>OZ038506.1:30340858-30348358 GCA_964036315.1 Acanthosepion esculentum | reverse complement strand
CTGGCAGGGCGTAGCGGTCGTGCTAAGCAAGGGAGGGCCAAGCAGAATTTAATAAGATATTTGAAAACCGTCTAGTATGAGCGCCAAGATAGAATCCATTATAAAAGGAAAACGAAACTGGCAAAGAAATCGGGAAATTTAGAGATCCGAAGGAGAATTAAGACGAAGAATTGTTAGTTTTAAGATCAAGAGATAGAAAAATCCTTCTCAATCCATATGGCGTATACAGCGACCGGCTCACTACGCTAAGTGTTGCTAGTGAGATTTCAGTAGCAAATAGGCTTTTACACGGAGTGGAGTTGTCAACACCGCCCACAAACGGGTTTGAATTCGGATCTATCCTTCTCGTCGTTGTCGGCTTCATCTCATACCCAAGAATTTAATTTCTTCTTTTCTGATCTCTTCCTTTATGAGTGATGGCGTTGATGACGAAGCGAACCAATTCTTGCATGGAAGAGCCGATGGCATTCACTGCATAATAATGTTGGTGGAGGATGAGGTCGATTTTGTCTTTCTCTCTTGTCGTTTGACTTATTTATTTTCTCTTCTGGTGCCGTCGAAGATTTTGGTACCGACAGCAATGAAACATCGCCAGTTGGTACGGTCGTCTTGTTCTTTTCTTTTCTTTTTTTTCTTTTTCTTTTCTTATTTTTGGAGTTTTTTTGAGTATCTTCGAAGAGGGCAACCTTGTGATCTTTTCCCTGAAATGAGGTCACTGAATAAGACTTGGCATGGAAACCTTGGCTCTTCCATTCTTACTACATATCCTGACCATCGAAGACAGTATTTAATGATAAGTGATTCGATGCTTTGACTGTTGACTCTTTCCAGGAGTTTGGTGTTGGTCACATCGTCATTCCAATTGATGTTCAAGATTGAACGGAACTTTTGCTGGCGAAAGCGTTCTAAGTTTTTGGATATCGCGGCGATATAGAGTCCAGGTTTCGCAACCATATAGCAAAATCTAAATGACAACAGCATTATAGGCCATAAGTTGTTAAGTTCAGATTTTTGTTGTTGAAGACGCATTTGATTCAGTCAGTCATGTGTCATGCGTGATACACGCTGAGGCGATTATGTATCTTTCCATACATGACTGACGAGGCAGATTTTTTTTCCCGCAGTAGGTTGCCATTTCTTTCTGCGGTAGACCAGTTGTTATCCAAGGCTATAGAACCCGTCTGTTCTGCTATTTACCCATAGCTGGGGGTGGGGAGAAGAAAAGGATTAATCCGTTTCCCAAAGGTGTTAGCACGTAAGTGGATGTAATGGATTCGACTGGAATTCGAACTCGGCTCTCCGATTCTTCAATCCGAGCCGCTATTTAGAAATCGGGGAGCCGGCTTTATTTGCTGCTATTAGAAATGGCTGCATAGGACGATGCTTTGTTTTTGTAAACAGAATTAAATTCATGAATATATTCACAGTTACCTTGGGTATTTGAACCCTTACATACTTCAGGGTAAGTATTTCTTTGTTCAGTCAGTTATGCGCCATACACGCTTAGGCGATCATGTATCTTTCGATACATGACTAACGAAGCAGATTTTTCCCGCAGCAGGTTGCCATTTCTTTCTGCGGTAGACCAGTTGCGTTGCCATCTAACGCTATAGAATCCGGTCTGTCCTACTATTTACCCAAAGCTGGTGGGAGGGGGGGAGAAGAAAAGGATTCATACCTTTCCCAAGGGTATTAGCACAGTCCAGCAGGCAACCTAGTAACGAAAACGGGATCAGAAATTCAACCGTTATAAATAATTATATATAAACACGAGTCAGAAGAACAAATAAAATCAGTCTGTTATGTGCCATGCGTGATACACGCTTAGGCGATCACGTATCTTTCAATACATGACTGACGAGGCAGATTTTTTTCCTGCAGTATGTTGCTATTTCTTTCTGCAGTAGACCAGTTGCCATCCAAGGCTATAGACCAGTTGCCATCCAAGGCTATAGAACCCGGTCTGTCCTACTATTTACCCATAGCTGGTGGTGGGGGGGAAGAAAGGGATTCATATCTCTCCCAAGTTTATTAGCGCTTAATTGAATGTAATGGATTTGACTAGAATTCGAACTCGGCTCTCCGGTTCCTCAATCCGAGCCGCTATCCATTACTCCACCGTGCCTCCACGGCATTTGCTTTCCAAATGCCCCTTCTTCCAAGGATAAAATCTAAGGTTACATAGCCCAGTCTGCTCTGCCATTTAAACTATAGTTCTGCGAGTGGGATAAAATGAATTCATATCTTCTCCAAGGATAATTCCGTCAAAAGGAATGCAACAACCTCGACCGGAACTCGATCTCAACATGCCGATATCACTTTCTGCGTCGATAGCTATTACGTTACGTTACTAGACGAAAAGCATTAAATTATTAAACACAATAAAAAAAAACTATCATCCTTTCGACTATTATGCGATACGCATTCTTACAATACTATCAAATTGGCAGCTGATCTCAAAAATTATCTACAATCTGTTTGTTGTTAACCGGGGCAAGGAATCACTTGTTAATTTTAGTAGGGATGATGCTAACTCCCAGGAGAGTGACTCGTTGCGCCTTCACAGGCTAACGTTTTCCGCTCACATAAAAATGAAAAATTATATTGAATCAACTGCTAGGCCTGCTGCTAGAAAAGATGGTTCACTGTATCGTGCTAAACAATTTTTCTCGCCAGAATCTATCTTACATATTGATAAGTCTACTATTCCTCCATGCTTTAAATATTACTATCACATATGGTTTGGTGCTTCTGCTATACATTTAGAGATCCTTGATAAAATACAAAGAAGAATCTGCAATGTTGTTGGCCCTGACCAAGTATGCTGCCTTCATTCACTTTCCCACTCTTGTAATGTAGCTTCCCTGTGCCTTGTCTATAAATACTTTCATGGTAATTGTTCTGATGAGCATTCCTCTATGGTACCAAGATTTTATGAATTTATGCACAGTACTAGATTTACAGCAAGGTCTCACCATTTTACAGTTGAAATGGCTAGATGTAACTGTAAGTTCTATTCTAACAGTTTGTTTCTATCACACTTCTCTATTCCGACTTACCAATCAACTTTGATCTTCAAAAATTAAAATGTAATGTCAATCATTATCTTCTTAATTCTTGTTCTTTTATTGTCCTGACTCCTTAATAGTAAGTTTTTTTTCATACTCTTTGTGTCTCAGTGTCTTTATTGCCTTACTTGGCAAAAAATGATAAAAAAAAAATAAATTGATTTTAACTTTTTTATTCTTTTGACTTCTGAGAGATCTTTTCACAAATATTGTTTTCCATACTTATATACACCTCTTTTAATGATGGATCAAAATGTTTCTGTTGGGTTAATATCTGGAGAATATGGGAGGTGGACATTCCATTTATTTGGTGTCTTTAACCACCTGGAGAGAAAGACTCATTGCATCTTCCCAGGCTAACATTCTCTTCCGACATGAAGTAGAAAAATTATATTGAATCGATTGCTAGGCCTGCTGCTAGAAAAGTTGGTTCACTGTGTCGTGCTGGACAATTTTTCTCGCCAGAATCTATCTTACATATTTATACGTTTACCATTCGTCCACGCTTCGAATATTGATGATACATCTGGTCTAGTGTTTCTGCTATATATTTAGAGATTCTTTATAACATCCAAAGAATCTGCGATGGTATTGGTTCTGACCTGGCATTTCGGCTTCAGTCACTTTCCAACCGCCATAATGTAACTTCTCTGTGCTTTTTCTATAAATACTTTTGTTATATCTCGTGCAAGATATAATAAACAAAGTAACCCGAATGTAGGTTTTCAATAATCAGTTTATAATCGGATGTAGTCCAGAGACAGAGTCGAGAGTATGCTAACCCTCAATAGGTGTTAACAAACGAAGTCGCTCTTGACTGTCTGCTGTGGTCGTACTTAATCGGCAAACAGTCCGTCCATTATCGTGAATGGGGAAGTTGGGTTATACCATCACAACAACTTTCATGGTAATTGTTCTGATGAACTCTCCTCCTTGCTACCTTGATTTTGTAGTGGATCGGTGCGTGGTGAATGTGAGAAGAGAAGATGAGTTATCTCTAGGTTATGGCTTCCGCTGGCCGGTCCAGCTACATAAGAACGTTGGACTTTAATGGAGTCCAAAGAAAACAAACGAGACCGATATATATGTACAAAACAAATATATATTAATACGTGAATTACAAATAGATTAAAACACGAGTTACAATACATTGAAGACATGAATAAAATGTTACAGTGTCTGTATGGAAAGTTGTGTGTGTGTTGTTTTTAGTTGAATGTCCGTACGGGTGAATTTTGTTTTAGCGTGTTCCCAGAATATGGCAAACGCTGGTTGTGTATAAGAGTTCACATATTGGAAATTTTTAGAGAAAGTTTTTTGTACCTCGCCCCACGTGCGAGGTTTCGGCCCGCGGCCGAAATCGACATAGTTGCTCACACGTGTGCGTAAGCAGAGAAAAAGAGAGAGAGAGAGAGAGGCGAAAGGTCAGCCAGTATTTATACTCCCGGGAGAGAGAGAGACCCCTGGTGAAGGGTTAAGGAAATGAAGGGGAGCCAACTGCGACAATTTTATGAATTTAAAATACAGTACTAGATTGGCGGCAAGGTCTCAGCATTTTACAGTTAAAATAGCCAGATGGAACCGCAAGTTCTATGCTAACAGTTTCTTCTCTCACACTTCTCATTTGTGTAACTCGCTACCGGCTTCTTCCTTTCCCAATGATCTTCAAATTTTAAGTCAATCGTTATCTTCTGTCTTTTTAATTCTTGTTCTTTTTATTCTTATCTCTCTTCATCATAGTTTTTTTCTTTTTTCTCATATTCGCTCACACTCAGTAAATTCCCCTCCCCGCCACGCGTCTTAGTGGTTTAGTTCCTCTTGCCTTCAATCTGTCATGTGAGTATCATATTTTCAAAGTCCTCTTTCCTCATTATGCGCCCTAGAAATTTCAACTGTCTCTTTCTGATGCTAAGTATAAGTGAGCTTTTTGCAGCCAATGGTTACACCCCGTTACTCGCCTGATTTGATACTAATATCTAAATATGTCGACGTGTTTCTGTATTATAATCTGATTGTGTATGTAGTGTCTTTTGCAAGATTTCACCCTCCCCTGCACATATCACTTCAAATGTATCTAAGCTGTAACGAAGATCAGAGCAACATTAGATTTTAATGTTTATTCTAAATGAATTTTTGGCCTTTCAATAAAAACAAAATAAATAACAAAACATATGAATATATCCTCAGTTTCTTCTTTAAATAATTTTATAATTTTTAAAACTTACTACAGATTAAATTTAAAATTGGTAATTTTTAATTCTGAATTTTATAGTAAAATTTAATAGTAATTAGTTAGAATGATTTCTATTTTAGTCTAACCCTAACATTAAAACATTAATTATTATAAACAAGGTTCGTCGTCAAGGTTTTTGAATTTCTCATATACTTGTATTTTGATTTGTCATTGCAGCTTATGTAACAGCGTTACCCCTAGCGAGGGGTGTTTGATTGATTTGAACCTTTTAAAACCCTTTATTCAAAAGTGTTGAAACAAAATGGCTATATATATATATATATATATATATATATATATATATATATATATATATAATGTGTGTGTGTATGTGTGTGTGTAAAGACTGCATGATTTAAATAATTGAGAGGTTTAAAAAGAATATATGAAAGAAAAGAATAAGAAAATAAAGGTAAAATCACAAGAACTGGCCTAAGAATTTCCCATATCGTTAAATACGAGAATAATTACACCTATAATTTTTGGTCAACATAAAAATGTCTCTTTGTATACTCATGTGACTATAGGATTAATTATGACCCCGAAAAAAAAAACAAAAAAAAAAACATAGTCAGCGTCTAAATATAATACTTGCCAAAACAGCTGGGTCCAAAAATATTATTTAAGAGTACTATTTCGAAAAGAAAAAAAAAAGAAGATAAAAAGGAGTCCCCACAACTCTGTGGCCCTTGTGATAACTTTAGGATCATAGTGAATCTAGAACTAATGTGATGATGAAATTCCCTCAAGAAAACGTTTGTGTGTGTTTTGCACCGAGCGAGAGAGACTAGTTAGATAAAAGGCAAAATCATCTTGATCATTTTTCTAGCCATTTTTTTTAATGCAGGCTGCGTTTAATCTTCAAGAAAGGACCACTTGTGAAGTTTTGGTTTAGTATCAAAGAGGTTATACAGAATTATCTGAAAGCGCCATTAAATGACTGCACCCTTTAGAAAAGAAAAAGGAAATGTGGTCTGAACAACTCTGGGGACCTCGTTACGACTTCAGTGTGTTAATGAAGTTAGACCCAATGTCAACATATCAAGAGACGTTTGTGTACGCTTTGCACCCACTAAGAGAATAAGCAAAGAGAATATATATATATATATATATATATATATATATATATATATATATATATATGTTTAAAGCCTTTCATATTAAAGGCTGCGTTTAATCTTCAAGTAAAGACCACTTGTGGAGTTTTGGTTTACTATAAAAAAGGTATCCACAATTATACTAAAAGGCCATTAAAGGATTGCACCTTTCTTCCCAACCGCAAGTCGATGTGATTATGACTTTGTTTTTAAGTTGAATAGTGCTGCTACTACAACTACTACTACTACTACTACTACTACTAATAATAATAATAATAAGAAGAATCGCGCGAAGGGTGCAATACTGATGTAGAAAAAGAGAACTGCAGAGAAAAGAATCCAGCTGTGAGCCATATGGCTATGGACAAACATTAACCATAAGGTCGCCTCTCTGTGTCTTTTCCGTAAACACTATCTGGTATCTGTCTATATTTCTGAGATGAGCTATTATGTACACTATTTACATTATTCGGACTATTGTCCTCATCTTTGTCGCCATATTTATCACAACGTTTCGGCCCTTCAGTATCTGTCTATATTTCTGAGATGAGGTATTATGTACACTATTTACATTATTCGGACTATTGTCCTCATCTTTGTCGCCATATTTATCACAACGTTTCGGCCCTTCAGTATCTGTCTATATTTCGGAGATGAGGTATTATGTACACTATTTACATTATTCGGACTATTGTCCTCATCTTTGTCGCCATGTTTATTACAACGTTTCGGCCTTTCAGTATTTGTCTATATTTCTGAGATGAGGTATTATGTACACTATTTATATTATTCGGACTATTGGCCTATATGACGATAGTCCGAATAATGTAAATAGTGTACTTTCATGGTAATTGTTCGGATGAGCTCTTCGCTATGGTACCTAGATTTTTCTGGCGGCGAGGTATCATGAATATACAGCTGAACCCGCTCGATGTAGCCGTAAATTCTATGCTAACAGTTTATTTTCTCGCAATTCTTGTTTACGGAATTCCTTCCCGGGTCCCTGCTTTCTAGCCAACTTTAATCTAAAAAAATTCAAATGCAACAGCAATCGCTATCTACTGTCCTCCTGATTACTCTTTCCTCTTCTCGCTCATTATTA
>OZ038506.1:30315858-30338358 GCA_964036315.1 Acanthosepion esculentum | reverse complement strand
AAAAATATGCGTTGTTGAACAGGATTCATAGAGGAAACCGCCATTAGATTTGACCTGCCTTAACCACTCGCCTACAAATAACCTACTGCCCAGTCAGAGCCCTGACAGTGCTATTCAACACAGACCTTTCCCAGTTCTCGAAATATACATCTCTGCTGAGTTTCGTATCCTAATGTAAACAAAGACAATTTCTAGAATATTCAGTCCGGTAGAGGGAAATAATTAAATATAGTAATTAATAAATAATTAAACATGGTAATTAATAAATAATTAAATATAGTAATTAATAAATAAAAAAAAACACATCTACGCATATCTGGATATCCACTAGAAATAGCGTTTGAACCATAAAAAATATGTCGGATTTATAAATGAGAAACCCATTCCTAAAAATTGTTTTTACAAATACAAAGATGTACACCTTTGTGCTAATTAACTGAAAGCAACCTCTTTAGTTTCATTTCTTTTACCATACGGTCAATTTTAGACCCACTCGAGTGACAGGGTGTGAAATCGATTTCTATTTGTTCCTCAATTTAGGTCGTTTGCAGTGGTGTCCAGTAATATGAGTCTGTTTTGTGGGTATATAATGAAATTTGATTGACCTTGAAAAATATTGCGTCATCCGTGATTGGATCAGATTTTTATCACGCTCAGACAGTAATGTCTCGACTGTCGATTAGTTGTCTACATTTTTTTTCAAGGATTGTCTTTTGTGTATATTTACGAACTTTTTTTCAACCTATAACAAATGATTCGGAAATTTTAAAAGATAGACATATTTTGACCATATTTAACATTTTGGAAATATACATACACACACACACACACACACACACACACACACACACACACACACACACATATATATATATATATATATATACACACACACACAGAGGGAGGGTGAGAGAGATAGAGAGATCGTTGATATCTCGAAACAGACTTTCAGATAGAAAGATATATATAAACAGACTGAGATAGATAGATAGATAGATATATATGAACAGACTGAGATAGATAGATAGATAGATATGAACAGACTGAGATAGATAGATAGATATAAACAGACTGAGATAGATACATAGATAGGAACAGATTTAGATAGATAGATATGAACAGGCTAGATAGATATGAAGAGACTGAGATAGATAGATATGAACAAGCTGAGATACATAGATAGATAGATATGAACAGACTGAGATAGTCTGCCCCAGTGAGCGAAATAAAGGGTTCAGTTCGACATTCCAACCAACTGAAGTAGGCCGGAGCGTACAACGGCCGAAACGTTGTAATAAATATGGCGACAAAGATGACAAGAGTCCGAATAATGTAAATAATGTAAAAAATAGATAGTTCTGAATTAATATGCACATATATACAATAAGTGAAATGATGTCCCTTAGTTTGTAGGGATTCAGGGGATACACCTAAGTTATTCCCTTATTGAATATCAACGTGAAGAGGTTGTTTGGGGTTGCAATTCAAAGAACAAACTACATAGAACTGGCAATAGAAAAAGAATCAAGTCAGGATGGGGTTAGCGGTTTTGAGAGATTGTCTTGTTGTGGTGTCGAAGACCGCCTCCATATATTTATTAATAGTAAATATAAATTTTACCTCACCTGTAGCACACCTCTGAGTTTCATCTTACAACTTCAGGTACTGAGTCAGTTTTAACTCATCACATGACGATTGCTACAAGTGAGTAAAAAATGTATAATTATAGCACTGTAATTTTACATAGACCACTATTTTATTAGTACCAGCATTTAATGTGTGATATTATAAATTCGAATATATATATATATATATATATATATATATTATAAATTAATAGATTTAAAATATGGTTTTACCGCTACACAGTGATAACCATGTTTCAGAAATGGAAGCTAAAGCCCCTGAATTTAATTTTGTTATTAAACCAAAGTAAATTTTAAAAAGTTACTCCAAAATTCGCTTGATGAGGAAATGGAACTAATGTCTTTGGTTTAATAACAAAATTAAATTCAGGGGCTTTAGCTTCCATTTCTGAAACATGGTTATCACTGTGTAGCGGTAAAAACCATATTTTAAATCTATTAATTTATAATATTAATGCTCTGTAAATTTAAATTTACATAGAGCACTATTGTGTAAAAATAAAAATATCTATAAGAACACCGGATTTTATATCTTACTGTTCTTTCCATTTTATATATATATATATATATATATATATATATATATATATATATATATATGAAAAAATATAATCTTAAAGTGTGTTATATTTATGGGATAAAGTGCTCAATATCAGAGATAGAGCGTATGTAAATATAAAAGTAAACAGAAGTCAACATGACTCGTCTGTTTCATGCTAGATGCAATCGTCAGGGCACGAGTGCCCTGACGATTGCGTCTAGCATGAAACAGACTGTCGCCTCTAAGTGTTGACTTCTATGTTTATTTTTATATATATATATATATATATATATATATATATAAAGAATCTTTAAAAATCCATCAGGTCAGGTTATAATTTTTTTCGTGGACCTCAAACGTCTATCTCTTCAGATCAGTTTTACATGAATAAATGCAGTTCAATTTATTCAAACACAAGGAAAAGGAAAAGAAGAAAAAGAGTGAAAAGAGAGGAAGGAAAAAGTTTTAATATTAAAATAGCAAAGAAAAACGGGGGAGAAAGACAAAGATTTCAATATACGGTCTTTTAGGGAAATACTTACTTGGTTAAAAGGTACCCTATCAGGCGGCATTTAAGCTAGCTCCTGCGGAGAGCTCTTGATTGGGCCATCATCACAATAGGTAGGGAGATGTAGATACGATAGACAACAATAACCTACAGAGGAATTCAAAATTGATCGCTGCATTTAATTATTGCATTAATATTTAATCTTATCTTTTAAAAGTTCAACGATAATTCGTCTGCCTCCAATTAATTGCAAGACAATTTGATGTACGTAGTTAATTACTCTCCGTATAAACAATTATTTTTATTTCATAGGTCACTTTCGCTGGGTTTCGCAATTAATTTCGATTATTCACAAATTTATTTCCAAGTTATAAAAATTGTTATCGTAATAAAAAAAAATCACGACCAGCAAAAACGACTTATGTTTCTATTCTCATTATAACAACAAAATAAAATCCGGTTTAATCACGGATTCTACCCAAGAACACTAAGAATATGCAGCCCGGAGTATTTACACAAAGAACATTAGAAACACTTTCAAACTTCACTATTACCAAATGAATCAAAAAATATATTACCTGCCTACTAATTCTATCACATCTACAATCGAAAAGAATCTATCTAAACTCAACATAAAAGTCGTTACTACTACATCCAAACCTGTAATAATTGTTACAAAAAATACATTGAAGAAAACTCAAGGAATTTAAATAAAAGATTATATGAACACAAAATGGATATTTTACAAAATAATACATCAAATCCGTTGGTTGTCCACCATAACGAAACTGACCTGAATTTTGATATATAAAATGCTACTCTGATCAAAGGAGAAAATAATTCACTACGACGTAAATGTCTAGAGAGTGCCTTAATCGCAAGGTCATCTACAGAAAATTTGTGTCCTATCTCATACAACATTTCAGCATTTACTGGCAGTGTGGAATATCTACTTACAAAAATGATGGAAAAAAAGAAAAAGATTAACGAATTCGGCTTAATAAAAAAAAGGAAAGATTCTAAAATTCCCAGCACCCCTCTGTCATGCGCATGTGCAGTCCTACCAACATAACAAATTTAATCCAATGAAGTCCTGAAGGACGAAATGCTTCACAAGTAAACTTTTTCCACTTTGTCATACAATTTACACAATATATATATATATATATATATATATATATATATATATATATATATATATATATATATATATATATATATATTGCACGACTCTTCGGCAGAATTGAGTCACTCTCAGTCACTGTGTGTTTATCTAAATCTAAAAATAAACACGCTAAAATTCACTTCCATCCCGTACCGTGCGCTGACGGCTTAGTGGGAGAAGTTCCGACTGACGCAAATTCAATTGGGTTTCGATCCTAGCTAGAGGCAACCGGACGTCTAGCCACACTGATGAGCTGTGAAACAGCGAAACAGTCTGTCTGTGGATGACAGATATATATATATATATATATATATATATATATATATATATATATATGTGTGTGTGTGTGTGTGTGTGTGTGTGTGTGTATACACACACACAAATGGATAGGATAAAAATATACATACACGCACAGATATATTCATTCCTAAGGTGTTATAAATAAAGTGCTCAATGTTTTGAAACAGAACCACAAGTATATATTAGTGAATATACAGAATATCCAACGTCGATAACACTAATCGGAGTTTCATACACTTTATGCAATCTTCATGTGAAATATCAGTGTGTCACTGTGTCACACTTTTTCAATAAAAACTTATTAGGTCGTTTTTGTTGGTTGATTTCACTGTTGTTAACGCAGTGTAGCTTGATATCTAGGAAGGGTAAGGAATTGTGTTCTTCCATTTTGTGAATTCCATTGTATGTTTGACTTTGTTTAGTTGATCTACTAGGTCAGGTAAATCAATATCACGGGGATATATAAATAGAGCATCATCAATATAACGGAAGTATGTTAATTGTTTGGGTAAAATATTTTGGAAAGGATCAGAGTTGAGAAATTCTAAGATACGTGCCATCATTTCACTGAGAGGTGATCCTATTGGTAATCCAAATTTTTGTTTGTAACAACCATTATTAAATGTGAAGTAGCACTCATTTGGTGATGAGACGTCAGATTTTTATTATTCTAGGTGCTGGCAGAGAAAGCTTGTGTGGGAACTCATATCATACCAGTAGGGATAGCATCGTGTTCACATGGATAAAATATATACACAGAATAACACTAAAAACATGTTAAATTGTAAATTAAAATAAGAACATTTATTTATTTTTGTGTACTGGTGTGTGTATATTTAGTTACAAGTGTTTTAAGGTTTCATGTGATAAAAGGAAGAAGTCACTTCGTATTACAAGCAATGTCCCGAGGAGCTGGGTGTCTTGATTTTCCAACGGTCGGTAGTGCAAAGACTGAATTCAGCGTCTTTTGGTACGAAGTCCGTTTTTCGGCAGGAAAGGTTTCTGTTGCATGCTGAGAGAATGTTTTAAAAATTTTTTTCTTTTGGTTTATTTAATTTATTTTAAACAATTTTTAATATTATTTGTTTTATTTTATTTATGATATCCATTATTAATATTTTTTTATATTTTTATTTATTAGCAATAATGATGTCCCTGCATCACATCCCCACCTAATTAGCGTAGCTTATCGGTAGCGGTGGATGCCTATTTAAAGTAAAAATAGTCATTGTTTTTGGAGAAATGAACTCTCCTCCCAGTTGCAGTTGTGGTTTTTGATAATGATTGTTTTTGTTGAGGTGGTTGCTTTGAGTGTTCAACACGTTGTTTAAATTGGTTCAGGGGTGCTTGCATAGGATGTTCCTTGTTGTAGTTTTGTAGTAGTGTCACAGGTTTACTCTCTTAGTAAAGACTGTGAATTGTTTTCACGTGGAATTTTCTATTATGATGTATTTTTCATGTCAGATAATAACTTTATAGGGTCCACAGTAAGGAGCTTCAAGAGGTTTCCTGACTGTCTGTTCTTAACCAGGCATGCGTTAAAGTATACAAAGTTTGTGGTATGAAAGATTGCTTAGCTGAGTGTAACCGTCCTTCAGAAAGGATTGGTAGATTCAGATTAGCCTTCTCTTCAGAAAATTGCTTAATGCTTTCTTTGGTAACAGTAGTGTTCTATTAGCGGGTTTGAGAGTAATAATTGGATTCCAGTGACGGCGATGGCAGGTGAAATGTTGTCTTCATTAGGTATGTTTCTCATTTCAAGAAGAACTATTGGTAGGGCGTTTATCCAGTTTCGTTTTCTACCAATTTTAGCTATTTTAGTCTTCTACACTGGCACTCTGTTATTCTATTTGTTTGGGGGTGGGGGTATGAGGTCGTAAAGATTAGCAAACATTTCACATATTGCGAACCAGCCATTCGAAGCTGTTTTCATAAATTTAGGAATTTTAACTGAAGCTAGTATTCTGTCTTGTTCTTCCATGGTGAAAGTGTATGTAGGGATTTGAAGCGCATGAAAGAAATGCTTACTTGATTAGTTTTGCACCATCGCTTGTTTTCT
Organism: Acanthosepion esculentum; assembly: GCA_964036315.1. Lineage (NCBI taxonomy): Eukaryota > Metazoa > Mollusca > Cephalopoda > Sepiida > Sepiidae > Acanthosepion > Acanthosepion esculentum. The sequence continues at coordinate 30,332,139 of OZ038506.1, read as the reverse complement.
TTTACGGGGCAGACGCTGAAGGTTCTTGCTGTTTAAATTATTTTTTAGGTAAGGTGGAGTTTCTCTGCCGGCATTTTGTTATCAGCTGTGTGGACGATAGTCGCAGTTTTTGTGGTCGCCACGTGGTACGGTTTCAGGTATTTATTTTACTACGTTGGGAATTCCAAAGTGATGTTTTTTTTTTGTTTTGCGTCGTTATCACTGAAAGTGTGGTTGGTTTCTTTTGTACGTCGGCTTTTCCAAGTGGTGTGGTGAATAGAACGATTTTATACACGTCGGTGGTCACCACATGATGTGGGTCCCTCATATCATACCAGTAGGGGTAGCCTCGTGTTCACATGGGTAAAAAGGAAGAAGTCACTTCGTATTATAACAAGTAAGGTCCCGAGGAGAGGAGTAGGACGTCTTGACTTTCCAACGGTCTGTAGCGCAAAGACTTAATTCAGTGTTTTTGGCACGAAGTCCGTTTTTCGACAGGAAAAGTTTCTGTTGCATGCTGAGAGAACTTTTTTTAAAAAATTTTCTTTTGGTTTATTTAATTTATTTTAAACAGTTTTTAATCTTATTTGTTTTATTTTATTTTATTTATGATATTCATTATTATTATTATTTTATATTTTTATTTTTATTTATTAATAATAATGATTTCCCTGCATCACATCCCCACCTAATTAGCGTAGCTTATCGGTAGTGGTGGATGCCTATTTAAAGTAGAAATAGTCATTGTATTTTGGGGAAATGAACTCTCCCCCCCAGTTGTAGTTGTGGTTTTTGATAATGATTGTTTTTTTTTTAGGTGATTGTTCAGCGTCTTTTGGCACGAAGTCCATTTTTCGACAGGAAAAGTTTCTGTTGCATGCTGAGAGAACTTTTTTAAAAAAAATTTCTTTTGGTTTATTTATTTTAAACAAAGTTTTAATCTTATTTGTTTTATTTTATTTTATTTATGATATTCATTATTATTATTATTTTATATTTTTAATTTTATTTATTAGCAAACATAATGTCCTTACAGGATTTATCTTTGATAGTTTTATATACATTTTCTTTTTAGGAAAATGTAGGCATTTCTCAAATGAGACGTTGTTGTAAAGGGATTTTCTATCTAGACTGGCCATGTGCTTGTCGGTCATGTTCATTTCCATTAGTTTTTCAACTGACTACCTGAGTTCTTTATATGAGATGGACTGTTATGGCTTTCGCCAGTTTTTTGTTTTTTTTTTTGGTGGTGGCGGTGGTGGTGGTGGCGAGGGCGCTTTCTATTACTGAAACTTTTTAAACTTTTGTTATTGCGGTGTAGCTTGATATCTAGGAAGGGTAAGGAATTGTGTTCTTCCATTTTGTATTTAAATTCTGTTATGTGTTTGCATTTGTTTAGTTGATCTACTAGGCCAGTTAAATCAGTATCACGAGGATATATTAGTAGAGCATCATCAATATATCGGAAGTATGTTGATTGTTTGGCTAAACTATTTTGGAAAGGACCAGATTCGAGAAATTCTAAGAAGATACATGCCATCATGCCACTGAGAGGCGATCCCATTGGTAATCCAAATTTTTCTTTGTAGAAATCTTTATTAAATGGGAAATAGCATTGATTGGTGGTGAGACGGTAGATTTTTATTATTTTGGCTGTTGGTAGAGAGAAATTGTGTTACTTATTTTTTAGAAGATTTAGGCATTTCTCAAATGGGACGATGTTATAAAGCGATTTTCTATCGAGACTGGCCATGTGTTTGTCGGTCATGTTCATTTCTTTTAGTTTTTCAACTAGGCTGCCTGAGTTCTTTATATGAGATGAACTGATTGTTCCATGGAGAGGGGTTAGAATTTTTCTTATGGCTTTTGCCAGTTTATGGGTGGCGCTATTTTTGAGATAATGGGGCGAATTGGGATACCAACAGTGTGGATTTTAGGGTGACCATAAAGTTTGGGTGTTCTAGGGTGATATTCTATGTAAACTAGCCAACCACGTGTGGAAATTAAAGGAGAAAAATAAAAACGATCCGATTGTAAAGTGGAAAATTTAAAAAATATAATCCTTACAACAATCAGAGCAACATCTGCAACCTTCGTCAACAAATTATTTAATAATAAATATATAACATTTCCAGACCCAAAATACTTTTAAACCAGAGATCAGAAATTATGTCTCGTTGTATGCATACTAAAAAGTTTACTATATATATATATATATATATATATATATATATATATATATATATATATATAATAATAATAATAATAGTAGTATTAGTAATGTCACTTAATGATTTAATGATATATATAAACCAACGTATTTTATTTTAAATAAATTCACTCCAAGCCAAGTGATATTGCCATTAATACGCAAGGAGCTGCTGGCAGTGAAAGGGGACGAAAAATCTTTTGAAGAACTGGAAATCCAATTCTAAACAGGGAACACGAGTTAAACCTCTACTCCTGTTCAAAAACCACGGGAGGAGTGTGAACCGAACGATATACGAACCTATCTATTCCAAATGGATTAAAAAAATAATTAACAAATAAAATTTCAGACTTCAGATGGAGACGTTAGAATTATAGAGTTGAAGTAGACTTTAGAAGGAACCGGAAACCTAATATTAAACAGGAAACAAGGGATATATGTGTATTTTGTTTTGGGTCGAGTATTTAGATATGCTGGCTAATGGTCTATGGGTATCAAAGGCTGTATTAATTTAACGTTTATTGGATAGGCGGTAACGGTCATGTTTGAAATTATTCTAGAGGCTATTGAGTGGAAATAATTGTGAATCCGAATGCTGTTATTTGTAGTTATTTCATAGTGTTGTTTATTTAGCTTTTTACTAATTATTTGTTATTCAATTATTTGTTGTTGATTATTAATACTACATTTACATGTGTTTATTGTTATGACCAACAATACACTTTTATAGTAAAATGTCCAACAATACACTTTTATAGTAAAATGTCCAACAATACATTTTTATAGCAAAATGTCAAACAATACATTTTTATAGTACAATGTCCGACAATACATTTCTATAGTAAAATGTCCAACAATACATTTTTATAGTAAAATGTCCAACAATACATTTTTATAGTAAAATGTCCAACAATACATTTTTATAGTAAAATGTCCAACAATTTATTTTTATAGTAAAATGTCCAACAATTCATTTTTATAGTAAAATGTCCAACAATATATTTATATAGTAAGATGTCCAACAATATATTTTATAGTATGATGTCCAACAATACATTTTTATAGTAAAATGTCCAACAATTCATTTTTATAGTAAAATGTCCAACAATTCATTTTTATAGTACAATGTCCAACAATACATTTTTATAGTACAATGTCCAACAATACATTTTTATGGTACAATGTCCAACAATACATTTTTATAGTAAAATGTCCAACAATACATTTTTATAGTAAAATGTCCAACAATATATTTATATAGTAAAATGTCCAACAATATATTTTATAGTATGATGTCCAACAATACATTTTTATAGTAAAATGTCCAACAATTCATTTTTATGGTAAAATGACCAAGAATGTTTTTTTATAGTAAAATAACCAAGAATGTTTTTTTATAGTAAAATGACTAACAATACTATTTTATAACAAAATGACCAACAATACATTTTTCATAGGAAGATAACAATCAATACAACTCTAAAAAGTATAAAAATACATTTTTATATTAAAATTATCAGTAGTATATTTTTGTAGTGAAATTACTAACAATACATTAGAAAACATACCAAGAATACATTTTATAGCAAAAATCATTACAATACTAAAAATGATAAAAATACACTTTTATAGTAAAATTACAAGCAATACTTTTTTTAAATGTTACCAACGATACATTTTCTAGTGAAATTACTAGTAATACATTAAAAAATTAACAACACTATATTTAATATTTAGATTTCGGCATTAAATAACCCACAGAGGTTGATATGCCGCTAAACAAAAATCAAACAACCCTACTTAGAAAAACGGTGAGTATAATGTTGTCGGGGTCGGGGGTTACTTCTAAACTGAGAATATTGTTAGGATGAAAGGAATCATGAAGTATGAATAGAACATTTTGAAAGAAAAACCTAAAGTAGTCAGCAGCAAAACTTTATCTAGGTTGTCGTTTTGTCTTCCAACATCAGTCCCGTCCTGGGTATGACGATAAACTACAGCCGCGTCCTGGGTAAGACGATAAACTACATCCGCGTCTTGGGTAAGACGATAAACTACGTCCAACAGCAAGGCCTCTGATCAGGAGGTTTTGAAGAGCGTGGAACCACCTCTTAATTGCTGGTGTTCCCAGGTCCACCCTTATCCAGGGTGGTAGCACCTGTTAGGGTCCCAGATATGGGCAAGTAGTTAACCCCGAAACTTGGGTAAAAACACTATGAAAGTGTAAAAACAGGTTTTAGTATCAGAAATACAAAAAAAAAAAAAAAATTTCCAGCAATAAATTTTTGAAGAGAAGAAACTATTACCAACTATACATTTTTGAGGAAAAAATATTAGCAGCAATAGTTTTTTTGAAAAAAATTATTACAGCAACACATATTTGAATAAAATAAATAGATTTTTGACAAAACAAAATATTAGCAGCGATGAAAATTTTGTTGGCATTAAATAACCTATTGGGGTTGATATGCCGTAAAACAAAACAATCCAAACCAAACCAACATCAGTCAGTCAGTTGTGTGCCCCGTATAGGCGATCATGTATCTTTCGAGGCAGGCAGATGTTTTTTCCCGCAGTAGGTTGCCATTTCTTTTCTGCCATCCAAGGCTATAGAACCGGGTCGGTCCTGCTATAGCTGGGGGTGGAGGGAGAAAAAGAGGATTCATACCTTTCCCAAGGGTATTAGCACTGAAGTGAATGTAATGGATTCGACTCGGCTCTCCGATTCCTCAATCCGAGCAGCTATCCATTACTCCACCGAGCCTCCTCTTCCAACATGACAAATCGAATTGTACGTCGGTTCTGGCGAAGCACTACCCCTAGAAGGCCAATCTAAACCTATAGAAAATATGCGGGGGGGGGGACTGAAGATTAGAGTCCATACTACAAATCCGGGAGGGTTTCAAACATTTGCCAAGAAGAATGAGCTGAAATTTCTTTGGCAGATGCAGCTACATTTTGAAAACTATACCAAAATGTTGCAGACTGTTATTCACCAAAAAGGACACACAAGCATCAAGGGGAGGGCTAATTATTTTGACCTTGGTATTATCTGAGTTTTAAGAAGTAATTTTGTTGATGTATGCAAAGTAAATTAATATAAGCTTCTTAAATAAAACTAGTATATTTAGAAATGCTGTGTTGAAAAATTCTTTGCTTTGTTAAACAGACCTTCGAAAATAATTGCAAAATAATTAAATTTTCGTAGTGGGGGAGACTAATAAGTCCATCCTGCTAATATATCTATAAACAATACTCTATCCATTACATTATAAATTAACTATAATAAATGTGCTCTATTCTTTGTTAAAAGATGTTAATCTAGACTTAATAATTTCAATTTATTCTTTCGTGTTTTTTTCTGTTGTAATTGTTTCTGCTAATCTCTCTTATTACGCCTTATTTATAAATTAACCTTTTATTAATCTAAAGATTATTTCAGCGGCTACACGTGTTTGAGTAGACATCCACAGTTTTCCAAACAGTGAAATTAATGTCAACTAGCCTAGGGGCAGAAAGTTTTATTTAAAAAGATAAATGTATCTCTCGACAGGAATAATTTCTGCATTCATTTTTTTTTTCCTGTGAAAGCAACTTTTAGCCAGACGGGTTTTCCCATTCGATTACGATGTTCTCTGACGCATCAGAATCAACATAAGGTCTCTTTACTGTTTGGCGACCCCACCCCCCCAAAAAACAAAACAAACAAAAAGCAAACAGAAAAAATAACAAACAACTCCCCAAAAAACAAAACAAAAAACAAAAATAACAAAAAACAAACAATTAAAAAACAACAACAAAAAACAAATAAAAACAAAACAAAACAAAACAAAACAAAAAACAAAAATAAAATAAATAAAAATAATGTCGGATTAAAATCCATGAACTTCTTAAATTACTGTTTCTTTCCTGGATAAAAACAGGGTTAACAGATACAGACATCGACTTTCGACTGTTCGGCGTAATTCTGCTAAATCTGAAAAACGTCTCAACTTCAGTCATTTTCCCACCGCCGTAAGGTGTCTTCCTTTTGCCTTTTCTATAACTATGGTAATTGTTCAGATGGGCTCTTCGCTATGGTGCCTAGACTCTTCGCTATGGTGCCTAAACTCTTCGAATTTAAGTTCAGTACTAGACTGGCCTCAAGTGGCTAGATGTAAACGTAAATTCTATGCTAACAGTTTCTTTCTCGCTTGTAGAACTTCCTTCTCGCTTCATACTTTCCAGCCAACTTTAATCTTCAAAAATTTAAATGCAATATCAATCGCAATCTGCTGTCTTCTTGATTACTTTTCATCTGTTCTTGCTCCTTAGCAATGTTCCTGTTTCTAACTCTTCTACATCCAGTAACCCATTGCGTCTCGGTGGCTTTACTGCTTTGCTTGGGGTGAAATTGATAAAAAAAAATAAGAAGAAAACTGATTAGACATTGTTGAGTTGAAATTTAAACATATTTTTAGTTGCGCAGCAAAAAGATTTATGTCGACGCATCACAATTTATTTACTTGCATTACATGCTTTTTGAAACTAGAATAGTTTGATAAAAAATAGCGTACAAAAGGAAATCGACTTGAAAAGTTCTTTCTTACTGTTATCGGCTATCAGTAAAGTCGGTTTCATTTGATGATGCGTAACGCCCGGTTTCTTTTTGCCATTATGGTCAGATGAGAACGAAACAGCGTGACAGGTGACATCTATAGTTCTGGACCACACTCGCCATGTTTAGGCCGTTAAGCTTTGTTTTCATGAGGTCGGCTTCCATAAAAGTGTCTCAAGTGAATGTGCTTAATTTCCGTTTGAAAGTTTTCCTTTATTTATTCTGTTCATTAATGTTGAACCGATTTCGAATATAGATTGAAGTTTAAAGGCAGTAAATTCGACCTTGCTAACCGAATGCTCCTCTGTGGCCAAATCGGTTAAAAGCACGTCAGGCTATATGACGGTTCCGTATAGGATACAGGTTCGATTCCTGTCGGAGGACGAATATTTTCAGGCCGGTAAATGTTTTTAATACTGTTTATTATAAACAGAGCATTTACTTAAATATTTGTATATATAAAAAGAATGTATAAACATAAAAATGTCTTAAAATAATTGTCGGACTTTGTCCATTTCATAATATATATGTGTGTGTGTCTGGTGGTCAGGCTGAGCCCGAGTAAGTCAATATTCAAGTATATCTATTTCAAAGCAACAAAATCTTTTCGCACTGCATCGTTTTCATTCTTGATTTTAGCTGACATTGGCAGAAATACTGCTCGCTTTTATAAAGCTTGTCTGATATAATTTTACATATATTACTAGGTGATATTACTACAACCATATATATATATATATATATATATATATATATATATATATATATATATATATATATATATATATATATATATAGTGCGTCGTTTTCATTCGTAACTTCAGCTGGATCCCAAATTAATTGTTGTAACTCCCTGCCTCAAAATATTGATTCAAATACATTTCGTTGATATTGTTCATGATAAAAAAGAAGTAAAAAAAAACCAAACAAACAAAAAAACAACAAAGAAAATAAATAAAAAAAGAATGAAATAAAATTAACGTGGCTACTCGGCCTGCGTAGATCTGAGCCCTATCGAAGCTGGAGACATAACTTAATAAGCAATATATTTCTTGCTTTAATTTTATAAATAATCTTTTAAAATTTTTAATTACTTGTATGCCCTGTTTTTCAAAGAGAACATTTTTATTTCAAGTTATCGTTTTCAAATGTCCATTTTAAGCAATTTATTCTGTAGTGTATAAGAATTTTAGCTGAATGTATCAAATGAAAAAGGGCAAATTACATTTAGCCCGACTTAAAGTCGGCTAAAATAAAAAAAAGTGGCAGCCTTAACTCGTCGACTTGAGGGTTGGTGTGAAGAGTGAAACTGGGATATTGTTGAAGTACTATGAGATCAGTCAGCAGTACTGATCGTAAACTTACAATGAATTAAACTAAACATTCACAGACAAAGCAATACATAAACACACTAACGCATAGACATATATACAAACACATACTCGAGATAGATACACACGTTATTTAAAAAATATCTGGCTAGTCCATTTCACTAAGCCTAATCCTAAATACCAAATTGTATTTTTTTAATTACATGCACACAGGTTTTAAAAAATTATATATTTTAAAGTAAAGGAATCACTTTAGCATTTAAGTTATACTGATAGTGTAATGGGCACCTCGAGGCGGTGTAATGGTTAGCAAGCTTGTCTTGCTAGAACAATTGCGACTGAGTAGTGGGTTCGATCCTCACTTGGTGCCCCATACTTTCGGCCTTGTGCCACGTCTAAGCTATGCTTGGAAAATTACTGTACCATTAGTGTATTTTGTTAAAGATGGTTATGAGCCCGATAAACATTGATGATCTAGAGTCGCCACTGATTTATATATATATATATATACAGTGTAACCCGGATATAAGAGAGTTGTCGGGACAGGAGAATATCCGAGTTTCTCTTATATCCGTGTTTGGTCTATTTTGTTTAGGTAAGTATGGCTCTAATTTGGGACCAGAGAAAATCTCTCTTATATCCGAGTTTCTCTTATATCGGGTCTCTTATATCCGGGTTACACTATATATATATATATATATATATATATATATATATATCGTTGAGGTGGGGTGGGGTCTTCACATTGCTATTCAGTGGTAAAATGATTTATTATTCTTTAAAAAAAGGGATTATCTACTCAAATACGTGTGCCAGAGCATAAAGTTTACAAGAAATAATAAAAAAATTCATTAATTGCTTTTAAACACACACACACGTGTTGGTGAAAGAAATTGTTTTCCAAGGCCTTCTTTGTGTAAAAGTCATTTTTTTTTTAATTTTATTTATACATAGTTTAGAACAGTAAACATTATGTAAAGATTTGAGATGTCAACATTTTTCAAATTTAGATTCTAATTGTAAACATTTTCAGTGTTTTAGTTGTAACTTAAGAATGCTTACAATACACACGTACGCACGCACGTATATATATATATATATATATATATATATATATATATATATATATATATATATATATATATATATATATATTAAAAAGAAGAGAGGTACCGCAAACTTTTTTGGTTGTAATGTGGGTTTTTTAAAAAAATATTATTCTTTATTTTTCATAGTTTTACATAGTTTTACAACACGTGTTTCTGGTCTTACGACCGTCTTCAGGTAAAGGGTGGAGATTTCCACATATTATTAAAAATAATTATTAAAAATAATTAATTTCTTTTCCTTTATGTTTTTCAATGTTACATCTTCTCTATATAGAGAAGATGTAATTGTAATAAAGATGTTATTGTAATAAAGATGTAATTGTAATAAAGATGTTATTGTAATAATTATTTTTAATTTCTGAGGAAGGACCGAGGTGGTCTGAAATATTAAATATATATAAAAACACAGAAATAAATACTTTCGTAAAAAAAAACACCCAATTTTTTTTCAGTTATCTTATATATATATATATATATATATATATATATATATATATATATATATATATATATATATATGTATATATAGGGTGTATCAAAAATACTTTTACAAACTTTGGGAGCGGGTTCCTGACACTAAATCAAAGTAAAATGTGTGAAACCCATTGTTGTACCTCAACACAGCAACTCATAACAAATGTTCAAAATATCCTGCGCTTGCTTCTACCCACGGGTGCACCTATTGGATCATTGACTGGCGGGCCCTCTTAAATACACCCACACGTTGTCGAATGGTTTCACAGCCCCCTCCCCCATGAAACGTTGATGAAGCGTCTATGCATTATTAATGTCTACTGCATAAACCAATTGTTTGAAACGCGATACCGACGGTTTAAATAGAATTTTTAAAAAGAAAAAAAAAATCTTTTTTGAAGCTTTTATTTTAGTTTTAATTTCAAGCTAATAGATTAGATTTAATATTTCCTACAAGCAAAATACTTTGTTGCATTTCGAAACTAATTTAAATTCATTGGAAGGAGATTTTGTTTTGAAATATATGAAAATTGCTGATTTTCGCGTCATTTTTAGCCATCTGTCATCAAAATGTAATTCAATTTATCGAAAAATCTCTTAAAAATAAAATATGCTTTCCTGAGACATTATTTGAGGTATATTAACTGATTTAAAGTTTAATTAATTTGATGTGAAACAAATAATACTTCAAGTTTAAAATATCGCCGTAGGTGTTTATTTAAGGTATTGACAGCCTGTTCAGCTTGACTGACAGCCGGAAGTTTATCTACGTGAGCGCCATTTCTGACGAACCAGTAATCTTAAATATTTAGGAAAATATTTTAATGTTTTATTAAATTTTAGGTGTATGGCTTTAAATTTACTATAGTTATTGCCCTAATTTTCTAATAATATCGCGTATGGACGTCCGTATTTACAAATATCGGCACGTTTTTACGTACACAAAATAAGTAAAAATTCTCTTAAAAATATTGCTGATCGATGAATTGTCGTAACTTTCTCCATTTATAATTAGTAAATATAGTTTTTACTTAACAATAATATCTCCTTCTAGGTACAAATTAATTCACAAATTTAAAAGATTTAAAACTTTATAAGTTATTCTAATTAAAATTTATAAAAAAATGTAAATTTCTTGTAAAAATTCATTATTCAACAAAAGAATTTTTTTCTTAAGCCAATCGTTCTCCTTCCACTTCCCTTCCAGCCATGAACTTCCCACAAAACAGAATATCTTTCTCTTATCAACGCGCAGACTGAGACTCGTTCCGTGACTTCCTTCGCGACGTTTCTTGGAATGTGTTTTTTAATCATACCTTACAAAAATGTGCCTCTGAAGTCTCCTGGGTAAAAGCCGGCATCGAGTCTTTCATCGCAGCCAGAAAATACCGAGTGAAATCGCGCTCATCTCCTTGGTTCTTACCTGCTTGCTCAGCTGCTATAGCCCATAGGAATCACTTCTTCCGTCTGTACCGGAGCGACATGTCTGATTGCAACAGACGTCTGTTTGTCTCTGCTCATAATGAGTGCAAGAGTGTCCTCAGTGAAGCAAAGTTACAATTTGCTGATAGAATGAAACAACGGATTGCATCTCGCAAGTTTGGCTTTAAAGATTACTGGCGGCTCAGCAAGAGTGTGCCGAACCACAGCAAGTCCTCAGTCCCTCCTCTATTCAATCAATTCAAAGCCCTAACATCTGATAAGGCTGAATGCTTTGCTCGGAAATTCTCATCCAACTTAACACACGACCCATCTGGGGTAGCCACACCTGATTTTCTCCCCCAGAACTGAGGCTATACTGAGTGCGACGTGCATAATCCTGTCGATGGTATTAGACATTGTCTCTAAATTAGACTCTCATAAAGCAAGTGGTGGTGACGGGATACCAGCCAGTAGTCCTAAAGAAATGTGCTCCTGAGGTGGCTCCAGTTCTCTCCAAACTATACAACTATTGCCTCGCTGACTCTTGCTTTCCAACCTGTTGAAATCCTCATCTGATACCCCTGTTTTTAAGAACGCTGAAGACCCTTCTGACCCATCTAACTACCGTTCTATAAGTCTCACACCACTTCGGAAAGTCTTTGAGGCTTTAATCAATGCCGAAGTGGTTAAGAACCTTACCACCTATGGTCTGCTCTCTGACAAACAATATGGTTTCCGCTTTGCCCGGTCTATTGCTGACGTGCTTACGGACATAACTAAATTTGTATACCAAGCTCTTGATAATAATGGGGAATCTCGAGCTATGGCTCTAGATATCTCAAAAGCGATGAAATATTTTAACTGTTGAATAAGAAATAACAAACTATTTCTTATTTAACAGTTAAAATATTTCATCCTTGAAAATAGCTAAATGTATCGCCGAAAGCGCTCGGATAAAAAGAACATTCGGACAGTTTTTATATAATTTATCATCTGAAAAGAAAAAAATATTAGATCGCATGAGAAATTGTATAAAAAAACTAAATCAAAGCACCTTGTCTGTTGTATTCAATGAAATGTACATGAAAGAAGGATTGCTGCCTAAATACACACACACACACACACACACACATATATATATATATATACATATGTCATATGCAATGCACTGTTATAGTTGAATAACGTTCGAATAATTCATTGTTGAAACATCTCTTATTTTGAGACTCGAGTAAACTGTGGGACTATTGTAATCCTGCTATATTAGGGGTACTCGAACAAATTAACATACATGTGTCAGGTGATGTCATTTTAGATTCAGTCAGTATACCTATCTTTCTATCTACTTATCAATCTGAATGTATGCACCCACCTCCCAGAAACGGTCCTTCTGAGCACAGGAGAGAACATTAAACATAAGAAGGCTGACTGTTTCATTGTTTTCACCTCGTTGTATTGTCTCTCTTGTCTAGATCGCACTCTCCTTTTCATTTGCGGGCACTGGAGTCTCTGTACATCCGGTCCAGGGAGCCGTCTCTTTGTAAGTTAAAAAGACTGACTCCTTGGACTTCACGTCATCAGACTCTAGTATCTGTGAATCATACATTCACCCCCCACCTTTTCGCCCTTCTTTTCGCTGCGCAAATTAGCGTTGTTTTGATTTTGGTCTTCCCTCATACCATTAATCATTTCAATTTTTAATGTTTTAATTGTATGTAGGGTGTTTGTGGGAGTAAATGTATCTTTGCAATAAATTATTAATCTGTTCCCAGTCGACCCTGATGAGCTTGGGAACGAAACCGTTTGGTCTGTCTTGTAAGTGTTTTCACTTCTTATTTTTTATTTTCATATTTTACAATGCCTATAAGAAACAAATTATATCTTTTCCTTGCAATATCTCTCTTTTATTCTTTTTCTTAATTCTGAAAGTCATTTGCCAGTTTTTGTGGCTAGCTTAACCCTTTGAACCCTGACCACCGCTTTATTGATGGTAGAGAAAAATGACGTAATGCCCAGCTACCGGTTGAACAGCGGTAGAGAAAAATGACTTAATGCCCAGCCATCGGTTGAACGGTGGGTAAACATTTGTAACTATTTTGATATCTACCGTGAAACATTACATACAAATTATTTGCGAATTTTGACTCAGGAGTTCAGACAGAAAGGTTAAAATTGTTCAGGAACGCAGGGCTCAAAGGGTTAAGGAATGTGCTTTTATGTGAGTGGACGTGTTTTTTTAATTTTTATATTTTTTAATTCTTAAGATTTCTATGCAGGTGAGACCCATACAAAGGTGAGAGATGTGTGACAAAAATGGAAAAACAGAGGCCCGATCGGTCAAAAATATCTGAAAAAGAAAGGTTTAATACCCAAGGAAATCTATGAGGACATGATATAGATACTTGCTGAGGATTCCCTTTCCTATGCAACTATGAAGAAGTGGGCTTCGGAATTCAAGCGGGTAGCACAGAAAATGACCTTCTGTCAGGTCGTTCAGAAATCTCAACCACTGACGAACAAACTGATGCCAGTCACCGTATGTTTTTTTTTTTATGACAGACGTTTTACTATCTAGCAGATAGCGAAGTCCATAGGCATTAATTCTGGTTCGGTTCATAATGTTTTAACTGAGATCTTGGTGATGAGCGAATGTCTGTATGATGGGTCACAAAAAATGCTGACACCAGGGCAGAAGCTGAAATGGGTTGACGTTTTCAATTCATTTCTGATTTGCTTCCATACTGACCGTGAGATTTCCACCGCAGATTAGTAACTCAAGATGAAACCTGGGTTCAGCATTTCGAACATGATTCAAAGCAAACAGTGAAAACACTCTGTCCACCCACGAAAAACATCAAGCTGGCAGCGTCTGTTGGCATGGTGATGGCTTCTGCTTTTTGGGATTGTGAATGCGTAATCACGATAGGCTACATGGAAAAGGGAACTATTAATGGACAATATTATGAATCAGGATTAAGAAAACTGAAGAAAGCAATCAATTTGATACGCAAAGGGAAGCTGATGGCAGGTGTGTTCTTGCTCCAGGATAACGCGCCCTTTCACACTGCTCAGGTTGCAGTAGCTGAAGCAGCCAACTGTGGCTTTGAATTGCTACTTCATCCCCCTTTCTCACCATACTTAGCTCCATTTAACTTCTTCCGGTTACCTAATCCCAAATTCTACATGCGTGGCCGCCATTTTGGAAACATTGATGAGCTCATATGAGTTGTGGAGGAGTTTTTATAGGACCAGGAAGAGACCTTTTTCCGTGATGGGTTTTCAATGCTTAAACGTCGTTGGACCAAGTGCATTGATGTCATGATCTGTGTGCGCGCGCGCGTGTGTGTGCGACATAGTGTGTGCGAACGAGCATGTGTGTGCGTGCATGCGTGTGCCAGTTTGTGTGTGTGTGTGTGTGTGTGTGTGTGTGTGTGTGTAAGGGTGTGTGTGTTGTGTGTTGTGTGGAAACAAGCTGAAATAATGGCACGAATCTCATACATTCCTTATCTTCATCACTTCAGATCTTTACAGCTAAGACCCGCCATTCTGTGTACACAAGGTCGAATCGTTCCTATTCTCTTTGAATTCCTTTGGCACGAAGGAAGTTCCAATCAGACAGCTTCTTCCCGAAAACCTCTATTTTACGGAAGAGACCTCAGAAAGGATGCTTCTTCAATCACTCCGTTATGTGACATACACGATTAGGCGATCATGTATCTTTCGATACATGACTGACGAGGCAGATTTTTTTCCCGCAGTTGATTACCATTTCTTTCTGTAATAGACCAGTTGCCATCCAAGGCTATAGAACCCGGTCTTTCCTGCTATTTACCCATAGTTGGGTTGGGGAGAAGAAGAGGATTTATACCTTTCCCAAAGGTATTAGCACGGTCCAGCAGGCAACGTAGTAACGAAATCGGGGTCAGAAATTCAACCTTTCCTTCACAACAGCAGAAGCGCACATTTAGTCAATTATGTGCCATGCGTGATACACACTTAGGCGATCATGTAATTTTCGATACATGACAGACGAGGCAGATTTATTCCTGCAGTAGGTTGCCATTTCTTTCTGCGGTAGACCAGTTGCCATCCAAGGCTATAGAACTCGGTCTGTCCTACTATTTACCCATAGATGGGTGGGGGAGAAGAAGAGGATTCATACCTTTCCCAAGGGTACTAGCACGGTCTAGCAGGCAACGTAGTAACGAAAACGGGGTGAGAGATTCAACCTTTCCTTCACAACAGCAGAACCGCACATTTACTCAGTCAATTATGTGTCGTGCGTGATACACCCTTAGGCGATCATGTAATTTTCGATACATGACTGATGAGGCAGATTTTTTGCGGCAGTAGGTTACTATTTCTTTCCGCGGTAGACCAGTTGCCATCCAAGGCTATAGAACTCGGTCTATTTACCCATAGCTGCGGAGAGAAGAAGATTCATACCTTTCCCAAGGGTATTAGCACGTAAGTGAATGTAATGGATTCGACTGGAATTCGAACTCGGCTATGCATTACTCCACCGTGTCTTCGATCACAACGATCTTAAAATCTTCAAGTCTAGGGTGAACTGTTATCTATCTTTATACTCTGCACTTCCTTCCTTCTCTTACGTTCATGCAACAGCCTAAATCAGTAACCCTCTATCTTAAATGGCTCTTGAGCCTTCTATTAGGTGAAAATTCAGTAAAAAAAAAAATCAGATTATTCTCCGTTGCATATACTATGTACCGTATTTGACGGCCTGTAAGAAATATTTTTATAAAAACAATAAGCTCTAATCAGTTGTTAACTGGGGCAAGAAATGCCTGGTAAATTTTAATGCCTCCAAAACGAATTTGCATTCTTGCTACTAGGCTACCTACAATCTTCAAAAGTTTAAACGCAACCGCAAACGCCATCTTCTCTCTTTTTGAATCTTGTTCTTTTCTTGTCATTTCTCCTCACTAAAGTTTTCTCATTGTCTTCCATTCCAAGTAAAGCCTTAGTGGCATTATCGCATTGTTTGGGGTGAAATGATTATGAGAAAAACAAAAGCTCACAAAATCGTTCTGCGTCTTTATGTTGAGGCCGCACATAGACAAATTTTATCTTCAACACTAACGGCCACAGGCAATACGTTTTAACTTAGACAATCACTTGTGACCCGCCCGACGCCAT
>OZ038506.1:30298358-30313358 GCA_964036315.1 Acanthosepion esculentum | reverse complement strand
TATAACATTTTTTACAGATTATTTCTATCGCAAATACAAATAAAGTTATAATTTTTTTAAAGTGCACACGAACTTTATCGACACCCTGTATTATAAACTTTACATGTTTTCGTGAATTACAGCAGAAGTATGGTGTTGAATGATTTTTCGTATAGCGAATTTGTCCTACTTATAATTATTGTGCATCTGGTTGCAGTAAAATATGTCGATGTTTTGTTGTATCGTATTTTTTGTAAGAATAATTTTATTTGTTTATCAATGATGTAGCTTGTTGGCAAATATTTGTTTTATGTGTTTTAGTTCGCCCAGAAAAATTCTTTTGGAAGAGAAATTCTGGTTTGCTATATTAAAGAAGTTTGTTATCACTGCTATTTCCGGGCATTGGCTATCATAATTTATAAGTCAAGAGATCGTACTTGTGATTGTTTTAAATGCGGTAAGTGGTAAATACTTTAGATTTTAGATCTATATGTCACCATCAGGGAATGGGATTTTGGTATCATGAATTCATATGTAAATTTTAGAGTTGAGTATTTTTTTTCAAAACCTGATTTTCGATTTTTAATTTCGACCTTATTTTCTATCAAACAAGATATCTATCTATCTATCTATCTATCTATCTATCTATCTATCTATCTATCTATCTATCTATCTATCTATCTATCTGTGTTTTGAACAATAAAATATATCAAAAAATTAAAATTTTCAGACACTCTGGTTATTATTTCAATTAGGCTCCTCGATTAGTTTCGGCCAGCATGGCTATCATCAGAAGAAAAAAATCCTGCTTGTTAGTAGCAGAGAACTACAGGAATGAATATATATATATATATATATATATATATATATATATATATATACACAGACATGACAGAATTGAATAGGCGCTCACAGAAACCGTTTATTGTATTAAACAAGTAATTTATACAAATGAAGTAATTATAAATGGTCATAAATTTAATAACTAATATTTGGTTGACATCCCTTTTGCTTTTTCTTAATGCAAGGACCCTTCTAGGCATGCTAGAGATGAGTTCACGGATATCATCTTGAGGGATATCTTGCCATGTTTCACGCAATAATCCTAAAAGTTCGGGCTTAGAAAATGGCTTCCTGTTCTTTTTGCGGAGTTTTCGATCTAATATGCCCCAAAGGTGTTCAATAGGGTTAATATCCGGGGACTGACTTGGCCATGGAAGTTTATTGATCCCATTTTGTCTCAACCAATGTTGCGTTGCTTGAGCAGTCTGACATGGAGCTCCATCTTCCGTAAATAGGGAGTCAACTTTGCTCAGTCTACTACTTGAGAATATTGGAAGGAGCCCTTTCTTTAGAAACATATTTGGTTGAATTAATGTTTCCTTCACACTCCACAAGCTCTGAGCGACCATCACTCCAAATTGCACCCCATATCATTACTGAAAGGCCCCCATGTTTCACCGTTGGCTACAGTCTTTTTAAAATCAAACTCTTGACTACAGAGTCTCCATACCCATACTCTTCCACTGTCGGAAAATAATGCGAATCTTGACTCATCAGAGAAAATGACAGTGGTCCAAAGGTCACAGGTCTCTCCACCATCTCATGAGCCCAATCCATTCTGCGTTTGATATTGGCTGGACGGAGAAGTGGTTTCCTTCTCGCAGCTCTGCCATAGTAGCCCAGCTTGTGAAGATACCTGACAGCTGTTCTGGGACTGACATCAACTTGTATTGCTATGTCAGAGGCCTTGCAACGTGGATCCTGTTCAACATTTCTTTCGACAAGACACGTGGTTCTTTTAGACGGCCCAGGGCAGCCTGGTTGAGCTTGTGTGCACTTCTTGCCCTCTCTGGTGAATTGTACGATCACTCTATTAACAGTAGAAAGATTTAGATATTTTTCCTTGACTAAGACAACCTTCATGTTGTCCCACGATACGTCCTCGCTGAAATTCGGATAGGTCTGATGCTCCTTTGGTTCGTGGCATGTTCCAGTATTGCTATCTGCAATTTTAATCAAATGATCTAAGTTAATTTATCTTGGTTATTAAAAAAAATCAGAAATAAAATTTATCTTGGTGTCTATTCAATTCTGTCATGTCTGTGGATAATTATATATATAGCTATATATATATATATATATAGGTATATATATATATGTATAGGTATATATATATATATATGTAGAGGTATATATATATATATACGTAGAGGTATATATATATATATATGTATAGGTATATATATGTATAGGTATATATATATGTATAGGTATATGTATAGGTATATATATATATGCATAGGTATATATATATATATATATATAAGTATATATATATATGTATAGGTATATATATGTATAGGTATATATATATGTATGTATAGGTACATATATATATAGGTATATATATTTGTATAGGTACATATATATATAGGTATATATATGTATAGGTACATATATGTATAGGTATATATATATATGTATAGGTATAGATATATATGTATATATATATATGTATAGGTATATATATATGTATAGGTATATATATGTATAGGTATATATATATGTATGTATAGGTATATATATATATGTATATATATGTATATATATGGATATATATATGTATAGGTAAATATATGTATAGGTATATATATATGTATAGATATATATATGTATAGGTATATATATATATATTTATAAGTATATATATATATAGGTATATATATTTATGTATATGTATATATATATATGTATAGGTATATATATATGTATAGGTATAGATATATATGTATATATATATGTATAGGTATATATATGTATAGGTATATATATATATGTATGTATAGGTATATATATATGTATATGTATATATATATGTATATGTATATATATATATGTCTATATGTATATATATATATTTATAGGTATATATATAGGTATATATATATGTATATATATGTATAGGTATATATGTATATATATACGGATATATATATATGTATAGGTATATATATGTATATATATATACGTATATGTATATATATATATATATATATATATATATATATATATTGGTATGTATAGGTATATATATATGTATAGGTAAATATATGTATAGGTATATATATATATGTATAGATATATATATGTATAGGTATATATATGCATAGGTATATATATATATGTATAGCTATATATATATATGTATAGGTATATATATATGTATAGGTATATATTTATGTATAGCTATATATATGTATAGCTATATAGATGCATATGCATATGTATATATATATATATACACACATGAATATATATATGAATATGCACATATATATATATATGAATATATATATATATATCGATGAATATATATACATACATATATATATATATGTATATATAAATAAAAAGAAAGAACAGTAATATATTTTAAATCAATTAATTTATAATATTATATATATATATATATATATATATATATGAAAAAATATATATGAATATATATAAATATGTCATGATTACTCGTGATTGGCGTGGGGACAACCGTCGTCATCAGAGCGAATCTCAGTTAACTTCATGGGAGAGAGCGCATAATCTGGCGTGATCAATAATTTGAACAAGACAAGTACTCTCAAACCCTCTGTCACGATGACTTATAATTTGGCGCGAGTACAACCTCGTCGGCTTTCGATCAGTTTCCCCTATTCGGTTACTCACAAGGCTCGGGTTAACTCGTGGCAGGTTTTTTAGGCATTTTCCAACGGTGACACCTCTGAGATCGCACCCGGAGTTAATAATAATAGCCCATCTGCAGCTTTGTAAATATTAAAGAAAATTCAAGAATATTTTCTCACCGTCTTTGTATATCTACTGCCAACTACAGCACACAAGTTGAGCTTTCAAACCTAAATAAATATTTCCACAACTAGAGGTCGACTTATGCGGCCGGTATAAAATGCAAACCGTTACCACCGAGTTGTAAACAAGTGGGACAGCACTCCTAACAATCATACAGCAGTTCTATCAAAATACTATCAAAATACTACATGGCTTGATGTATAATCTACGCTATTAAAATTTATCCAAATTGATGATGTCTTTAATGTATTTATCAAGTAGAACTGACGAATTTTAAATGTTCGCTAAGTTATACCGATAAAATATATAGTGCTGTTCGATAAAAGTGCCTCTCCTGGTTTTTTTACTAAATGTTCTCTTCTCCGGTGAAACGAAAGTTGAGCTAAATTCAAAGGATAAGCGATCTAAAATCCGAAGAAGAAGCTTTGAAAGTTCTTTGAATTTAGCAGTAAGTACTGTCAAGCATCCGTTCAGTATAATGTTCTGGGGATGCTTTTCTTTTCATGGAACTGGTTTCTTAAAACCTATTGAAAAGACCGTCAGGGGCAAGGAGTACAAGAGAATTTTAGAGTCTTGTCTGCTTCCTTCTGCGGAAAGGGTGCAAATCGACCCCACCAAGCTCATTTTTATGCAGGATAATGCTCCCTGTCACAAATCAAAATTGATAAAGGAATACTTTGATGAGAAGCAGGTGAGTGTTATGACATGGCCGCCTCAATCTCCTGACCTCAACCCCATAGAAAACTTATGGAGCATTATAAAGTACAGGCTCTGGAGAAAGCAGTTGAGCAACAAAGAGGATTTGATTGTGAATTTCATATCCGAATGGAATTCAATGCTTGGAGATGAGATTTGCCAGAACCTAATCAAGTCAATGCCAAAAAGGGTTGAAAAGGTTATTCAAAATAAAGGAGGACCCATAGATTATTAAATATTTCGAACTATATTACCTATTATAAATAAATTATACCTCTATTATTCTTTATTTAAAGCTGTTCGGTTATGTTTCTATTGATTGCTAGTTGCAGGAAATAAGTGAGTCATTTTTTTTGCACAGATTTTCCCCCCTAAATCTCATTTATATGCAAAATTATAATTATCAATAGAATACCTTAGGGTGAGTAAACTTTTTTACTAGGTGGTCGGGAAAGGGTCTTTATATTAGTAAGATTAAAAATTAGTTTGACTCCAAAAGCAATAGGCGAAAAAATTTAAGTAAAAAAAATCAGGTGAGTCACTTTTATCGAACAGCACTGGACAGTACCTACCAGTGTGTGTTTATCGGTTGTTTGCTGTACAACGCATATAGAAAGATATTACGGTTATTGTTTCAATATGGAAGTAAGTGATGTGACCATATATAGTTTTGTTGCAGGTTATCGTACATTGTAGCATAACTTCATTTTCCGGTAGGTCTAAGGTTTGGGCTACCGTATGTTTGATGATCGACCTATACGGTAGGTGTAGGCTTAACTCAGAATTTCGAATTGTGTACGCTTCAATTTACGGTATTTATTAAAATAGAAGAAAAGAGTACTGAACTGCTACGTGACATAAGTCCTCCTATACGGCAGCAAATGTTGGACGGTCTCCTCAAAGACGAAGAAGAGACTCGAGACAGTTCTACAGAAGGATTCTAAGAATATCATGGAGGGAGAGTGTGAGCAACGATGAGGTTTTGGAGAGGATGCAAACAACAAGGAAGCTTATATTTAACATAAGGGAAAGGCAGATGAAATTTCTGGGACACGTAATGAGAAAGGACGGCTTGGAGAATCTGATACTCACAGGACGGATGGAGGGAAAGAGAGACAAAGGAAAGCAACGCATGACATACCTGGCGGGCTTAAGCAAGTGAATGACAGAACGTAGTCTGGGGGAGTTGGCAGAGGAACGAAACTCATTGAGAGTATTGAGGTGGAAGTGGAGAGCCATGATCGCCTACGTCCTGAAAGGACATGGCACATAAAATGAAAGAAGAATTAAAAGAGATCAAGTCTTTTTTTAAAAAATTAATCCTATTAGAGGAACACCTTTTGAAAGAATCAATAATGACTTTTAGATATTACCTCATTAAATCAATATTATAGAAGATTATAAAGAAATCTCTAAAAAAAAAAATTAAAATAACTTTCTTGTTATAACCACTGCTCTAGAAAATAAAGAATATTAAAAAAAACTTATTTATATATTAAAAAAAACATATTTATTTCTAATTTAAAAAATTAAAGATGAAGACATTTGTATCGACTTTTCTGTTGGGTTCGGTCTTTTCATTTTTTCCTTTAGCATTACATATCCAGAGACAGAAATCCAATGTGATTGGCCCTGATCTGGCATCTCGTTTGCAGTCGCTCTTTCACAGACGTGCCGTCGCCTCCCTCTGTCTTTTCTACAAATACTTTCACGGTAACTGCTCTGACGAGCTACTTTCGCTGGTTCCCAAACTGCATGAATTTAAACGTGCTACTAAGTTGGCATCTCGGTCCCACTCTTTTACTGTTGAAACGGTTAAATGTAGCCGTCTCTTCTACTCCAATAGCTTCATGTCTCGCACTTCCCGTTTGTGGAACTCTCTTCCTCTTAATTGCTTCCCTGATAGTATAATCTCCAAATATTCAAATGCAATGTCAATCGACATCTCCAGATGCCTTGATCTATTCTCCGTCCTTCTCCTCACCCTTTCCCTCTATCACTCCTCTTTACTCTTGTTTCCACATTTCTTAACGCTTTGCGTGCTAGTGGCACTCTTGCCTTGCTTGGGGTGAAATGCTTGAAAAAATTGTTTTTTTCAAATCATTTATGCACCATGCGTGATACACGCTTAGGCTATCATGTATCTTACGATACATGACTGACGAGGCAGATTTTTTCCTGCAGTAGGTTGCCATTTCTTTCGGCGGTAGACCAGTAGCCATCCAAAGCTGTAGAACCCAGTTTGTCCTGCTATTTACCCATAGCTGGTGGAGAAGAGGAGGATTCATACCTTTCCCCAGGGTATTAGTATGTAAATGAATGTAATGAAGTTCGGACTTGGCTCTCCGATTCCTCAATCCTTGTCGCTATCCATTACTCCACCGTGCCCCCTTCTAAATACTTATCTTTAAAAAGTGTAAACCCTAAAGTAATTCTTCTAGATACATACAAATTAAAAAATTACCAAATTAAAAATGGTGTGGGTGCAATCATACTAAAAACCAAAAAACCAAAAAAACAATCATACTAAAAAACAAATAACTAAAAAAAAGCAAAAAACAATCATACTAAAAACAAAAAAGAATCATACTAAAGAAACAAAAAAACCCTAAAAAAACAAAAAAAAACCCAAAAGAAAAAAAAATAAAAAAATAAAAAAACCATACTAAAAACAAAAAAAACCCCAAAAACAATCATACTAAAAAACAAAAAATTAAAAAAAAACAATCATACTAAAAAACAATCATACTAAAAACAAAAAAAACAACAAAAATCAGTCATACTAAAAAAACAATCATACTAAAAAACAAAAATACAAAAAACCCAAAAAACCAATCATACTAAAAAATAAAAAACAAAAAAACAATCATTCTAACCCCCCCCCAAAAAAAACAAAACAACATGTTTTAGACATTTTAAAAAGAGAGCACTTTAAAAGAAAGATATTCTCTTTTATATAAATACGAAAGTTTTATTCAAATTTAATAATTAGATGAATTTTGGAAGATTTTTAACGACCCCAAAAAGGCAATGTTATTTTTATAGTGACATATATTTTTCACAAAACAAAGAACATTTTTAAACGCAAATATTTCCGATTGTACTTAAAATCTAGTAAGAATGCTTATATCAACTATTTTTTTGCATTCTTTCAGCATTCGATAAGTAGTGAAAAAAAAGAGCATAAAATTAACGCACACGCACATACATACGTATACAAAAGAAGGAAAAAAAAACAACCTAACACCAATAAAAAGCGCATGAATTAATTTTTTAAAAAGTGAATATAAAAATAACGAAAATGAGAAAATCGGCAGACATTTGCTGTTACCTCCTGACGAGTGGACCTAACGATTATGCAAAGATTCGTCTACGAAACTTTGGAGTTGGAGTACTGAATATGCCATCAATGAGCTAAGCGATAAATTTAATATTTGTATTAATCCTATTAATGCTGTATGTCTCATTTCTGGCTTCGCATCATCTTTGTTATCGCTATATATATATATATATATATATATATATATATATATATATATATATATATATATATATATATATATATATATATATATATATATATATATATTTTTTAATTGATTTAACCATATTTTAATTAATTGATTTTAACCATATTTTTAAATTAACTTATTCATGCTTTGTAAATTTACATTGAGCTCAGTTTTGTAAAAATATAATATCATTAAGATCACCGGATTATATATCTTACTGTTCTTTCTTTGTTTACTATAATATATATATATTTTTTTTGTATGTATATTTTTGTCATCCACAGACAGACTGTTTCGCAGCTCATCAGTGTGGCTAGACTTCCGGTTGCCTCTAGCTAGGATCGAAACCCGACTGAATTTGCGTCAGTCCGAACTTCTCCCACTAAGCCGTCAGCTTACGGTACGGGATGAAGGTGAATTTTAGTGTGTTTATTTTTAGATTTGGATAAACACACAGTGACTGAGAGTGACTCAATTCTGTCGAATATATATATATATATATATATATATATATATATATATATATATATATATATATATATATATATATATATATATATATATATATATATATATATATATATATATATACGTACAGGCATTTAGGGGTACTTCGATGTGATGTAATGATTAGCAAGCTAGATCAATTACAACTGAATAGTGAAGTCGGTCATAAGCAGGTACTCCATGCTTGAGGCCTTGTGCCACATATAAGCTATGCTTCGTAAATCACTATAGCCTATTACTATAAACGTTATTTTAGAGGATACAGTTATTTGAGTTGATATCAGTGTTTTTTATTTTATTTTATTGAACAGTGAAAAAAGATGCCTTTCATAAGCTAAGCAAAATATTAGGAAACGAAAAAGATTACGCTAGAAACAAATAAAGGAGTACTGAAATGTTATGCACTATCAGTACTCTTATATGCCAGTGAATGCTGAACAATCTCCTCACAGATGAAGAAAAAAATTTCAGAAATATGGTTCTACAGAAGGATACTGAGAATACCATGGAATGAACATGTGAGCAACGACAAAGTTTTAGAGAAAATAGAAACAAAAAGGATACTTATGTTTAACATTAGAAAGAAACAGTTGAAATTTCTTGGGCACACAATGAGAAAAGAGGGCTTAGAAAATTTGATACTCACAGGACAGATTAAGGCAAAATGGACAGGAGTAAACAATGTGTAGTTTACCTAGCAAATTGACCGTTAAGTTTACAAATTTTGAATTTGAGAACGCTTTTAAATATTCGACGTTCCTTGCACAGCGATATATTTTAGAGAGTTCTCAAATTAATAATTTCAAAACTTAATGATATATTCCTCAACATTACTTTTGTGTATAAATACAAGTTACGAAATAAAATCTTCACATTTATCTTTAGTTTTTCGAGTATATTTTTCCTATATTTTGTTGTGTTTGAATGAGTGTGTAGTTGTGTGTCTGTTTGGCCGTATAGTTGGTTTTAATTAATTTCGTTAGATCCAGTGACAGAACCCAAAGAGTGAGTTAAGGCGGAGGGGAACCTGGAGAGGAAAATTAACAGGAGATAACTGATAACTGACATCCATTAGACATGGCACGTGGAACTAGAACAGTCTACCCCAGCGAGCGAAATAAAGGGTTCAGTTCGACATTCCAACCACCTGAAGAAGGCCGGGGCGTACAACGGCCGAAACGTTGTGATAAATATGGCAACAAAGATCAGGCTGATAGTCCGAATAATGTAAATAGTGTACATAATACCTCATCTCAGAAATATAGACAGATACTGAAAGGCCGAAACGTTGTAATAAATATGGCAACAAAGATGAGGACAATAGTCCGAATAATGTAATTAATGTACATAATACCTCATCTCAGAAATATAGATACACACACACACACACACACACACACACACACACACATATATATATATATATATATATATTGGATATTTACTTGTGTGCAACCCTAAGACTATTTAACATGTCTATGTGTATTTGTCAGTGTGTCAAAATAGAAAAATATGCACATGTTCACGATTAATTTGTTTTTTTTTAATGACTTATCAACCTTGACAGGTTATTTAGAGCCAGAAATACTTTTAGATTCTCAGAATATTTTGACAATAATAATGACTTACTGATACAAGTCCTACTGATTAACCCATAGCCGGGGAGAGAAGAGGAGAATTTATATCTTTCCTACGGGTATTTGTACGTAAATGAATATAACCCGACTGGAATTGGAACACGGCTCTTCAATTTCCAATTTCGAACCGTTATCAATTACACCAGCCGCGCATCCATACTTACAGCATCTGGTATTCGAAAGGGGTCACTCATTTGGACACTGGCCATGTTTGACGTTGCTTAACTTAAATTAGGGGTAAAACATTTGTCATACTTCTTTCCGCTAAAATTGTTCTCGATATAAAAAAATTACATATCATTATCATATATATATATATATATATATATATATATATATATATATATATATATATATATATATATATATATATATATATATATATATATATATATATATATATATATATATATATATATTTCATTAAAAACGACTGACAAGGTGCTTTTATTTAGTTGTTTATATAATTTCTCGTGCGATCTAATAAAGACAACACTAATATAATAGCATCATCCACTTGCAAAAAAAGGCTAAAAATAATGGAAGCCTTACTTATAAAAATAAACAAACCAACACTTAATAATATTAACTTTGAACATGGACATAATATCTTGACCGTGTTTTGAAACAAAAAAATGTATCACTTTATAAAACATACACATAACAAACTATTTCTAATTCTAACAGTTGAAATATAATCCTTGATAATGGCTAAATGTATAGCCGAAAGCGCTGGGAAAAAAAAGAACATTCGGACAATTTTTATATAATTTATCCTCTGAAAAGAAAAACTTTATTAGATCGCACGAGAAATTATATAAAAAACTAAATAAAAGCACCTTGTCAGTCGTTTTTAATGAAATGTGCTTGAAAGAAGGATTGCTGCCTAAATACACAAATATATATATGTATATATATATATATATATATATATATATATATATATATATATATGTGTGTGTGTGTGTGTGTGTTTGTGCGAGCTTTTTTCTGGTAATGTGTTTACAAGTGTGTGTATTGAAAACGTATCGTATTTGTATGTTTGAATGACTATGTATGTGTGTGTCCCCTTTTCTTTGCCATTGCGCAAAGCAATGTGTTATCAGCATGTGTAGTGCGCTTATATATGTGCGTGTGTGGGTGTAGGTGGTTACGTAGAAAAGAGGTGGGGAAACAGATAGAGAGAAAGAAATAGTGTAAGAGAAAGTAAATATAAGGCCAATGTTCGTGCGTACGTGACTGACGATAAATTATAATCTTTTAAGGACAATATTCACACACACACACACATACGAATATATATATACCAGTTGAATAAACGGATTAAATGTGACAAAATGATTAAATTGCGGACAAATAGGAAAATGCTAAGTTTATAAAGTTTTTTTTTCAATTTGTTTCTTAATTATATTTATATAATTACATTTATATAATTATATTTATATATAAAGAAATAAGGGATGTATTTTAAATCCGACATTTTTATTACTTCAATTAAATACAACGTAAAGTAATGAGATAATACGCACATACATTTTTTTATTAAGCGTTTCACCCCCAAGCAAGGCGGGAAGCCACTAGCACGCAAGGGGTGACAGAGAGTTGGAGCGAGAGCAAAGAGGAGTGATAAGAGGAAGGGATGAAGAGAAGGATGGGAGATAAATCAAGGCATCTGGAGACGTCGATTGACATTACATTTGAATAGTTGGAGATTATAGCTATCAGGGAAACAAAAGAAATGGGGAGGGAGTTCCACACACGAGAAGTGCGAGACATGAAGCTATTAGAGTAGAAGTGACTGCTAACAGTTTCGACAGTGAAAGGGTGAGAGAGAGATTCCAGCCTCACTGAACGCTTAAATTCATGAAGTCTGGGAACCAGCGAAAGCAGCTCATCGGAGAAGTTACCGTGAAAGTATTCGTAAAATAGACAGAGGGAGGCGATGGCACATCTGTGAGAGAGCGACTGCAGACGAGATACCAGATCAGGGCCAATTACATTGCATATCCGTCTCTGGATTTTATCAAGGACTTTGAGACAAACAGAAAGGGCTCCAGACCATATATGGCAGCAATACTCCATGCAAGGGCAAATGGTTGATTTGTAGATTTGAAGAATCGATTCTGGCGAGAAAAATTTCCTGGCGCGGCACAGGGAACCAACTTTCCTTGCGGTGGACGAAGCTATTGACTCAATGTATTTGTTCCATCTCAGGTCAGCAGACAATGTGAGACCGAGCAGTCGCAAAGACTACTTCAAATGTTGTTTTTTGTGGATGCCCGTATTTAAGTAGACGTTCCGTTTCTTTTAAACAGTGTGTATTACATCTGTCAGCCTGCACACACGAGAAAACTTAAAGAAAATGAGCCCTCCGGCAGTGTTCGAATCTCCGTACACCCTTTGTAGATTATCTCATACAAAAGAGGTTCGAATACTGTCGGGTGCACATTTTCTTACAAACGTTAGACATAAAACACACTGTTTAAAAAACGGGGCATCTACTCAAATACGGGTATCCTCTAAAAATAATGTTTGAAGTTATATATATATATATATATATATATATATATATATATATATATATATATATATGTGTGTGTGTGTGTGTATTCTCTCATTACTTTCTGTTATACTTAGTGGATATACGTGTCTGAGGGTTTTTAAACGATGTAAATGTACGTCTACCGGTCTGTACATTCGAGACTCTTAATGAAGATAATGTCCCTTCCGACAGAGTTCGAAACAAGGGCTTCTTAAAGACAGTTTAAAGTAATAAGAATCTGTGTAGCCCATTAAACTTTGTTTAAAGTAATAAGAATCTGAATATGCTATTAAACTTCGTTTAAAGTAATAAGAATCTGTGTAGCCCATTAAACTTTGTTTAAAGTAATAAGAATCTGAATATGCTATTAAACTTCGTTTAAAGTAATAAATCTTTGCATACACTATTAAAAACCGTTTAAGGTAATAAATGTTATGGGATTACTATTAAAATACATTACCTTCTTAGAATATATATATATATATATATATATATATATATATATATATATATATATATATACGTATGTCTCAGTGAGGGAAACAAACCCTTACTTACCACTTCGAGCCGAACACGCCACCATGGTCACCATGTTTTCTTTAGCCTTTTCTCTTTTCTCTCTGTGTGTGTTTTCTTTTTAAATATTTGTTAAATGCCAGTGCAGTTCCTGGGGAAATTATAGAGTGGTTTCCCGTTTATGCAGAGTTTGAATTACCAATAAAAATCTCGGAGTTGGATCAATCTGCCCAATTTTTTTATACAATCATTGGGAGAAGAGAAGGAGTCATGCCCTTCCTAAATGCAGTCTTGCGAAGTGAACACCACAACCGCGGTAGAAATCTGAACTTGCCCTGCCAATTTCACTTGCCGAGTTGATAATCTTTACGCCCCTTGAACAATATAGAAACATTGGAAAACAGTACACTCCTATATATATATATATATATATATATATATATATATATATATATATATATATATATATAAAAACATGAAAATTTGTTCAAGTTCTAGGAAAATGGAAGATAAAATATTGGGTTGTCTAAAAAGGTCATGTTCCAAGACGCTAAAACACGTCAAATTCATCGACAGATATAATATGCTTACATTTCTGATAAGAGCAGACTTCAAACTATCACTTGAGAAAGAAAGTTTAAAATTACTTAATTCATGTCAATTTTGCATCCCTATGAAGATGGAAGATTATAAGGTGCATTTTAGACACTTGATGCTTTTTGTTTACCATAAAGGCAAAAATGCTTGGCAAGCAACAAAAAGATATGTGTTGTTTACGGTGAAGCTGCTTTAGCTGACAGAACTGTACGGAAGTGGTACGCTAAGTTTAGAGTTGGTGATTGTAGCCTTATTGAGGAAGAACGCTCAGACAGATCCTCCCCCCACTACAGATGACGACCATATCAAGTCATTGATTGAGAATAACCCGCATTACACAATGCGGGAAATGGCAGAAAAGTTAAAGTAATCAAAATCCACCATCATGAGCACGTAGTGAAGCTTGGGTACTCAAATTACTACGATGAGTGAAAAGAATCTTTTGGATCGCTTGATTTGCAGTATAAACGCATGCATCCTTTTTTGAAGCTAACTCTGACGAACGATGAGGAATGAATCGTTTACAACAAGGTTCAACGAAAAAAGATCCTTGGGTAAGCGACATGTGCTAACTTTAGCCACCTCAAAACAGGTCTTCATCCTAAGAAAGTTATGCTGCGCATCTGGGGGGATGGAAAGGAATCCTGTACTATGAGCTTCTGCCAAGAAACCAGTCAATTGGTTCTGAAAAGTTCTGCTCGCAACTGGGCGAATTAAAGACAGTGATTTAAGCAAAATGCCCAGAATTGACCAACAGGAAAGGCGTTGTTTTGCATCAGGCCTCATGTTTCTTTGGCGAACCGAAAAAAAAAATGATCCCAGCATGGCTGGCATGTGTTAACCCACCCGTCATATTCGCCAGACATTGGTCCTTCGGAATTTCATTTATTCAGATCCTTGCAAAATAATTTCAATGGTAAAAAATTTAATTCTTTGGGTGACGTAAAAAACACCTTCATGTGTTCTTCTCCGAGAAACTACCGAAATTCTGGGAAGATGAAATGTTTAAGTTGAAGGAAAAATGGACAAAGGTTGTGCAACAAAATGGTTTATACAATTCATTAATAACAATAACAATAACAATAATATATATATATATATATATATATATATATATATATATATATATATATATATATATATGAGGGGT
>OZ038506.1:30293358-30295858 GCA_964036315.1 Acanthosepion esculentum | reverse complement strand
CAAACTAGCCCTAAAGTTTAGAAGAACAAGAAGGAAATACAAAAAGAAAGAAAAAAAAAACAAGATAAAGAAAAAAGAAAAAAAAACGCTCACTAACCTAAAAAATTCAAACAACCCCCGAAAAAGTCTCGTAGAACAAAAAAAAAAAAAATATTTAAAAGAAAGAAAGAAAAAAAAAAGAAAAAAACGTCACAAAAATCATCACAAAAACTGTAGGAAAAAAAATTGAAGAAACCAGACGACATGCGTCGGACGCGAGATATTTTCTTCTTTTTTTACTTCGTATCGCACATTGTAATCACAGTTCTCTTTGATTCTCAATTTTTGCTACCTTCTTGGTTATATCCGTCCACATTGAGCAATATTCTGAAACTCTACTGTCGCACAATGCGCGACCCTTATCTTCTCCAAGCCCCGAAATGGTACGAAATCTTCCTTTTCAGCGAGATTTTTCTCCAGTTACCCTTCTTCTTTGTCGCTGCGCATGCCTTCCGACGGGGAGCTCGCAAGTGCCCGTGGATCCGTCTACCGGCAGTCGTGTACTCCACCCATGCCTGCACGAGTGTGATGCCCATACTCTACCATATTATGACTTACAATTTCGACAACCTCTCCGACTCACGCCTGTCCTATGAAGGGCCGCAGACTCAGAGACAACGAATTCTATTGGCATCGTTCTATTTACCATATTTCTTTGTACCTTTTTTGCTTTTGGTTGACGCATTGTTCAGCCTTGATTACACCGACAGAAATCTCGAATCGACACAAACGGACAAGAAAAACACATAAAAAAAAAGGAGAAAAAAACATGCTCGTTATTACGAGATGTCGGGTGGTTATCTCTGAAAACTGAATGACTCCGAATCTACATTTATTATTATTATTATTATTATTATTATTATTATTATTATTATTATTCACTCGCTGGATTTTTACATTAGTCACAGCAGATGGTTTACGTTGGAGATCATGCGACAGCAAGTCTCCTCACTACTCCCATATTTTCCCCAGTATTCGGAGCCGTTTTCCGCAGTGCAGTCGTCTGAGTGCTCTATTCTTTCATGGATTTCAAGTTCCTCTAGACTTTTCGCTAGGCCTCCCGAGATTATTCCCAGTGCTCTAACAACGACTGGTACAACTGTCACCTTTATTTTCCATAATTTCTTCATGTCTTTGGTGAGATATTTATTCAGCTTTTCAATTTCTTTTAATGACAGCCAGTAATCTGCGAGAATATCTGACTCCATTATTTGGCACTTTTTTTTTCTTCATGCAAATGAGTTCCGTTCTTTCGGCTTAGACTGGATATTATTATTATTATTATTATTATTATTATTATTATTATTAATACTGATGTCGCTTACTCAATGAACAGGAGTTTACACTTGAGATTAAGTGACAGCAATTCTATTTAACACTTTTGTATTCTTTCTATTCCAAATGTTTTCGGTAATGCTGTTATCTGGATGGTCCTGACCATTCCTTGATTTCCATTCCTTCAGCATTTTTTGTAGGCTCTTCGGAACCGGCCGCAGATCTACGATAGCGACTAGAATGGTTGTCACTTGCATGTTTTATTATTATTATTATTATTATTATTATTATTATTATTAGTAGTAGTAGTAGTAGTAGTAGCAGCAGTAAAAACAAAACGAACTACTGAATAAAAGTAATCCCCACTGTCGCTTGAGCACTGGGAACGATCATGAAATACGTTTCTCAGTAAACAATGTAAACAATAAATAAATAAATAAATAAAAGCAAAGGAAAAAAATCTAACAAATAGCTTTGACATTGAAACAAGAGCTGAAGAAGACCTTTGACTAAGTAAGACTAGTGAAGCTATAATAATAATAATAATAATAATAATAATAATAATAATAATGATAAAGATGATGATGATGATAATGATGATAGCAATTCAAGAAGAAGTGAAAGAAGAGCAAGTTATGATATATAAATGCTAGTTGTTCCTATAATCAAAAGAGTACCGATATTAATCCCAGGATCCTTTTTTCTGTTGGGTCAGGCTGGAGAATAAATTTAAAGAATAAACTAAAAAAAAAAAGAAAAAAAATCAAATATAATAAATAAATAAATACCTCATAAAACAAACGATTAAAAAAACAACAAAAAAACGAAAAAGACTAACTTATCGAGATAAAAAGAAAGGCTGATTATTAGGTCATTCGGAAACTAACTCTTGTAGAAAATGTCGTGCGAAGCGTCGCTTTGTCGGTGTCCTACTCACTCGCTCAATAATAATAATAATAATAATGATAATAATAATAATAATATTGATAATAATAATAATAATAATAATGATAATAATAATAGATACCAATGAATAGATAGATGAATATCTCTTTCCAGGGAGATGAAAGTGCCAGTCGTTCTAGTGGATATCGGAGCACTAGGAACGGTCCCGAAGAGATTAGTAAAAAGGCTGGAGGATAGATGGAAATCAGGGAAATAGAGCTATCCAGACGACAGCTGAGAA
>OZ038506.1:30278358-30288358 GCA_964036315.1 Acanthosepion esculentum | reverse complement strand
TCATATCTTATACTCTGATGAAGCTTTAATAGAAATGAATCAGGTTAGATTGATAAACGTTCCCTATTCGTTTCTTTATATTATCATAGTCGTATATATATATATATATATATATATATATATATATATATATATATATATATATATATAAATGGAACACTCTCCGTTTTAGCTTTATTACTCGCGTGGGTTTTTTTCTTTCGACTAAACCCTTAAGGCACTGGACAATTTGTTTCGACTTGTTCGGATGTTTCTAGTCCTTTCTTTTTTCCAATTTTTTTACTCGGGTACCAATTTGTTTTGATAGACTTACAAGTTGTGTTATCCGAGATTTTTTTTTCTAACCTAGTATTACTAGTAATTTAATAATATATATTTATATCTATATATATATGTTTGTTTGTGTATGTGTATATGAATTTAGTGTATTGGTGCAGCAGGTCATTATTCAACCATATATTGTTAAATATAACAGACAACGAATGTCCTTTATGTTTCATCATGGGCCGTTCTAAGCTTCGTAGAGTGGCGTTAGTTTCGGGAGAAAATACCGACAAAAACGGTCCAACATTTGAATATTTTTTTTATTTTTTATTATGCTGTTCCTCGATCTAAGCTTTCGGCACACATGAGCCATCATCAGAGTGGTTACATGTACATTACAACAGAGATGTTCACCACTAAAGATGAAATCCTGTTATGTTTACACAGAAGTTTGCTATGCGGCAATAACGGTCGCGGAATAGCAAACGCAGGTCGAATGCGAATTTTATTACCTAAGTCATTTTTTCATAATAAAATTGGTACAAAACAACCGATTTATATTGAGCAATATACCGTGTTATTTTCAGCTTTTAATATCCATTTCTATTAAAAATATTAATCAGAAATTGTTTGGGGGTTGTCATGATTTATTACGCAAACAAACCAAGCAGAACACAATTTTATTAATAAATACAAAAATAGGTCGTAGAAACATATTTGATGCGTTTTCAAATATTCCATATAATTTATTATTGTACAGGTGTTTTTAGAACCGTTTTTTGTTCTTTTGCCAGGATGGGGAATAGTCAGCCTGGGAAAGCTTGAAAGCGCCTTCTCTAACATGAATACAATCTTTAACTCGAAGCTTCCTTATTGGAATCAGCATCATTCAAATGTTTGGTCCAATGTCGGACCTTGTGTTTTTGCCGCTCGGGGCGGCCCTCAAATTTGTCACACCTTCCCAGAAGGAATACAGTATTACAATGCACATTAACCCCTTAGTTTATCTCTCTCTCTCTCTCTCTCTCTCTCTCTCTCTCTATATATATATATATATATATATATATATATATATATATGTGTGTGTGTGTTTGTCTCTCTCTCTGTGTGTTTGTGTATATATATATGTATATATATATATGTGTGTGTGTGTGTTTGTCTCTCTCTCTCTGTGTTTGTGTGTATATATATATATATATATATATATATATATATATATATATATATATATGTATATATATATACAGGGTGTCCATAAAGTTTGTGTGCACTTTAAGAATTTATAACTTTATTTGTATTTGCGATAAAAATAATCCGTAAAAAATGTTATAAAGTTTAATGTACCTAGTTTTAAGTATAGCTAAAATAACTAATGTGATTTCAGGCATTACTGTAAATCAGTTGGCAAATGTTTCCCGCGAACTGAAAAATCGTATTACCCTTTGTACTGCCAATGATGGAGGACATGTGGAAACTTAAATAAAATTTCAATAAAACCTTAAAAAATATAGATTTACTTCTTTCTAATCCTTTTTACAAATTATTTCTATCACAAATACAAATAAAGTTATAAATTTTTGAAAGTGCACACGAACTTTATGGACACCCTGTATATAGTCAACGACGAAATTATACGTATACCCATCAATTTTAAATATTTTTATCCATTTCTCAGAATCTAATGTCCGTGTGATACCAGTTTTTTCTCATATTTCTGTTAACGTGGTATATAACTCCTTATTGATAAATTAAGAAATAAAAGTACAATTGTGTTTATTTATTTTTTAAAAATCAAACTGGGGATGTGTAAGAAAACGAAGATGTTACTTCTTTTTGTAAATCAGGAAAACTTCAAAAACGTTTTACAATATTAAAAGGAAGGTAAGTTGTTTTTGTTTATATACCCTCTGTTTTTATTTAAAAAGAAAAACCAAAAAACACATTGTACATTTAATTCATAATTTATCAGGTTTTTTAAAATAATTATTTCAATTCTAACAAGTGAGGAGTCGTAAATTAGATCCAACGTTAACAGAAACATGGTTTGTTTTTCTTTTAACAATGTAAAAAATGCAATGTCTTTATTTTGTTTTTACGTAGCTGAAGTTATTATTAGCGAAGTAGTAGACTAAGAATTAAAAGTCTAATAAAATTAAATTCACTTTTAAAAACTTAAATGTTATCATACTTTTAATTCTTAGTCTATGTTGCTTAATAATACTTCAACTATCTAAACAAAAAGATAAAACATTGCATTGTTTTACTACGGTGAAAACTTGTAAATTGAAAAATTAAAAAAAATATCCATTATTGGACTTTATCTAAAGTTTCTGCACTTAAAAAATATATTAATTTTCAACCTTCTTTTAAATTTTTGTTCGATATTTCTTGAAAAAAATTGGAATGTATGTGATATCCTCAAAGCATCGGAATTATTTCAATTTATTTATCTATCTATTTTATAATTTATGAAAAGTAACGATTTTATATCCGTATTAAAGCTAGGCCTATGATAGGATAAAAAAAAAGAATTTGTTCAC
Source organism: Acanthosepion esculentum (assembly GCA_964036315.1). Lineage (NCBI taxonomy): Eukaryota > Metazoa > Mollusca > Cephalopoda > Sepiida > Sepiidae > Acanthosepion > Acanthosepion esculentum. Next base: position 30,285,554 of record OZ038506.1, on the reverse strand, counting down.
TGATTTATTTAATTTTTTTGAAAAATCAAAATCAAAGAATTGACGCCAAAGTCTGGACTTTTGACATAGGTGTGAAAAAACAGTGGATTCACTAAGTTTACTTGATCCAACCACACATCAAGCCCTTTAAAAATGTTCAAATTTTTTTCACCCCTTTTACTCACGTCTTCTTGTAAGTGGGGTATATTCCCACCAGCTAACAGCGCGTTTTGGAGACAATTTTTTTTTGTTTATTGCCAGCTGGCTTTGAGCCAGCCATATTAAAGACAAATTGGCTTCATTTGAACCCTATCTTCTTCCTTATTGCTGTTTTTTTTCCCCCCAAATTATTGAAATTATGCTATTACTTTTTTGTCTTTTCTGAAAACTCGCCGCGGACTAAAAGTACCGCCCGGGGCGGACCACCACTTCGCCCCCTAGCTACACCCCACTGGTTGTCCCCAAACCTATTGTCTTCGCATTTATTTTAACGCTATTTTGAATCACAATCTCTTTTGGCTTACAATACTAACCTCAAATAAAATATTACTCCACCTCTATGCTGTTTTCTAAAATGTGTTGGTTTATTATTTTCGTTATTTGCAATGTCATTGGTCCGGTTTCCGTCATTTTCCCACCGCCGTAACGTTGCTTCCTGTTCCTTTTCTATAAATACTTTTATGGCAATTGTTATTATTTACCTTATTCGGACTTATTGTTCTCATCTTTGTTGCCATATTTATTACAACGTTTCGGCCGTTGTACGCCCCGGCCTTCTTTAGGTGGTTGGAATGTCGAACTTAACCCTTTTTTTCGCTCACTGGGGTAGACTGTTCTAGTTCCACGTGCCATGTTTAATGGATGTCAGTTATCAGTTATCTCCTGTTAATTTTCCCCCTGAAAGTTCTCCACTGCCTTAACCGGGTATTGAACTCACACTCATTGGGTCCTGTCACTAACCAACGCCTTTATCCACTGTGCCATCTGTGTATGGATTTCTGGGTATTATAAACCTAATGTATTTAGCAGCCATTTTTACCAGTGCTCATATTGCAATTTTTGCTGTTATCATTTCATGTTTTTACCAGAGCTCATAGAGATGAGCACAATAGTTGGAATAATGTAAATAATGTACATAATACCTCATCTCAGAAATATAGACGGCAATTGTTATGATGAACTTTCCTCTATGTTACCGAAACTTTATAAGCGCACTACTTGATTGGCGGATAGGTTTCATTATTTTGAAATGGCTAGATGTAAGTTTTTTTTCTAGCACTTCTCGCCTGTAGAAGTCTCTCCCGGCTTCTTGCTTTTCAGTCAACTTTGATCTTCATAAATTTAAATGCAATGCCAATTGTTATCTTCTGTCATCTTAAATCCTGTTCCTTTATAGTCCTCTCTCCTTAATATTAGTTTTACTCCTATTCTCTAACACTCAGCAACCTCTTGCGTTCTAGTGGCTTTATTGCCTTGTTTGGGGTGAAATGATTAAAACAAAACCCAAACTCTAGGTCTGTATTCAAGTTCATTCGATTTAGCTTTACATTCATCACTAGAAAATACTATTAAGCATTCAGTTTTTTCATGTACTTCTTCGACTAAGTCACATGTTTCTGTTTGTGATGTTTACTAAAAGGTGGTAGCTTCGTTGCTTTTATATCTAGAGTTAATGCTCTTAGTATTTTGCATATTTTCTCTGTTTACATTTTTTTAAAATATCAGTGCAATAAGACGCAGTATTAAAAGGACGGGTTTTCCCATGACACCGTTTTATTTCTGTTTGTGATGTTCACTCTACGGCTTTGTTTATTATTTTCAAAGACCAATTATTAGAATTGGAATAAAACCGAAACATATGATGAATATGAATTTTTTGTTCTTGAGAATTTACAACAAAAATATCAAACACTATTATTAGATTGTTGATTTACAAGAATAATGTTATATTTGCAACATTCTAAAAAGTAATACAATTAGAACTAATGCGATGCAATATTTAACAATTCATCAATTTATAAAGAAATAAATATAAAAACAATTTCTTATTCATAAATTTACAAAGAATATGATAAGTAAATAGTGTAAATAAAAAATTTAACAAATAAATAGTGTTAATTATTCCTGTCAATTCTCAAGAAAAAAGTATAAATTCACTTTCATATGTTTAGGTTTTATTCCATTACTATCATCATTTTTTAAAAATAAACATTGCTGATGAGTGGAAGTAGTTAAGAAAACGGTGTCGTGGGAAAAAACATCTTTTTGCCATACAGTTTATTTGTGGGTACAAAGGTCCATGATAGTCAAAATATTTTCTTACTGGTTAATCCATATTTCTAAATTTTTTGTTAACATTTCAATTTTTCACAGACGTGTCTTTATAACATGTTTAAAGCCATTTATTTTTTATGCTTATCTTACGTTTCCAGATTCTGTTTCGATTGTTCAATTTCTAACTTTGTGTCCCTTCCAGTGAATAACTTCATCAATAATTATCTTTGTTTCTTTTTTTAAAACCATTTATTTTTTATGTTTAGTTTGCTAACGTTTTCTCTTTCGATTGCTCAGTTTCTAACTTTGTGTCCCTTTCATTGAATAACTTCTTCAATCATTGTCTTTGCTTCTTTTTTTAAAACCACTTATATTTTATGTTTATGTTGCTAACGTTTTCTGTTTCGATTGTTCAGTTTCTAACTTTGTGTCCCTCTCATTGAATAACTTTGTCAATAATTGTTTCTTTTTTTTAAAATCCATTTATTTTTTATGCTTATCTTGCTAACGTTTTCAGCTTCTGTTTCGATTGCTCAGTTTCTAACTTTGAGTCCCTTTCATTGGATAACTTCGTCAATCATTGTCTTTGTTTCTTTTTTGTCACCTTTTTAAAGCCCGTCATTGTTTTCTTGTTCTCTTGCCATTGTTTCATGATCCCTTTTAAACCTTTTCACAATTTCCAATTTTCCCTTCTCAATACTCGTTGAATTTGCAATATCCTTTTGCTCTTTTGAAATTATAACCTTTTGAAACCAATTGTGAACATCTATACATGTGAAATTTAAGAATATGTATTAAGAATTATAGCTGTGTATCCGTACGCGCGTGTCTGTTTGTGTGTGTGTGTGTGTGTGTGTGTGTGTGTGTGTGTGTGTGCATGTATGTGTGTATTTATTTATGTTGGAATTTCGAACAGAACCTTTATTTCGTCCACCGGTGCTAGTTCCACGTGCCGTGCCTTTTCTGGATCTCTCAGTTTCAGATATTTTTCTTTAGTAACTCAAATTTCCAAGTTTCCTCTGCTGTGTCCAGGTATTGAACTCACAACTCTTTGGGTCAAGTCACTTGATTACTTCAACCAACGCTTTTATCCACTGAGCAATGTGTCCTTGGGATACATGGCCTAGTGGATAAAGGTGGATCAATACAGTGGATAAGCAATTATCAAAGATGATTTACATACCTATATAAAATTGTGGATAAACTGTCCAATGTTTGGTTCTGTTTTGGTTCAATTACTTTCGGCTGTCTGTCTATTAACAAGTGGATATTTTCAATATGGAAGACAAGATTTTGTTGGTTACATCCTGGCATTTTTAAACGAATTCAAATTTAAATATACACACATCGTGATGCCATGTATAGAAGAGTTTACTTGAGCACGACCAAGGCCAGAAAAGAATGTATTAAATTTTTACATGTGGTATTATTATTTTATACGCCTATTAAATATTTTATACACATTCTAAAATACTATCTCTTGTGGTGAAAGATATTTTTTATTTAATGCGTGCTGTTTCTTTTGTATAATAATGAACTTTTCTTAATCAGTTCACCCCAAGGAAAGCCTATATCACGCAGGGGGTTATATGGAGTGAAAGTGAAAGCGAAAGAAAAGGCTGAGTATAGGGAGGACTGAGGAAATTACAAAACATGAAGGGGAAGACAGAAGGTGGCGATTGACATTGCATTTAAATTTTTGTAGTTGTCAGGGAAGCAAGGAAACGAAAGGGAGTCAAACAGGTGGACAGTATGAGAAAAGAAACTGTTGGAGTAGAAATGGCGGTTGTGTTTAGCTATTTCAGCTGTAAAACGGTGGGACTTAGTTGTCAATCTGGTAATACGCTAAATTCATGCATTCGGAAAAAAAAAAACTCGTTAGAGCAATTCCCGTGAAAATATTTGTAGAAACGACAGCGGGAAGCCACATAACGTCGGTGAGAAAGTGACTGAAGTTGAGATGCCTGGTCAGATTACATTACACATCTTTCTTCGGATTTGGAGTATTTTGCGTCTTTCCTTGAAGTGAGTGCGATATAGTGTTGGGTATTATCTTATACTTTATATATATGATGTCTGCCACCTCGTTGTCGAGTATGACCATCACAAGGTATCTAAATCTAGTTAGGCTTTAAAACAATATGGTGCTTTAAACCGGACAACCTTTTAAAACCTCTGGCACAATCCTTCATTGGTTATTATTGCTTTTTCAGTAACAGATAGCCAGACAGTATCCCCCATAAAAAAACCCCAAAATACCTAAAACAAACCCCAAAAAACTTATGACATTGAACAATGCCTGTACATGAATATGAGATATGCGTGGAGAGAATCCTACTCTCTCAGTCAGAACAGCATATACCCCCCCCCCCCAAAAAAAACCGGTCAACATCATTCGCTGCTGTCAAGCCTCTGGAGCCATATCAGAGTTTTCCTTCGCGTAGATAGATACCTAAATGATGGCTAAAGTATCTAACACATATAGTGGGATTATCGCAAGCCTGGTCACCAATCCAAATATTTCTAAATTATACCACAGAATTTAAATATGGCTTTGAAAATGACAATCGCATTCTATTAAAGGGGCATTTTTCGTACAACACATCTTCAGAAAGATATATACTAGTAAAAAACGACCATTCCTCCCGTTCAACCAACACACCCAGAAAGAATAATGCAGAATCATTCTCTACTTCCATAGTAAAGCGACGGAGGGAATTAAGCTTGAGATGAAAATCCCCCGCCTCTTGAATTGAAAACGGAAAATTAATATGATACGTAAAAGGTTAATGGTCAGAGTTGAATTAGACCAAGACACAGTAGTATTAAAAAGTGATCAATTCACGTGTGAAAAAATAAAATAAAAAATAAAAATAACATGTAGAGATTTTAACTTTAAAAATCAGGAGGTCAGTCGAATCCGCCATCTTGGTCTCAACCTTACGGTATCTTCAGGCGATTTTTGGAACGATAATAATGAAAACGAGGAAACTGAAAAATGTTAACCCAGGGAATAATTAAGGAAAATAAATTTTTAAAAAACAAAAAAACAAACAAAAAAACAAACAAAAAACATATCGGTGTAAATAAGCTCCTAGTGAATATAAAACGTAAAACGAATTATTCATGACTCACCCATGAGAGAATGAAGAACAGTGCCTATACTTTTCTTTCAAACCTAAAATATATACTTTAAAAATAAGGAGGTCAGTTGAATCCGCCATGTTGCTTTCAGGCTTACGGTATCTTCAGGCGATTTTTGGAACGATAATAAATGAAAACGAGGAAACTGAAAAATGTCAACTCGGGGAATAATTAAGGAAAATAAATTAAAAAAAACAAGAAACATATCGGTGTAAATAAGCTCCTAGTGAATATAAAACGTAAAACGAATTATTCATGGCCCACTCATGAGACAGAGAATGAAGAAAGTTCTCTTTCTGCCTGCAGAAAGTCGGTCGATGAAGCATGATATAAACATCCATTTAAATCCGTAAATGTTTAACCGGCCGATCCTTGTGCAGCACCCTAAGCGCTCCATCAACATATTCGGAAGCGCAACCCGGGTTATCAATTAAGTGAAGCCCAATCACTGACTCACACATTGACTGAGTCAAGCGATTACTGTTACTCGCTACACAAAGTCTTATATATGCAGACACGTATTGTCCAATTCTGATTTCCAACCGCAACTGGACTCACCCACATAGTCGGCTTCGCACCGACATTTAAATTGATAAATCACCGAACTACTTTGCTGGTAGGGCAAACCATCATTCGCGAAAGATGGGAACACCATAATGGTATTAAATTCAACACGCAGCTTGACAGAAGAAAAGCAAGAAATCACAGACGCCGATACCCGATCAGCAAGTGTCTGACTGCCCCTAGCCAATCATGGTAGTTTTAAATAGAATAGACAAAGACCAAGTCTAAAATCCACACGCTTATACCTTAACGTTCAACCGTAGGTTTAACAACATTCTCCGGCTAACGTTTATACCGGAAAATATTGCTATTGTTCGACAATTTCTCCTCCAGCTTACATGGCGAACATACCAAAGCACGGTGGATCAAGGTAGAAATTAAATTAATTTCACGCGACTTTGGGACAAAAGAATTTCAATTGGTGTACAAGTCAGTAGAGATGGGCCTACGGTACATATGCTGGTAAAAAAACGACCATTACTCCTGATCAACCAGCACATCCAGTAAGGATAATGCAAAATCACTCTCTACTTCCATAGTAAAGCGATGGGTGGAATTAAGCTTGAGATGAAAATCCCCCACCTCTTCGAAAGAATTGAAAACGGAAAATTAATATGATGCATAAAAGGTTAATGGTCAGAGTTGAATCAGACCAAAACACAGTAGTATTAAAAAGTGCTCAATACATGTATGAAAAAATAAAATAAAAAGTAAAAATAACATGTAGAGATTTTAACTTTAAAAATCAGGAGGTCAGTCTAATCCGCTACATTGGTTTCAACCTTACGGTATCTTCAGGCGATTTTTATCAAATTACCTCTTAACGCTTTATTTACAAAAAAAATAAAAAATAAAAAAATAAAGCGTTAAGAGGTCATTTGATAAAAATCGTCTGAAGATATCGTAAGGTTGAAACCAAGGTAGCGGATTCAGCTGACGTCCTGATTTTTAAAGTATATATGAGGTTTGAAAGAAAAGTATAGGCACTGTTGCTATAAAAAGAAAAACTACAACACATATCAATTCAACGTTTAATCTCCTTCGAAATAGTCTCCTTCTGAAGTCACACACTTTACACAACGTCGTTTCCATTGATGGAAGCATTCCCGAAACTCCTTTTTTTGGGGGGGAAAACGAGCAGCTGCCTTGTCGTGTTCTCTTGGACTTCCTAGACGGTTTGAAATCTTATTGCTTTCATGTGGGATTTGATTTTAGAAAAGGTAAAAGTCGCCAAG
>OZ038506.1:30253358-30273358 GCA_964036315.1 Acanthosepion esculentum | reverse complement strand
ATATATATATATATATATTAAGACATTTTTATGTTTATACATTCTTTTTATAAAAATGTCTTAAAATAATTGTGGGATTTTGTCCATTTCATAATATATATATATATATATATATATATATATATATATATATATATATATATATATATATATATATATATATAACGTTTACTTCTGTTCACCCAATACAAGGCTCAAGACCCACTCAATGTAGAGGGTTACTGTGTGGATTTATATTAACGGAGGAAAGGACAAGCGTTATGAGTATACAACTCAAGTAGACTTTAGAAGAAACGGTAAAACCCAATCCTGAATCGGATATATGGGATAACAATATATTTTATATATATATATTGTGACGTGTTACTAGGTTTGTTTACGTTAACGCGAAAACTTTTGCCAGTTTGTAATACATATATATATATATATATATATATATATATATATATATATATATATATATATATATACTTGTATATAACATCTTTTTCAATTTTCTCACTATGCATTACTCTAATTATTCTATCTGATGGTACATACATATACACACGCTCACGCACGCACATACACACACACACACACACATAAACACACACTCACATATACAAAGTGTAGTTAAAATCGGACACTTTCCGAAAATTAACTCTTCCATTTTTCTAAATTTTTCCCATCAATGTAAACAGTATTTCCGCCTGTATATATATATGTATTTAAATCCGCATGAACTACGGAAAACTGATTTGCACAATTCTTAAAAAAATAGACATCGATAGATAGATAGATAGATATGAATAGACATAGATAGATATGAATAGACATAGATAGACACATAGATTGATATGAATAGACATAGATAGACACATAGATTGATATGAATAGACATAGATAGATATGAATAGACATAGATAGACACATAGATTGATATGAATAGACATAGATAGATATGAATAGACATAGATAGAAACATAGATTGATATGAATAGACATAGATAGATATGAATAGACGTAGATAGACACATAGATTGATATGAATAGACATAGATAGATATGAATAGACATAGATAGACACATAGATTGATATGAATAGACATAGATAGACACATAGATTGATATGAATAGACATAGATAGATATGAATAGACATAGATAGACACATAGATTGATATGAATAGACATAGATAGATATGAATAGACATAGATAGACACATAGATTGATATGAATAGACATAGATAGATATGAATAGACGTAGATAGACACATAGATTGATATAAATAGACATAGATAGATATGAATAGACGTAGATAGACACATAGATTGATATGAATAGACATAGATAGATAGATAGATATGAATAGACATAGATAGATACGAATAGACATAGATATATATATATAAAACACATGAATAGAATATACTAAATTTATTCAATAAATATAATTGTTAAGCAATCCTAGTGCGTTCATCGAGAAATAATACACATTATGACTTGGACAAAGTTCGACAATTATTTTAAAACGTTTTTTATGTTTATACATTCTTTTTATATAAATAAATTATAATAAACAGCATTAAAGACATTTACCGGCCTGAATGACGGAGAAATTTTCATAGAAAGTATGCGTCCTTCGACAGGAATCGAACCTGTATGCTATACGGGACCGTCGTATAGCCTGACGTACTTTACCGATTGAGCCACAGAGACGCGTTTCGGTTATCAAGGTCGATTTACTGATTTTAAACGTATAAACATAAAAAAATGTCTTAAAATAATTGTCGGACTTTGTTTATTTCATAATGTGTGACGTCATTTGTTTACATTTGGATACGCATCGAGCAGATATGAATGTACGAGAGAAAATCATGGAGAATTGGAGTTTAAAAACAGTTATATTCACCTTGCTAACTGAAACGATCCTCTGTGGCTAAATCGGTAAAGCACGTCAGGCTATATGACAGTTCCGTATAGGATACAGGTTCAATTCCTGTCGGATGACGTATAATTTCTTTGAAAATTTCTCGGACATTCAGGTCGTTAATACTGTTTATTATAAACAGACCATTTACTTAAATATTTGTATCTATAAAAAGAACGTATAAACATAAAAATGTCTTAAGATATATATATATATATATATATATATATATATATATATATATGTATTTAAATCCGCATGAACTACGGAAAACTGATTTGCACAATTCTTTAAAAAATATCTTCAGGAATTTCCCACGTGGGAGGAGATTAAAAAATATGAAAGTATTTTAGGCGGAAATACTGTTTACATTGATGGGAAAAATTTAGAAAAATGGAAGAGTTAATTTTCGGAAAGTGTCCGATTTTAACTACACTTTGTATATGTGAGTGTGTGTTTATGTGTGTGTGTGTGTGTATGTGCGTGCGTGAGCGTGTGTATATGTATGTACCATCAGATAGAATAATTAGAGTAATACATAGTGAGAAAATTGAAAAAGATGTTATATACAAGTATATGTGGAAAAGAAGACCGTACAAGGAAAATCTGATATTTAGTCATTTGGTAAGAATTTGGTAACACACACACACACACACACACACACACACACACACACATGAAATCATTATATGAATTTTTTAACAGTTATCAATGAAAATTTGCTTTTGCTAAAATCACTTTAGAAGATTCTTTTTTGTTTCCTTAATATTTATGAGTAACATGGTCGACCTTTCCCTGAATAGAAATATTAGTGTTTGGTAAAAAAATGGAAACGAAAGAAATTATCTATTTGAAGGAAGTTGAAATAAAAATAATTACTACATAAACAACTCGTATTTTTTGAATATTATTCACGTAGAATGTTTTCTTTTTATCAGATTAAAAGTATTTTTAATATGTTAAGAAATATTTTTAAATCGTATTCCTTTGAAAATGTATTTTTTTAAATATGGCAAAAACTTTTGTTTTTGTTTTAAAAATTTTAAATATTGTTTGTTTAATGAAAGCTGAAATCACGCAATCACCGAGAGATTGAGAGAGAGAGAGAGAGAGAGAGAGAGAGAGAGAGAGAGAGAGAGAGAGAGAGAGAGAGAGAGAGGCGGAAAAAGAGAAGTGGAGAGAAACTTAAATCATTATGCACCCGACCGCCAGCGTATGCACGATTCGTAGACTTTGAGTATTAGATAGATAGATAAATAGATGCAAAACAACAGACAGAGAACGCAAGAAGAACAGAGATAGATAGATAGATAGATAGGAAGAAGAAAGAGACAAAAAGAGGAATGCAATAGTAGTGGTGATAGTAGTGATGGTGGTGGTGATTGTGGTGATAGCGACTTCTCGATTATCATTTAATGTTCATTCGTTATTTATTTATTAGTAATTTATATACATTATTTAAAAGTATTTTTAATATGTGAAGAAATATTTTTAAATCGTATTCCTTTGAAAATGTTTTTTTTAAATATGGCAAAAATTTTTGTATTTGTTTTAAAAATTTAAAATATTGTTTGTTTAATGAAAGTTGAAATCACGCAATCACCGAGAGATGGAAAGAGAGAGAGAGAGAGAGAGAGAGAGAGAGAGAGAGAGAGAGAGAGAGAGAGAGAGAGAGATATGGAAAGACAGAGTGAGGTGGAAAGTGAGAGATGGAGATAAAATTATTATGTGCTCGACGGCCGACGTGCGCAAGATTCACAGACTTTTAGCATTAGATAGATAGATAGATATGAATAGACATAGATTGATAGATAAATAGATAGATATGAATAGACATAGATAGATAGATAAATAGATAGATATGAATAGACACATATAGATAGATAGATAGATATGAATAGACATAGATAGATAGATAGATATGAATAGACATAGATAGATAGATAAATAGATAGATATGAATAGACATAGATAGACACAGAGATTGATATGAATAGACATCGATAGCTAGATAAATAGATACATAGATATGAATAGACATAGATAGATATGAATAGACATCGATAGATAGATAGATATGAATAGACGTAGATAGACACATAGATTGATATGAATAGACATCGATAGATAGATAGATATGAATAGACATAGATAGATATGAATAGACAAGATACATTTGAATAGACATAGATAGATAGATAAATAGATAGATATGAATAGACACATATAGATAGATAGATAGATATGAATAGACATAGATAGACACAGAGATTGATATGAATAGACATCGATAGCTAGATAAATAGATACATAGATATGAATAAACATAGATAGATATGAATAGACATCGATAGATAGATAGATATGAATAGACGTATATAGACACATAGATTGATATGAATAGACATCGATAGATAGATAGATAGATATGAATAGACATAGATAGATAGATAGATAGATATGAATAGACATAGATAGACACAGAGATTGATATGAATAGACATCGATAGCTAGATAAATAGATACATAGATATGAATAGACATAGATAGATATGAATAGACATAGATAGATATGAATAGACATCGATAGATAGATAGATATGAATAGACGTATATAGACACATAGATTGATATGAATAGACATCGATAGATAGATAGATAGATATGAATAGACATAGATAGATAGATAGATAGATATGAATAGACATAGATAGATATGAATAGACATAGATAGATAGATAGATAGAAAGGGAGAAGAAAGAGAAACAAATTGAGATGCATTGGTAGTAGTGATGGTGATGGTGATAATGATGGTGGTGATTGTGGTGATGGTAACTTCTCGGTTAATTTTTTAATGTTCTTTTGTTATTTATTTATTAGTAAATTATATACAATTTTTATTTTATAAGGTTATATAATACAAACACTTATAATAAACTTTTCTTTAAATATTATTTCTAACCATATATCGGGTGACCCCAAAAAACGGGAATTTTTGAAGTGCGTATTGCCAGACATGAGCAAGTGGCAACACTGCGAGACAGTGACCTTGAGCAAGTAAACATTTCGCCATTTTAGTAACGAGAATGAAATTCACAGTATCCCAGCTGAGATGTTGCAGCAGTCAATGAGGAATCTCAACAGCGGATTTCAAGAATGCATACGTACAGGAAGACGCCATCTACAGGACGTAATTTTAAAAAAATGAAAATTCCATCATTGTTTCTTAAATGGCATGTTTTAAGGTTTCAATTACTATGAATTAAATATTTTTCTTCCATCACTCTTGGTTTTATTGGATTGTTAAAAAGTTCCCGTTTTTTATTTGGGTCACCCTGTATTAATAATATTTATTGTTAAAGCATATTCGTGTAATAACGGGATTAAGGAGATTTAGTTTCATATTATTGAGCATGAGAAGAAATGTCGGAGTCTGGTGAAGCACGTCGTGTCTCCTTGGGATCTAAACGATTATAAACGAAGAATTTACCGTTGTAGCTCATAATAGCAATAGCAAAAAAAAAAAGAAAAAAAAATCCAATAAAAGAAAATTCCACAAAAAGAACAATAAATAAATGGCCTAGGAAAGAGTACATTGAAGTAATGATAGCCTTTTACACCGATACGATAAATTCGAAAACGACAACCACGACCAAAGCCGACTATAATATCTGGCGAGCAAAACACCCTTCAAACAGGCTAAACATCGATGCCAACAAACTAGCCAATGTCAGGCGTGACATTATCAGGAAAAAAAAAAGAATACCTGACATAGAACTCGAAAGCATCCAAGAAAACATCAAAAATAGATTAAACGTTAACATCGAGGGGCTAAATACCAATAACCCTGAGGAACAAATAGAAACCAGTTGTAATGATCCCTCTGATGTACACTAGCAAATAGAGGAAGATAATGACGAATATGAGAGAGAAACAGAAATGACGAAAAACATCAAATATAAATGAGAGAATGTAAAGGAAATGTTTTTCGAGGAAAGGCCGGCAATTCCAAAAGTAAGAAAGAACCGTCAAGTGAAGGAAACCACCAACCTTGCTAATGAAGCAATTAGAAAAATAAGGGAAGAAATTTAAAGATCAATGGACCTGACAGAAATTAGTCATCTTATATAGGCAGCCTCGGCAACGATCGCAGAAAGAATAGGTGAAAAGTAAAAACACAACATAAACGAAAAAGAAAATTGCCAGTCTGGAAAGAAATAATAGAAACCGAAATAAATAAACTACGAGGACTATTGTTACTTCTAAGTGAAGTAGACAAGGACTCCAAAGTGAAAGAAAGAAAAAGGAGACAACTGAAAGGAAGCCTTGACATAAAGAATAAGACTGACGTACCAAAATTTAAAGAGAATCTGAAACAACAAATTCAATCGAAGTTATAGAGTATCAGGCGTTATGAAAAAAAAACAGATTCTTCTGGCAAAACAAGATCTTCATAGAAGATGCCAAGATACTATATAGAGAACTTGGAAAAAAATAAAATAGGCATAGATGACCCATCTAATATCCAGGAAGCCGAGGAGTTCTGGTGTAAGATGTGAGAAAAATGAAAAATGCACAAAGCGCTACATGGATCAAGCAACAGCAAGAACAACACACACATAGATTGCCAAAAATGGACGTATATCAATATTACTGAAATAATCGCTGCAATCTGCAAAACCAAAAAATGGAAAGCACCTAGAATAGACCAAATAACCAATTTTTAGATAAAAAACCTAATGTAGCACCCACCAAGGTATTGTACGGGAATACAATGACATAATCATAAACCAAGAAAATGACCCAAATGGCTCACGTGGGGGAGTAACTTACCTACTTCCCAAAATAGAAGAGATGCAGAACCCGAAGAACTATAGGCCCATCACCTGCCTACCAACAATGTAGAAGATCCTCACTTTTAGCATAACCGAGAGGAGATATAACTTCCTTGAGAAAAACAATTTACTTCCAGCAAAACAGAAGGGATGTAAAAGAGGAAGTTTCGGGTGCAAGGAGCAACTAATTATCAATAAAACAAAATTGGAAGAGTTGAGAACAAAGAATAGAAACTTATCGACAGCATGTATCGACCATAGAAAGACGTTCGACAGTATTCCACACTCATGGATAAAGAAAAGCCTAAAAATATACATAGTATGCCTCACAACGGTCAAATTCATAACGGAGAGCATGAAAAACTGGAAGACAACACTAAATATGAACCATACAAACGAGTCATTGACATCGAGACCAATCAACTTCAGAAGCGAGATCTTCCAAGGAGATTCATTGTCACCATTACTCTTCTGTCTTGAATTAGCGCCACTCATTTGCCTACTGAACAACAGTAGGTACGGATACAGATCACAGAATGGCAAACTGGATCACCTATTTTATATTGATGATCTTAAAACTTTTGCCAAGGATGATAACCAGCAGAAAAAACCTACTGACCATTGTTAAAACCTTCAGCGAAGACATTAGGATGTAGTTCGTAATTGACAAATGTGCCAAAATCACCTTCAAAGGCGGTAAACTAAAAAAACTACGGATTTAGACCTTGATATCAACAATAAGATTAAGGAAGTAGACCAAAATGGTGCAAACAGATACTTAGGAATTAAGACAGCATTCAATTAGGAAGAAAAAGATCCGAAAAGAATATTATAGCAGAGTGCATTTGATACTAGAACGCGAATTAAATGGGGCCAATAAAAGGAAGGCTATCAACACCTTAGCTATACCCGTAGTAACATACAGCTTCAACATTATTAAATGGAAATTAAATGACATTGAAAGATTGGACGCCAATGCCTACCCCAATGAGGATGCACCACTCGAAATCAGACGTTGATAGGCTGTATATACAAAGAACTTTAGGAGGTTGATGTTTAATTCTACTTGAACTAACTCTTAACAACTACAACAATCGGATTGGAAGCCAACCTCACAAAACAATGGCCTTCTCCTACAACTAGTAAAACACCAAATCCACTCCATCAACAAAGAAGCTACACTCTTCAAGAAACGGCTTAATATAACTGAAATCCTACCAAAAAAAAAAAAAAAATTAAGCGAATACCATCTACGTCAAATCAGTAATACAGAGAGCAAAACAACTTAGGCAAATGAAATTACAAAAATGGGAGGACAAGGCGTTGCATGGCTCATACACAAAAAGAACGAAAGAAACAAATGTGAACCAACAGAAAACACATCAGTGACTGAGGAGAACCGAGTTTAAAATTGAGACAGAAAATCTAATTACTGTAGCTCAGGACCAAAGCCTCGCAACCAGGTCCTATCACTGTCACATAATCAAGGATAGAACTAACCAGAAATGCAGGATCAGCGGAAAATATACTGAAATTGTCGACCAAATTATCTCATGATGTCCAGAACTGGCAAAAATGAATATACCCACAGGCGGTAGCGATATATGTGCATTGGAGAATATGCAAGAAGCACAAAATCGAAACCACTGAGAGATGGCATGCGCACCAATCAGACACAGTTACCCACAATAACGATGTAACTATCCTCTGAGAGATGTCAATTTAAACTGACAGGGAAATAAAAGCCAGCATACCTGATATTGTCATAAAGACAAGAAATTCAGGAAGTGTATTGACATAGCAGTACCATCTGAGAGAAACACCTCCATGAAAATTATCGAGAAATTGTCCAAATACAAGGACCTGGAGATCGAGATTAACAGGATGTGGGGAATGAAGACTGAGACTGTACCAATAGTAATCGGAACACAGGGCCTCGTGAGAAAAGGAATGGACAATATTAATAACATTGACCCAGATAACATCAACATAAAAGTTGGCCAGAAGATCGCTCTACTAGGAACATCCTATATACTAAGAAAAGTGCTATCAATTAAATGATAATTCTCATATAGGGCCTAAGGACCATAGTTTGGACCCGGCTCTACAGGATACAAAGCAGGAAACATGACACACACAAATGATAATAATAATAATAATAATAATAATAATAATAATAATAATAATAATAATAATAATACACACTGACAGAACAATCAAAGCCAACTGCCCAGACATTGTTATTAAAGACCACAAACAAAATAAGTGCCTCCTTATTGATATGGCAGTCCCTGCAGACTGCAATGTATCTTTGAAGATATTCGAAAAACTGTCAAAATACAAGGACCTTGAAATAGAAATCTCAAAAATGTGGCACATGGGAACATCAACAATTCCTGTTGTAGTTGGAGCCCTTGGACTGGTTGGAAAAGATTCCAGTAGGCTGATTGAAGGGATCCCTGGAAGTCCATGCCTCAAAGAGATACAAAAAATTATTCTGATGATTACAGCCCACACTTTACGAAGGGCTTTATCTATGTAATTATTTTTTTATTTTATCTTATTTTTTTTTGCAGTGGAAAGTGTCATGATGCCATTTCTAACCTTAGATCCCTGGGCGGGACCCGGAAAGAAATGTGTAAACGCCAGATATAAAAGGAAATAAAAATAATAATAATAATAATAATAATAATAATAATAATAATACAACTCTTAGGGAAGAGCACGACTTAAGAAAAGAAACAGAAAAAAAGAAAAAGATATAATAATAACATTGGTATTTCTCTGAATAGAAATATCAAAGTGTTCAGCAAATCATAATAATAATAATAATGGGGACATCAACAATTCCAGTTGTATTTGGAGTCCTTGGTTTGATTGGAAAAGGTTTTGATAAACTAATTGAAGAGAACCCTGGTAGTTCAAATCTTAAAGAAATACAAAAATTATACTCATAAGTACAACTAACACCTTACGATTATAGTGTAACGAGAGCGAAGGAAGAAAGATTTATTCTCTCATTTTAATTTCCCCCATTATGGGCATTATTATATCTATGATATAATAACACCGCAGTTAACGGAAAGGACAGAACGGACTGGCAGAAAGGAAAAAGTATGACAAAAAGAATGCTTTGTTCTCAGATAGACAGTTTCCACAATTACATGTTTTTCTATCTGATTGCATCTCATATTCTGTTACAATAAACTTGTTCTCTTTTAAAATCTCTTGAAGCCTCTGGTTGAGATCTGCGTCAACTCGTACTACACGATGCAAAGGCAAAACCCAGTAATAATAATGCAAAATGTCTCTTGATAACTACAGCCCGTCTAAAGTTATTATGCAATCAAACAAACTTCAATAACTCAAACTGTTTTTAACCAATATTTGTCAAATTTAATCTCCATTTCCACCCTTAGTAAAATATTTAATTAAATCTTTTGCCATTTTTAATGGTTAGTATTTGAGATATTTGGAATTTACGAAAGTGGACTGACTGAAGTTAGTATGCAGATTAAACTAATATTAGCCCAAGACCTCCGAAATCTAATAAAAACTGTGTTTTGTCCATAATATATGTTGAAACATGGGTAAAGGGAAGGATCTAACAACTGCTGAAAAACAGAAAATAACGAAGTTATTAAGTGAGGGAATGTCCACATTGGAGATAGCAAAGGAGCTTTTTAGAGATCATCGAATGATAAAGAAGGCTGTTTGAAAATATAAATAAGTTGAGAACTCGAAGCAAAGGAAAAGGCTTTTTTAAAAACTTACTTCCTCGAGTTGAACGTAAACTAAAGCGAGTTATAGCAAAACAACCACTTTTGACTAGCGTTCAGATCTTTGAAAAGTCTGGAATTGAGGGAGTTAGGAAGGAAAAAGGTGTAGAATACTTTGTGAACTGGGATCTCTTAGGCAACATCCTCTCACCAAAGCAAATATTTTAAAGCGTCAAAATTGGGCCAAGAAATACATGAAAATTGACATTTCTAAATTAATTTTCACTGACAAATCTCAAGCGACATTTGATGGATGGACCAAAGTGGAGTATTCTAGCCCCATTTCCTAAAATCCGAGTTAAGAATTAAACATCAAATTTTTGTTTAATCCCTCTTTGGTACAGCTGAATACTTTACAGCACCTCCTCATCCCTTCAGATACATGCATGTCTATAGTGTGTCCACAACAAAATATCTACAGACTGTCTGAAGTTATTATGCAGATCAAATAAACTCAATAACTCAAAAAGTTCTGAACCAATATTTGTCAAGTTTAAACTTGTCCATTTCCACCCTTAGTTAAATATTTAACAAAATTTAATGCCATTTTTAATGATTAGTTTTTGAGATATTTGGAATTTATGAAAATGGACTCACTGAAGTTAATGTAAACATTAAAATAATATTAACTTAAGACCTCTAAAATCTAATAAAAAACTATTTTTCTTTTTGTCCATGATATATGTTGAATCATGGGTATATGGAAAGATCTAACAACTGCTGAAAAACAGAAAATAAAGTTATTGAGTGAGGGAATGTCCATATTAGCGATCTCAAAGGAGCTTTGCAAAGATCATTGAACAATAAAGAAGGCAAAAATATAAGTTAGTAAAATATTTAACAAAATTTTCTGCCGTTCATCAGAACAGTTACCATGAAAGGGTTTCTAGAAAAGGCAGAGGGAGTGTACGTTACGGCGGTGGGAAACAGACAGAAGTCGAGATGACAGGTCAGGACTAATTATGAAGGCGGAAGGAAGAATGACGGTAGGAATATCAACTAGAAGCAGTGGTAGAAATTGACTGACACAAGATTTTATGGGATTTCTCTGTCTAGACCGACCATTGAAGTACAGAGACTCGACCTTATATTGATTTTTCAAGCGTAGCTTAAATTAAAGGCCGAAAGTATGGGGCACCTAGTGAGAATCGAACTCACTACTCAGTCGTAATTGTTCTAGCGAGACAAGCTTGCTAACCATTACACCACCTCAAGGTGCCCAAAATAAGTTTACCCCGGTAGAAGGTATCTGCTTACAGTACCAGGTGTTCCCAAGCGGCCCCCCATCTAAGTACTGACTTGGCTCTACGATGCTTAACTTTGGTGATCGAACAACTCAACCTTATAGTGATAGATAAGGAAAGTAGAAATTGTTCAATTATTGACTTTGCTGTTTCAGATGATACAGTAGTGGAGTCCAAAGAAACTGAAAAGTTTGTCAAATACCAGAATCCGGATAGGGAGTTGAAGATGCTATGGAACATTATTTACATTATTCTGACTATTGTCCTCATCTTTGTCGCCATATTTATTACATCGTTTCAGCCGTTGTACGCTCCGGCCTTCTTCAGGAGGTTGGAATGTCGAACTGAACCCTATATTTCGCTCACTGGGGTAGACTGTTATAGTTTCACGTGCCATGTTTAATGGATGTCAGTTATCAGTTATCTCCTGTTAATTCCCCACAAGGAAACATGGCACAGTGGATAAAGGCGTTAGTTAGATCCAGTGACAGGACACAAAGAGTGTGAGTTCAATACCCAGTTAAGGCAGTGGAGAACTTGGAGAGGGGAATTAACAGGAGATAACTGGTAACTGATAAAATACCTCATCTCAGAAATATAGACAGATACTGAAGGGCCGAAACGTTGTGATAAATATGGCAACAAATATGACAACAATAGCCCGAATAATGTAAATAGTGTACATAATACATCATCTCCGAAATATAGACAGGTACTGAAGGGCCGAAACGTTGTGATAAATATGGCAACAAAGATGAGGACAATAGTCCGAATAATGTAAATAGTGTACATAATACCTCATCTCAGAAATATAGACAGATACTGAAGGGCCGAAACGTTGTGATAAATATGGCGACAAAGATGAGGACAATAGTCCGAATAATGTAAATATTGTACATAATACCTCATCTCAGAAATATAGACAGATACTGAAGGGCCGAAACGTTGTGATAAATATGGTGACAAAGATGAGGACAATAGTCCGAATAATGTAAATAGTGTACATAATACCTCATCTCAGAAATATAGACAGATACTGAAGGGCCGAAACGTTGTGATAAATATGGTGACAAAGATGAGGACAATAGTCCGAATAATGTAAATAGTGTACATAATACCTCATCTCAGAAATATAGACAGATACTGAAGGGCCGAAACGTTGTGATAAATATGGTGACAAAGATGAGGACAATAGTCCGAATAATGTAAATAGTGTACATAATACCTCATCTCAGAAATATAGACAGATACTGAAGGGCCGAAACGTTGTGATAAATATGGTGACAAAGATGAGGACAATAGTCCGAATAATGTAAATAGTGTACATAATACCTCATCTCAGAAATATAGACAGATACTGAAGGGCCGAAACGTTGTGATAAATATGGTAACAAAGATGAGGACAATAGTCCGAATAATGTAAATAGTGTACATAATACCTCATCTCCGAAATATAGACAGATACTTGAAGGGTCGAAACGTTGTGATAAATATGGTAACAAAGATGAGGACAATAGTCCGAATAATGTAAATAGTGTACATAATACCTCATCTCCGAAATATAGACAGATACTGAAGGGCCGAAACGTTGTGATAAATATGGTAACAAAGATGAGGACAATAGTCCGAATAATGTAAATAGTGTACATAATACCTCATCTCAGAAATATAGACAGATACTGAAGGGCCGAAACGTTGTGATAAATATGGCGACAAAGATGAGGACAATAGTCCGAATAATGTAAATATTGTACATAATACCTCATCTCAGAAATATAGACAGATACTGAAGGGCCGAAACGTTGTGATAAATATGGTGACAAAGATGAGGACAATAGTCCGAATAATGTAAATAGTGTACATAATACCTCATCTCAGAAATATAGACAGATACTGAAGGGCCGAAACGTTGTGATAAATATGGTGACAAAGATGAGGACAATAGTCCGAATAATGTAAATAGTGTACATAATACCTCATCTCAGAAATATAGACAGATACTGAAGGGCCGAAACGTTGTGATAAATATGGTGACAAAGATGAGGACAATAGTCCGAATAATGTAAATAGTGTACATAATACCTCATCTCAGAAATATAGACAGATACTGAAGGGCCGAAACGTTGTGATAAATATGGTGACAAAGATGAGGACAATAGTCCGAATAATGTAAATAGTGTACATAATACCTCATCTCAGAAATATAGACAGATACTGAAGGGCCGAAACGTTGTGATAAATATGGTGACAAAGATGAGGACAATAGTCCGAATAATGTAAATAGTGTACATAATACCTCATCTCAGAAATATAGATAGATGCTGAAGGGCCGAAACGTTGTGATAAATATGGCGACATAGATGAGGACAATAGTCCGAATAATGTAAATAGTGTACATAATACTTCATCTCAGAAATATAGACAGATACTGAAGGGCTGAAACGTTGTGATAAATATGACAACAAAGATGAGGACAATAGTCCGAATAATATAAATAGTGTACATAATACCTCATCTCAGAAACATTGACAGATGCTAAGGAACATGATTATTGAAACACCACTTAGAAGATTGAAAGAGCGCTTAGGGAAAATTGTAATTGAGAGCAATATTGTTGATGGCCATTAAAAACAAAACTTGGATGAGCAGATCGTGGAATTCTTACCGGTCTGGAAAATGGAATCGTCGAGCTGAGTTAAAATTCTGGGAAAGATTGCTACTTTTATTTTGTACTGATGCCATCGAGAAAGGCATGGATTTCTCTTTCCTTTTCTTCGGCCATGCTTTAAGCAGCAGGGTGCACTCAGGTCTCTGGCCTTGATCGACAGGAAACCTCCGAGAAGGATAAATCTGAATTAAAAATCGTGGATAGAAGACATTCGCAGGGAATTAAATGCCAATGTAAACTACGAATTGGTGACACCAGAATGAAGTAAGGACGAAAATTTAAATATCTAGGAAGTATTTTAACAGAGGACAAAAATGTGGCCCCGAAATCCGACGTCACATTAGAATAGGTAAATATACCTTCCAAAAGTTAACCTGACAACCGGACTAAGAAACCTTCCGGATATAAGGAATTAGATACAAAGTCCGGATATGTGGGGTTATATTTAGATTAAAATAAAAGAACTGAAATCAAGTTTAACATTTATTTTCACTGTTTTATAGTAAACAAAATAAGCTAATGGTGAGTGAAATATAACGGAATTGATTTTAAGGAAAAAGAAATAAATTATGTAATGTTAATGAAAATTCATTAAATTAAGTCTGCCACGTATGCAAAACAAATAATGTAACGAGGATTTTTTTAATCGCTGTTGCATGATGATTCTTTCTCTTCTAATGTCATTCTCAGCTTTTTTTCCGCATTTCGTTTTGCTCTTGAAATTTTATAAACCAAAGACACTTTTAAGACACTTTTAACTCTGCGTACGTTACGTTATTGCAATGGTCATAGCTGAATGCTGGCCTTCTTTCCATAAAACTGACAACCTTTTCAATACCTTTTTCAATTTCAGTCCAAGTTTCATCACAATCATGTTTTTTATTTCCTTGTTCATTGTGACTGTGTGAACGCTGGAGAATAGTATATTTGAAAGATTTTATATCATACAATGTTGACTTTCCTATATTAAACTCAGCCATTACAATGAACTTTCACCAGCGTCTAGTCTGTTTAAAATTTCCACTTTTTACGATAACTCCAAAGTTGTTCTTTTCCTCTTATTCCCATAATCTTTTGCACCAATACAAGGCATTAGGGTGAAATATGCATAAGTAATTATCTAAAGTAAATTTCCTGAAAAACTCAGTTACGTATCACCCAAATAGTTCAAATATACACATGAAAATCATGTCCGGATATGCGGGATTCCGGATATGAGGGACTCTGGATATGCGGGATTCCGGATATGAGGGACTCCAGATATGAGGAATTCCGGGTATGGGGGTTTCCAGATATGAGGGATTTTACTGTATTGAGAAACAGAAAAATTTCGATGGAAATATATAGTATTGAATTGCTACCAGTCCTCCTATGTGGCAGTGACTGCTGGACAATGTTCTCAAAAAAAAAAAGAAAAAAGAAAAAAAAGAAAGAAAAAGAAAAAAGAAAAAAATCGTCATTTGACTAATATCTTCTATGTGCTGAAGTGAGACAGTGGGCAATCATGGCTCTCCACAACTTCCAATTTTCTTGCAACTTTTTTTTTACTAATATTTAACAATACAAGACCTAAGAGCCATTCAAGGTAGGGTACTTATATTAGCGTAGGAAAGAACAATCGTCAGGAGCACAGAGCTGAAGCAGACTTTAGAAGTGACCGGAAACCCAATCCCAAACAGGGAACACGGGATAAATCTCTACTACTGATCAAAAGACCAGGGAGGTGCGTGAATCGGACGATAAGTGAACCTCTTAGTAAGGTTTTTCTTTTTGCTATGTCTCCTAATCCATGTTAAGCCAACCATTTATTTTCATTGCTCCTTGGGTATGTTACGCGCACTTTCATATGTCGCTCTTGACTTCATTATGACCCATGAGTGTCAAATTTTCTAGGCCCTCTTTCCTCATTATATGCCCTAGAAATTTCAACAATCTTTTTCTGATGGTAAGTATAAGTGGCATTTTTGTTCTCATCCTCTCTAAAACTTCGCCGTTGCTTACGTGTTCAGGCCACGGTATTCTCAGCATCCTTCTGTAGATCCACATTTTTATTGCTTCAAGTCACCTCTTCATCTGTAACAGAAAAAAATACTGAAAGTAAGTGGTAAGTTGGAAATATATATGAATCTTTCGAAAAAGCAACAACAAAAACAAAGCAAGACAAAAAAAGGAAAAAAAAACAAAGCAAAATAAAAAACAAAACAAATAAAATAAAAAGCGAAATAAAGCATACTATCGAATATAAAAGTATCAGTCGTACTTAACCTTAGTGGAGCACTCGGAACAATTCAGAGTAGCCAGACGAAGAAGATGGAAGACCTATAATCCTGACGAAGAATTGAAACTACACTGGTAACAGAATTTCCTAAAATTAACGGTTTTTAAAAACTATGAATAACATAAAATAATTGGAAAATCAGGGGAAAAGTGAAAATATACAATTAAAGGTATCATTCAAATCGTCAGTTATATTAAGAAGAGGGTTTATGCTTTGAGGAGTTTTGTTGTCGCTTGATTCCAGAGCAACAGATATTATTTGTGTGAAGATTTACACAAATAATAATAATAATAATAATAATAATAATAATAATAATAATAATAATAATAATAATAATAATTAGCAATACCTGTGAGAATTTCACGGTTTTGCATTTTGAATTCTATGATGAATCATAATTCTTAAGTTAATGATAGCTCACTGCGAGTTCTACAACTATAAAATACTCATTAAAATTAACCGAATGTAATGGGGAACTTGCGGAAAATTTTATTACAAACGACTAATTTCGAGCAGCATCTTAAGGTTCACATTAAAAAAAACTCAGAATCTACCGACCTTTGGAACCTTAAAACCCATGAGAATAGTTACGTATGCAAATTACTAACTTTCCGTCCCGGGAGAATGAACAGAATGGCAGGAGAGTCTATAAGATTTATATTAAGCTGTTTGATTAATTCCTTTTAGCAACTAATTAACTAATGATAAAATTCCAAGATGAGCAAGATCGCCATCATATTACTCATGTTTCGCTTGTCTGACTTCATCTTGGAGACGTTTCATTCGTTTTGAAGCGTTCATTACTTAAATTTTCATTTTTCCATTACAAGACAAACAACGTTTGGCAGTTTGTTTTGGCCCGCCCTTTTCATCTCGACTGGGTCAGTTTTTGAATTTTCGAATGCCCATAATTTTTCATCCTTTCCCTCTCTCTTAGCGAGAGAGCCTCTTGATTTTGTTGGAAGACAGAATGCAGCGGTTACTCTTATTTTTGTGGGGTGGACTGGTCCTACTAAGATAATTCCTATTTTTTCGGGGTCATCAATTGCCTCGTCATTTCACTGATATATATATATATATATATATATATATATATATATTATTTGATAATTAATACGGATAATTCCAAAGAGGATATAAATCCGAAGAGAGCTCAATGCAATAACAGAACAAAATAATAATGAAAGTGGCGTCCTAAGAAGTCCTCCGGTAACAATTTATTTCACGGGATCAAACGCCCATCTTATCAGATCAAACAATTTTACAACAATGGATTTCTAAGGACTCCACTTTCATCATTATTTAGTTTAAGTGACTAATGATTTATTTATTTTTCTTTCGGATTTAACAACTTAAGTCTTTGGCAATTTCAACCATGGAAGGATCAACAATCAAACAACGTATTAAAGTTATCGAAGCCTATTACGAAAATGGACGTTCAAACAGAATTTGAATTATAAGTTCCCAGGTCGCATCGAAACAGTAAAGTCAATTGGCCACCACGATCGTGCGACTTGACGCCTTAGATTTCTTCCTTTGAGGGTCATCTCAAAAGTAAGGTCTATGCCAACAAGCCAACAGCAATTCAACTGCTGAAGGATGTGATAATAAACCATATTGCTTAGATCGAGGAGCAACGATGCAGAGACGTCATCAAAAATGTTGACCATCGATTGGAGGTGTGCAATGGAAGCCTTGACGGACATTTAGGCGATATTATTTTTCACATATAATTGCCATGAGTTCCACAAAATAATCCAATAGTCAAATAGAGAAATTTTCACCAATAACACTGATTTATTTACTGCTGATTTTGATCCGTCTTAATGAAACACCTTTATTTACACAATTGTACAAATTGGGATTTTTAACTCATGGGGTGTTTTTTCCAAGTAGGTGCCCAGTGTGTGTGAGGTATTTTGGTATATGAAGGAGAAAATGGTGACGCATAAATTCTTATGGCGAATGTATTGAATGAGTGGGTCGTCAATCCGATTAGCTAGATATATGATAGCTAGTGATGACCAACATTGACAAATCTCCCCACTTTTTTTCAGCCACAATTACTGTATCAGCAATATACCTTAGACAAACAACGTTTGTACGAAGGCTTATAATTATTTGTAGATTTATATACTTTTATACTTGGAAAATGTTGTTTTTTTTAGATATAACATGAAGAAGACAGACATACTGTCGAAATATTGTTGAGCATTGTCAAACAACGTATTGTTTCTTTTCTTAAATAACGTTTTTCACTTAAATGTTGAAAAGTATTGGAATAGTTATATCAATCATTTTATTTAACAACAACAACAACAACAACAATAATAATAATAATAATAAAAATAATGGCGGAAGGAACATGACGGAAATTTGAAAAATAGTTTTAAAAATAGGAGACAGAGATGGTAGTTCTAATTACTGGAGTACTTGGAATAGTTTCATGATCATTTGCAAGGTGGTTCGATGAACAACAGAGAAAAAGAAGACTCAATATCTGTCTATATTTCTGAGATGAGGTATTATGTAGACTATTTACATTATTCCTCAAGGACACATGGAACAGTCGATAAAAGCGTTAGTTAGATCCAGTGACAGGACCCAAAGAGTGTGAGTTCAATACCCGGCTAAGGCAGCGGAGAACTTGGAGAGGGGAATTAACAGGAGATAACTGATAACTGACATCCATTAAACATGGCACGTGGAACTAGAACAGTCTACTCCAGTGATCGAAAAAAGGGTTTCAGTTCGACAATCCAACCATCTGAAGAAGGCCGGAGCGTACAACTGCCGAAACGTTGTACTAAATATGGCAACAAAGATGAGGACAATAGTCCGAATAATGTATGACGACTGAAATCACTTCTTTTATGTGTCCTATCTCTTAATGGATGTGGATGACCATGGGTCTTCACAACTTCCTGTATTTTATTACTCTAGGTAGTTTTTATCCTTGTTCTCTTATTCATTCACGTGAATTTAGTTTGCTTGCAGTTAAAAGTCTTGCTTTCCTTAACTACCTTCTCTAAAAGTTAATTCGGTTTTCTTCCTGGGTAGGCAATTAACACTGTCATATGTGAATCTTATATAGTTAGAATATTGCTTTGAATATTGCTGCCACATATAGTCTGGTGCTTCTGCTATATATTTAGAGGGTCTTGATGAAACCCCAAAGAGAATCTGCAATATTATTGGTCCTGACCTGGTATCTCGGCTTCGGTCACTTTCTTGCCACCGTAACGTAGATTTTTTGTGCCTGTTCAATAAATACATTCATGGT
>OZ038506.1:30228358-30250858 GCA_964036315.1 Acanthosepion esculentum | reverse complement strand
ATATATGTTAATGATGAAACTGAAGTCAACAACCAGCGGCAACATCCTGTTTTATGTTTGAATGCAATCTTCAGATCATCCTGAAAATTTCTTTGAAGCATGAACCAGACTGTCGCCGCTCCGTGTTGACCTCACTTTCAACTTTTATAATTACATATGCTCTATCGCTGCTACTGAACACGTTTACCCGTAAATATAGAGTACTTCAAATCTATATTTTTATCATATATATATATATATATATATATATATATATATATATATATATATATATATATATATATATATATATATGTATGTATATAGGTACCTTCATGAGATCGCTAAAAACAGAGCATAGCATGATGAAAAAGACACCAAATTTAACGAAAACAAAATTTTAGCGTCTAAATGCTTCTGTTATTACTGAGAGGAAAGATCAAAGTATTTTTAAATTATTTTTTAAAATTTTCTCTTCTTTTTAGAACATTCTAAATTTTGATTAAAAAAAAAAAACTTGTTTCTTTTTGTATCACCGGAACTAGTAAAGTAACACATAAACTTTTAGCGCATTTTTTTTCTGTATGACACACATTAATTTGGAAAATCTTGCAAAAATAAAAATAATTGTCGGATTTTAATGAAACTTTCAGAAACTATTCACACATGATGAAACTTATTATAAATATATTTTTTTTTATTAAAGTCATGGCAGAAATATTTTTTTTCATATGTATTAACCCCCCAACTAATTGTACGAAAACTATAATTCCAATTTTGTGAAGATTAGTTATGATATTAGTTAAAAGCCTAAGGCTTTGAGGAAACCAAATCATGTTTTTTTTCGTCTCTGAAATGTAACATACAAAACTCAATAAAACAAAAATATTATTTAATTTCAATATGCTTTTAATTGCTTTTATTTATTTCAATGAACATGGACAATATTGTCTGAAAGCAAAAAGATATTTCTATGAAAAATGAATTTTTAAAACAATTATTTGTTATTTCTGAAATATTTGATTATTTTTACATTATGTTCTAAAATTAGGGAAAAATTTGTAAAGTTTAACAGAAGTTGTTATTAAGTAGATATATATTTACAGATTATAATTTCCAAAGCTTTTTACAAACTAACGGACAACAGTAAATAAAAAAAATATAATTTGTGTCAATAATAACACTGTAAATTAAATCTACGGAAGACCGGAAGTATCATGCGTGCAATAAAAAAAAGTCACGTGGATTGAGTTTCTGTCTAGTATTTAACTTAAATAGTGAATTTTTAATACAATTATTTGTTATTTCAATAATTATAATAGATTTTTACATTTAAGTTGTTAAAATATTATAAAATTAGTTAAAAGCCGCATTCAGTTTCGTAAATGACCTTTTAAGATATAGATTTATTTTTGCGAGACACGTGTGGAGAAGTTAATTTGATTTTTCAATTTCAACTGAGAAGGGTACTTACAAGTATCAGTATCAGCTTATGAAATTTAAATTAGTATTTTATGTACACTTCTAATAAAATTTCATAAGAAAGGTACCTATAAATTAATTAGATACCGTTCTTATGAAATTTAATCTGACTATCAACAGTCTTATTTTAATTTCTTTATAATATATTTTCCATAAAGCATCATAAACGTAAAGGTGAAAGCTAAGTAAAAAAAAAAAATTAGAACGCTGAAAGTTTTCCTTAAAAATAACGAGGTAAACAATTTGTTTACTTAAATCTAAATAACTTCACATGTCTCCTTCCGTAGAAGGAATTATCCTCACGTAAGCTATCAAAACGTCACGAATGTCTTTCGTCACCTTATCAAGTTATGACCTGCGTTGTTTTATTTTCAAACTATGTCATTTCGGCGCAGAAACTAAGTTAAGCTTGGTTCAAAATATTTTAAATAAATATTATAATTTCTGATTTTCTTAAAATAAGTTTTGAAAAAATTATAATTGATTTTTAAAAGAATTTCAAACTGTGATTTTCTTTTTTTTATAAATTGGAAAAAATGTCTGTCATGATATCGATTATCTGTCAATTTTGCTGACTAAAAAAACAAGATTTTTAACGAAAATTTTGGACGTGCTAGGAACGGTTAAAAAATGTAAAAAAAATACCCACAAAATACTTTGATTTTTCCTCTTCATAATAACATAAATATTTAAATGTTACAGTTTTGTTTTCGTCATGTTTGGCGTCTTTTTCGTCATGCTATACTCTTTTTTAGCGATCTCATGAAGGTACCTACATATATATATATATATATATATATATATATATATATATATATATATATATATATATATATATGTATATATATATAATTATTTATTTGAATATTACAACATAAATATGTTATAAAATCACGACAAAAGTAGCCATTTTGTTTCAACACTTCTTGTGTCTTGTCAAGTGATGATATAGAATATAGAATAAATGGTTTTAAAAGTTTCAAATTAATCAACGATCCTTAGCTAGTATATATATATATATATATATATATATATATATATATATATATATATATATTAATGCATGTTTCATTAAATAATATAGAGAAGTTTTGTCTATTTATTTTAAGTAAGTTCCTTTCATATTGTCTGATAAGATTAATAACATTATCATTGAAAGACGAAAGGAAATCAGCATTTTGATACATGTTTAAATCCAATCAAAGCGTTTGGCTTACATAAGCCATTATCAAAGATACAATTACTTTTCAATATATCAACAAATACACTGACGAAACAATAATGATAGTTTGTTTTGGTTGCATGAAAAATTTCAAAGCAACGACAAACTCGTGTATACGAGACGCGGAAGAGAAAATCGCGTCGCAGCTCGTGACGTCACACATGATCACGCAAGAGTGAAAACGATAAGTATTAAGTATGGGAAGCCGTTGGTATAAACCAATGGCTTCTGTTATCAATTATAGACATTTAAGAATATATGTGGAGATTTCATAGTTTATTTTGTTCAAGTTAGGTTTCAAATGTTTTATGTATATAGCTTCAAGAATATATATATATATATATATATATATAGAGAGAGAGAGATAGAGAGATAGATAGAGATAGAGAAATAGAGATAGAGAGATAGAGAGAGAGAGAGTATTACGAGCGAGATGTGTGAGAAAAAAGGCTTCTCGCATACAACTTACAGTTGCATCTAGCCATTTCAACTGTAAAATGATGAGGCCTTGCCGGCAACCCTAGAATTCTGGTTAAATTCATAAAGTCTAGGTTTCATAGATGAATTTTCATCAGAACAATTGCCATTAAAATATTTATAGAGAAGGCACATGTTTCGTCGGTGGGAAATTAACTGAAGCAGAAATGTCAAGTCAGGGTCAATAATATTGCTAATTCTTCGAATTTTAACAGGGATCAGCAAATACATAGCTGGTGCACCAGACCATATGTGGCAGCTATATATATATATATATATATATATATATATATATATATATATATATATATATATATATATATATATATATGTGTGTATATATAAATAAAAAGAAAGAACAGTATGATATAAAATCCGGTGTTCTTATAGATATTTTTATTTTTACACAATAGTGCTCAATGTAAATTTACAGAGCATTAATATTATAAATTAATTGATTTAAAATATGTTTTTTTTCGCTACACAGTGATGACCATGTTTCAAAAATGGAAGCGAAAACCTTCGAATTTAATTTTGTTATTTAATTGAAGATATTAGTTCCAATTCCTCGTCAAGCGAATTTTATTTTAAATCAATTAATTTATAATATATATATATATATATATATATATATATATATATATATATATATATATATATATATATATATATATATATATATATAGCATGGAGGAATGGTAGACTTATAGATTCTGTATATATATATATACAGGGTGTCTCAAAAATGTACTCACACTTTAACTGTCTCTAACAATCTTTTTTTTTTTTGGTCATCAATTTGAACATTTGCAAACATGATTCTTCAATTACATTTTTCTTCTGTATTCGAAGCTATTCCATTTCACTCTACTTTCATAAATAAAGGTTTTCTCGTCATTCAAAGTGTGAGTACATTTTTTGTGACACCCTGTATATATATATACATATATATATATATATATATATATATATATATATATATATATATATATATATATATATAGGTTGTCTCAATATATATATATATATATACCCGGAGTTATATTTCCTGATTTCTTTTTGAATTTGTAGGTCTGATGAATTGCATCGTGATTACGATTCCAATGTAATAAATTATAACCATGGAATATCAGTGTTTAAGCCTTTTATATTATATTCTTGTTTTGTCCTGGATATTGAGCTCTACCTGGATTCTATCCTCTTGGATATATATATATATATATATATATATATATATATATATATATATATATATATATATATATATATGGATAAAATAACTGAAAAAAAAATTGGGTGTTTTTTTGCGAAAGTATTTATTTATATGTTTTTATATATATTTAATTATTTCAGACCACCTCGGTCATTCCTCAGAAATGAATTGAATTACTGTATTACTGTATTTGGCAGTTTGTTTACACTTTACAGCGTTCATCGTTAGACGCGGACGTCACGTGATGTGGAATGCAACTGTGTTTGAATTTTTTAACGTAAATCTAACGATAGTATTTTAGATGTTGTTTAAAAAGGTTTTTTTAACTATATCTAAAGAAATTTATTAACTATTGTAATATTTATACAGATTTAAAATACCCAATTTTTTTAAAATTATTTTATCCATATATTATATACATATCAAGAAAGTATACGTGACTTCTCATTATGCTATATATATATATATATATATATATATATATATATATATATATATATATATATATATATATATAATAAACAGAGTATTTACTTAAATATTTGTATGTATAAAAATAACGTATAAACAATTAATATATTAATATATGTGCATGTGTGTGTGCTTAGATACGTGTGTTTGAGTGCATGCACATATATGGAGATGTATATCTTCTTTTATGTGCCATGTCCCTTCAGTACGTAGGCGGTCATTTCTCTCCACAACTTCCTTTTGTTTCCTGCCAGAAGTAATTTTTAACCGTTTACCATCCCTACTCTTTTCTCTGCCTAAGCTCGTTGCGTTGGTTACTCGCTTTCCTCCTACTTCAGTCTCTTCTGTGAATAGGATGTGAGCCTTAGATGTAAACGCAGTGGAATGGATAGTGGCTGGGAACGAGAAATCGGGGAATCGAGTTCGAATCCCAGTCGCGTTCGTTGCATTCACTTTCGCACAAATATACTTATGAAAAGATATGAATCCAACTGCTCTCTCCTTAGCTAGCTTTAGTTTAAGTAACAGAAAAGACTGGGGCCTCAAACAACCGTTAGTAACCAGTCAAGGAAAAGAGCAACTATAGATCCCGTGAGTGTTAGATTCGCTAGGCTTTCTGTCCTCATTATGCGCCCCATAATGACAGTTGTCTCTTTAAGCATCAGTTTATCCGTTCCTATTTTTTCGGTTTACGGCCACATCACGTTGAAACACAAGTTCTCGTACAATCATCGAAGTTAAGCAACGTCGAGCCTGTGCAGTACCGAGATGGTTTGGATGGATTATTTTGTTTAACGGAATATCAACATTTTTTATTGCTGGGAATATTTTGTTTTGTCAAAAATCTGTTTCTGGTAATATTTTTCCTTCAAAATAGTATCGATGGTAATAATTTTTTCAAAAAAGTATTGCTGGTAATAGTTAACTATTTGCCCATAGCTGGGACCCTAATAGGTGCTACCGCCTCGGGTCAGGGTGGACCTGGGAACGGCAGCAATTAAAAGGTGGTTCTACGTTTCTCAAAACCTCCTGATCAGAGGCCTTGCTGCTTGACGTAGTTTAACGTCTTACCCAGGACACGGATGTAGTTTAACGTCTTACCCAGAACGCATTACCGAGATGGGTGGCCTCTTGTGGATACTAGGTGCCGTAAGTTTGGATGTGCGAGTGGTGTAATGAATAATGTCTTTGAATTGGAAATCGAGTTCCAATTACAGTTGCGTTCATCATATTCACTTACGCTCAAATACTCATGAAAAGGTATAAATTCAAGTCTTCTCCCCCAGCTATGGGTTAATTAGTAGTATTTCTATCAGTAAGTTGTTATTATTTTCAAAAAATTCTTATAACGTAAACATATTTTCAGGCTTTAAATAACCTTTAAAAGATTGATACGTAGTAAAAAACAAATTAATCCTATTTTTTTTAATATTTCCTCTCGCCAATCAAATTAAAATTTAGCCTTATAAGACCCAGGGGATATTTTTGAGAAAAAATAGAATGTGCTTATATGCCAATAAACATAGTAATGTGAAAAAAAATAGTAACATATTTTAATAATAGTTTGGGCACCTCGAGGCGATGTAATGGTTAGCTATCTTGTCTCTCTAAAACAATTACGACTGAGTAGTGAGTTCGTTCCTCACTGGCTGCCCATACTTTCGGCCTTGTGCCACATCTAATCTACGCTTGGAAAATCACTATTTTAATAATAGTTTTCTATGCTTCATGTAATAAATAAAATAAAAAAAATAATCTTACGACCTACTTTTTAAGGTATGATATTTCTCATCGAACACAAGTAAAGCTTGAAGATGATGAAAAGGCCTGACATTGCTATAGATCGAAAGAAAATAATAGGATACAAAGATGACAGTTGTTTGCTTCAAAGTCAGAGCCATTGGAACTGAAAAAAAGAAAAACATACGAAAAATTGCAAGAAGTCTGTAAGAATTAAAAATCCTCAGAAGAAATGAAACTAAACAAAGAACTGCATTCTAGAAATCTGTTAGAAATTTGTATTAAAGAAACTTGTCACCTGTATAATACCAGGCCACTTTTTGTTAAATTTTACACTTGATTTGTTATTAGCGAAGAAGAGATGCCGAACTTTGTCCACTAGAAAAAAAATATTAAAGAATCTAAAAGAGATTTCTATAACAAATAGCAAAACTATAAGACCTAAATCATATAGAAATCGTTCCGTTTCTTAATCTCTTATAAACTGAAATCGTCTTCCAAAGGGATCGACAGCGGAACTCCCTTCTCCTGTCCAAGCTATTGAATTTTTTTTCTATCAGGCTGAGCGGATGCAAAACCCATGCGTAAACTGAGAGGAACAGTGTTGATTAGAATGATTCACGTCTGGTTGGCGAGGAAAGAACGAAGTGAAAAACAGGGTAAAACTGCCACAATATGTAGTTTAATGCTAAATTATTTGGTAATGTGATAGAGCAGATAAGGAATATGGCTCAAAGGTGACGATAATGTTCAAAATACACTTACGTAAGACATCTTTGGTTACAACAAGTACGAATATGTTGACTATATATCTCTCGTTTGCCGTGAATAGGAAGAGACAGTCTCTAAACTAGGACAGGAAATCAATAAGCTAATTTTTCAAGTTCAAGTTCCTTCAGCTTAGCGGGATGGTAGCAGCTGTTAGGTTTCCAACTATGGGCAAATAGCGAATTCCCAAACTGGGTTAAAACATATATATATATATATATATAATATATTTTTATAGTAAAAATACCGCAATGCATTTTCATAGTAAAGAAATTAGCAGCAATAAACATTTTCAAAGAAAGAAAAAAATTGCAGCAATATATTTTTGAAATAAAAAAAACCCAAAATACCAAAGCTCCAAATAAAATTATATTCAGGCATTAAATGACCGATAAGGTGTTGACATGCCGTTAAACAAGCCAGACCAAAACCAAAAGATTCAGCTTAATTTCTTAAATTTCTAACTTGGTTAATTTTTCAATTTGTCTAAGTACTGCGCCCAAGCATATGATTACTATCGGTAGCTTGTAAAATCTTGTATTTTGTTTGTTTGTTTATTTTGTTTTACGGCATATCAACCTCAATGGGTCATTTAATGCCGACAACATTTTTAGGATAGATTCGTATGAATAGAATATGTATTCTTTGGTTTAGATTGGTTTGGTTTATTTTGTTTTACGGCATATCAACCTCAATGGGTCATTTAATGCCGACAACATTTTTAGGATAGATTCGTATGAATAGAATATGTATTCTTTGGTTTAGATTGGTTTGGTTTATTTTGTTTTACGGCATATCAACCTCAATGGGTCATTTAATGCCGACAACATTTTTAGGATAGATTCGTATGAATAGAATATGTATTCTTTGGTTTAGATTGGTTTGGTTTATTTTGTTTTACGGCATATCAATCTCAATGGGTCATTTAATGCCGACAACATTTTTAGGATAGATTCGTATGAATAGAATATATATTCTTTGGTTTAGATTGGTTTGGTTTATTTTGTTTTACGGCATATCAACCTCAATGGGTTATTTAATGCCGACAAGATTTTTAGGATAGATTCGTATGAATAGAATATGCATTCTTGGTTTAGATTGGTTTCGTTTATTTTGTTTTACGGCATATTAACTCCAATGGGTCATTCATTTAATGCCGACAACTTTTTTTCCTGGTAATATTTTTGTTTTGTTAAAAATCCATTTCTGTTAATATGTCTTTTTTCAAAAACGTAAAGCTGGTAATATTATTTTTTTCGAAAACGTATAGCTGATAATATTTTTTTCAAAAATGTATAGCTGGTAGTATTACTTTTTTCAAAAACATATAGCTGGTAATATTACTTTTTTCAAAAACGTATAGCTGGTAATATATTATTATTATTTTTTTTTCAAAAACGTATAGATGGTAATTTTTTTCATTGAAAAACATACAGCTGGCAACATTATTTTTTCAAAGACGTATTATCAGAGGCTTTGCTGTTGGATGCAGTTTATCGTCATGCCCAGGACGCGGATGTAGTTTATCGTCATACCCAGGACGCTCTATTTTGTCATAATTCCCATATATATGCCTGTGTGTAATAAGGATATTTATATTTAAGATGCGATATGGTTTTTATAATGTCTGACAAAAGAATTTAATTGAAATCAGAAATTTCTCTCACCCTGTAAGCAGTTAATCTTTGGATAGAGTTGCAACACAGACCAAAGTTTTGTTCGATTTCTCTCAACTACAGTGAGCAACTTAGATGCGTGCGCCGCAAAAGGGAGCTTTTGGGCTACTAGACAAGGGCAATAAATCAATAACACACCTTTTCCAGTTTTACCCTTTGAGCCCTGACTACCTCTTTACCGGTGGTAGAGAAAAATGACTTAATGTCCTGCCACCGGTTGAACGTTGGGTAAACACTTGTAACTATTTTGATATCTACCGTGAAACATTACATACCAATTATTTGCGAATTTTGACTTCGGAGCTCAAGCAGAAGGGTTAAAATTGCTCAAGGGCTCAAAGGGTTAAATTTCTTTAAACTAATTACTATTGCTTACTTGTACAAGTTTCTTCAACTTGCGTTTAATACACGTGTGCTTGTATTTGTGTTTGCGCATGCGTGTGCTCACTCTGACGTGTTCTTAGACAAAATCTAAAGAGTGAAAACTCCGCTAATTTAACTAACTACAGAAGAAATGATCTGACTAGCTTGTTAGCCATTACTCCATAGTAATATAATTACTCCATAGTAATATAATTACTCCATAGTAATATAATTACTAAGCTTAGCTTCGGTTAGAATAGAACTCACTACATGGGAGTAATTGTCTCCAAGACATTTTTTTCACTTTTGCTTCAAAGCTAGTCGCTATCTGTCAAAAAAAAAAAAAAAAATGAAAAAAAGAAAAGAAAACAGATCGATTCAAATTAAGGCGCTAAAATCCTTATAAATGAAGCTGCTTAGTATGAGCTAATTAGCATATTGACGTTATCCGAATAATCTAGTGTAATCTTGGGTAATTACCCGATCAAAACCTATTGGACAGGGAGAACGGAGTGCCTATTTTAGAGCTGGCCTAGGGCGCTGGAAAATCTGGCGTCGATCCTGAAATGAATTTAAAAAAAGATGTATTGACTGAACTTAGACTAATCCCATAGCGCCAGGGAATCGGCGAGAATTGCGCAGTTATGAGATAAAGAGCGGGAACTGTTTTGTGGGTGTGCGCTTCAAATATTTTCGGATAATACTGAAGATATCTCGTCGTTGTATCTGATGAATGTCAAATTAATTAACACTTTATGAAAGGCACATAAAAGTAGCCTACGCCTTTCTCCCCCTAAAGCTATCTATCTATCTATCTATCTATCTATCTATCTATCTATCTATATATATATATATATATATATATATATATATATGTATATATATATCTCAGTACGTTCACGTCTATCTCATTCTTTTCATATCTATCTATCTATCTATCTATCTATCTATCTATCTATCTATCTATCTATCTCATTCTATTCATATCTATCTATCTATCTATCTATCTAACTATCTATCTATCTATCTATCTATCTATCTATCTATCTTAGACTGTTCACATCTATCTTAGATTGTTCACATCTATCTATCTATCTATCTATCTATCTATTTATGTTCACATCTATCTCACTCTTTCCATATCTATCTATCTATCTATCTATCTATCTATCTATCTATCTATCTTAGATTGTTCACATCTATCTATCTATCTATCTATCTATCTATCTATCTATCTATCTATCTATCTATCTATCTATCTATCTGTTTTAACGCACCTGAAAAGCTATTTCGTAGTGATCGTATCAACACGCGTATATACGAAAAGACTTACGAGCTTTCTTCTGTCTATATACGACTCTTTTTCTTTCCGGTATTGACTCGTGAATTGAATTGACGTTTCTTTGTTGTCAAAAGTAGTAAACGAGAATCATAATATAGCCATATTATAGTTGTGTTAGAATTCCTGTCGTGGACATTGCGACATTGCATACGGAAAAAAATCCATTCTAAACTGTTGGCTCGAACATTTCTACACGATCTTCACCATAAATTAAGCAATCCAAGATCCTGCAATTGGTCACATTCCACAATGAACAGCTAGGATAGTCCTAAACCTAGCACCTGCACCAGAGAAAAATGCGAAAGCAATTGGGAAGCTAAAATATGTTTGGGTTTACCAGGTTGATGGCAACCCTTCAGAAATATGCAAGCACCTGGTTCTCCCGGTTCTCCCATATTTTTAAAGGCTATGTTAACATAATCCTATATATATATATATATATATATATATATATATATATATATATATATACTTTACGAAAAAACACTCTCAAAGTAAAGCAAAACGACAGCGTCTATTTCGGACACCTTCTCTCATAACTTTCTCCTCTCCCCCTTCTATATCAATATATAACTTCCATTAAGTTAACTGATTAAATGTGTCAATGTCTAGACCTCCTCAAATAATATTAAATATGAAAGAATTGAAATTTTAATTTTCATCTAACTCAATCATGTCTCTCCCCCTTCACTTCCTCACTTGCGTATTTTCAAACGTCCGAAGATATACCGGAAGAGTGTACATTTCTTGTCGACATACACACCCCATAGGCGATAAAATCTTATACTCCCGCCCAGACACCTACAACACATACATACACACACATACACACACACACACATCTATATATATATACATATACATACACACGCCTAGAAAAACCGATTTCAAAACCCATGCTAAATTAGCTATAATTGAGAGAATGGAAAAGTTTAGAGAAGATAACATTAGAAAGATTTTAGGATTCCATGAAACTAAATGGAGACGACGCTCGGAACATAAATATCGACAAGAAATGTACACTCTTCCGGTATATCTCCGGGCGTTTGAAAATACGCACACTTTTCTCATTGAAACCCTTCTTTAAATCTTCTCTCTGTTAAAGGTTAATGCCCCCTCCACCTTTGGACCTCCCTGCCTCTCTCGTCTGTTACCCCTCTATATAGATCCCATGTCCTCCCACACTCTCACACATATACTCTTACTAATTCTTACTAATATTTTCCCGGAGTTGTTTTTCTGTTTTCTTTTTGAATCTGTAGGTCTGATGAATTGGATCGTTTTTACGATTCCAATGGAATAAATTATGATCATGGAATATTAGTGTTTAAGTCTTTTTATTATATATATATATATATATATATATATATATATATATATATATATATATATATATATATATGCTCAATAGGGAAACTGTGTGTGTGTGTGTGTGTGTGTGTGTGTGTGTGTGTGTGTAAATAGGATAGACAGATTTGATTGCTTGAATTACAGAGTTATCGGTCTATTGCACGTTAAATCCTTGAATGAATTCTCTTAGCTAAGCTAACAGCTAAAATTGCTGTACATCACCTTTCTGAAACCCAGTGTTTATTATAAACAGAGCGTTTACTTAAATATTTGTATCTATAAAAAAGAATGTATAAACATAAAAATGTCTTAAAATAATTGTCAGACTTTGTCCATTTCATAATATATATATATATATATATATATATATATATATATATATATATATATATATATATATATATATATATATATGTTAGATATTAATAATTTTCTAAAAAAAAAGCATACCATGATGAAAAAAGGCCTCAAACTTGATAAAAACAAAATTTTTTCGTCAAAACGTTTATTTTATTAAGTGAAAAAAGATTTTTTTTATCAAACGGAATCACTATTTACTGAAAATCTGCTCTGAATTGTAAAATATGCAATTAAAAAATGATATCATTTAATTAGAAATGTTTTAAATACTTTTATAAATAAGTTATATTAAGGATACTAAAAAGAAAAAAATCGGTGAATAATGAATTTTTACAAGAACTGTTTTAATTTTTAAAAAATTTAATCATAAAAATTTATTAAGTTTTAAAACTTTTAAAATTTTGTATTAATTCCAGCCTTTCAGATGATATTATTATTAAGTGAAAAATATAGTTATCAATCATAAATGGAAAAACCATCAAACTTCACTTCCAAGAGGATAGCATCCAGGTAGAGCTCAATGTCCAGGACAAAACAAGAATATAATATAAAAGGCTCAAACACTGATATTCCATGGTTATAATTTATTACATTGGAATCGTAATCACGATCCAATTCATCACACCTACAAATTCAAAAAGAAATCAGGAAATATAACTCCGGGTATATATACACATATATATATTAATTTTAATTTTAAATTTTATCATATAATTTAATACTCATTAGTTAGGACATATTCTATTTTACTAGAACCCCAACTTTAAAGCTTTTAATATCTATGATAACCTTGCTTCGTTGTCAAATTTTTTGAATTCTCATATACTTGTATTTTGATTGGTCAGTCTAGCTTATGTAACAGCGTTTACCCCTAGCGAAGGATCGTTAATTAATTTGAAACTTTTAAAACCATTTATTCTACATTCAACATCATGACTTGATAAGACACCGTAAGTCTTGATAGAAAATGGCTATTTTTGTAGTGATTTTATAACATATTTATGTTATAATATTTATCCTGCTATATATTTAAATATATCCTGCTATATATTTACAGATCCCTGTTAAAATCCTAAGAAGAATTAGTAATATTATTGATCCTGACTTGGGAATTTCGGCTTCAGTTAATTTCCCACCGACGCAACATGTGCCTTCTCTATAAATATCAAACCGCAATCAAATCATCAAACATCAATATTTTTAAAAGAATTTTGAAGTTTTTGTATATGTATAAACGGTCCCATTCTTTTTTTGCGATTGCTCGGTCTCACATTGTTCGCTAACCTGAGATGAAACAAATACATTGAGTCAGTAGCTTCGTCCACCTCAAGGAAATTTTTCTCGCCGGAGTCGATCTTTCAAATCGACAAATCAATCATTCGCCCTTGCATGGAGTGTTGCTGCCATATATGGTCTGGAGCCCTTTCTGTTTGTCTCACGGTCCTTTGTAAAATCCAAAGACGGATATGCAATGTAATTGGCTCTGATCTGGCATCTCGTCTGCAGTCGCTCTCTCACAGATGTGCCGTTGCTTCCCTCTGTCTTTTTTGCAAATACTTTCACGGTAACTGCTCCGAGGAGCTGCTTTCGCTGCTTCCCAGATTTCATGAATTTAAGCGTTCTACTAGGCTGGCATCTCACTCTCACCCTTTCACTGTCGAAACTGTTAAATGTATCCGTCTCTTCTACTCCAACAGCTTCATGTCTCGCACTTCTCGCCTGTGGAACCTTCTCCCTATTTCTTGTTTCCCTGATAGCTATAATCTCCAACTATTCAAATGTAATGTCAATCGACGTCTCCAGATGCCCTGATCTATCCCCTATCCTTCTCTTCATCCTTTCCTCTATCACTCTTCTTTGCTCTCGCTCCAACTCTCTGTAACGCCTTGCGTGCTGGTGGCTTCCCGCCTTGCTTGGTGTGAAATGCTTAAATATATATATATATATATATACCTCCCAGAAATACCTTTCACATAAGGGGAAGTCATTAGTGGCAAGGGGGGTCTAGCTCATTGCTAACTATTATGTGAGAGGTATTTCTGCCGTATCCTGTATATGATGGACAAAACATGAGTGAAATATTGTCTATAAGGCTTCGTCTAAGTTATCATTCATAGGCTATAATGCCCGTCGCATTACGTTTTCTTATATGAATGACTTTAGTTGGACAAGGTTAATAAGTTATTAATGAAACCAAAGACATAAAACAACCTTTTAGCATTGAAAGAAATATGTCACGTCGGTTGCTGTGCATTCTAAGTAGCTCTTGTCGTGTCAAAGTCCTCCCGATTAACTAGATACTAAATTTGCCCTAAATTTAAAGAGACAAAATGTATTATTAGAAAAAAAATTGACAGTTTCCATTGTAGCTTTAATCAGAGACATACACAGAATGTCAATGAACCTATGGCGTATCAGTTGCGCAAATGTTGTTCAGAGGGGGAAAGTTAATTTTTTTTTTCAATTTCCAACCAGACCATAATCTGCATGTCAAAGTCTATCATATGACATTGCATTAATTTGATATATGATTTGTTTTGTTTCGTTTAATTCATTGAAATAAGATCTCCTTCTCCGGAAGATCGTGTGTCATCAATCTTCTCGGAGTTGAAGGAGAGTGGATTTAAAACGGAATTTGACATTCACTGCTCGAGTTTTACTTTGAAGTGAATTATGATGGCGCAGTGATTAGCAAATATGACTCACACAGAAGCGATGGTAAGATTTATTTTCCCTAGATGGTCTTAGAATGTAACCTTGTTTCAAACCTCTCTCTCTCTCTCTTTCTCTCTCTGTTCTATCTATCTATCTATCTATCTATCTATCTATCTATCTATCTATCTATCTATCTATCTATCTATCTATCTATCTATCTCATTCTATTCCTATCTATATATCTGTTTACAATATGTCCATATCTATCTATCTATCTATCTATCTATCTATCTATCTATCTATCTATCTATCTATCTATCTATCTATCTATCGATCTATCTCATTCTATTCCTATCTATATATCTGTTTACAATATGTTCATATCTATCTATCTATTTATCTATCTATCTATCTATCTATCTATCTATCTATCTATCTATCTATCTATCTATCTATCTGCTCCTTCCTTCCTTCTTTCCTTCTTTCCTCCCTTCCTATCTATCTATCTATCTATCTATCTATCTATCTATCTATCTATCTGCTCCTTCCTTCCTTCTTTCCTTCTTTCCTCCCTTCCTATCTATCTATCTATCTATCTATCTATCTATCTATCTATCTATCTATCTATCTATCTATCTATCTATCTCATTCTATTCCTATCTATATATCTGTTTACAATATGTTCATATCTATCTATCTATCTATCTATCTATCTATCTATCTATCTATCTATCTATCTATCTATCTATCTATCTATCTATCTCATTCTATTCCTATCTATATATCTTTTTACAATATGTTCATATCTATCTATCTATCTATCTATCTATCTATCTATCTATCTATCTATCTATCTATCTATCTATCTATCTATCTATCTACTCCTTCCTTCCTTCTTTCCTTCTTTCCCCGCTTCCTATCTATCTATCTATCTATCTATCTATCTATCTATCTATCTATCTATCTATCTATCTATCTATCTGCTCCTTCCTTCCTTCTTTCCTTCTTTCCTCCCTTCCTATCTATCTATCTATCTATCTATCTATCTATCTATCTATCTATCTATCTATCTATCTATCTATCTATGTATCTCATTCTATTCCTATCTATATATCTGTTTACAATATGCTCATATCTATCTATCTATCTATCTATCTATCTGCACACCATTCATTCTTCAGAGTTTCCTGTGCACTTCAGTAATAGAATATTCTTCTTTGTTTAAGAACTCGATGACCATTCTTTAGTTACGCAACGCCTGAAAATAAACCTAAAAAAGAAACAAATATGATGCCAATCAGTAAAAATACTTTTGTGGTGTAAAAATATCACATTTCTACTGATAGTCTCAGGTGAAAATACCTTCCTTTTTATATGCCATGACTTTGGGCGATCATGGCACTCCACAACTTCCTGTATTTAGTTGCTCAAAGTAAGTTTTTACTATTTACCTCACCTCTCTGTCCCCTGCTCTGCCGATAATTCAGACAAAATATTTAGATATGTCACTCGCTGTTGTCACCTGTTTCTCTTGACTTCAAAATGTCCCGTGGGTGTTAAATTCTCCAAGTCCTCTATCCTCATCATAGGTCCCAGAAATTCCAGGTTTTTCTTTCTTATTGCTTTTCTTGTAGATCCTGTTCTCCTTAAAACTTTCTCATAGTCTGTTCATCGTATTTTAAACATTACTCCATTATTTTCAGTGGGGCTCTCGTATCCATCTACACATGCGTATAATTTTTTTCTTTTAGAAACTTTAGAAGAAAATGCAAAAAACAACAAATCAAACAAAAACAAAACAAAAAACAAAACAAAACACAAAACAATTCAGAATTGTCCTTCACCTAGGCGGGTTGCCAACCAAGGCTATAGGGCAATATCTGCTCTGCTATTTACTAATAGCAAGGGGAAAAGGGGATTCATATATTTCCCAAGAGTTTTTGAACGTAAGTGAATGAAACCCAAATTGAATTCGATCTCAGCTCTTTGATTTCTCAAACCGAGAATATATACATAATCACACAATACACATGGCCTGAAGATTGCGTTCAAGCATGAAACAGACGCCACTCGATGGTGACCTCAGTTACCACTCATATATTTGCATGTGCTCTATCCTTGAAATTGTGCACTTTACCCATAAATGTAGCGTACCTTCAAATACATTTCTTATATATATATATATATATATGTTATGAAATGGGCAAAGTCCGACAATTATTTTAAGACATTTTTATGTTTATACATTCTTTTTATAGATACAAATATTTAAGTAAATGCTCTGTTTTTATAATAAACAGTATTAATAAGATTTACCAGCCTGAATGTCCTAGAAATTATCATAGAAAATATTCGTTCTCCGACAGGAATCGAACCTGTATCCTATACGAAACCGTCATATAGCCTAACGTGCCTTAACCGATCGAGCCACCGAGGATCGTTCGATTAGCAAGGTCGATTTTACTTTTTATAAACTTCAATCTTCCATGAATCTCTCACGTACATTCATATCTGCTCATGGCGTATCAAATGTAAACAAATGACGTCACACATTATGAAATGGATAAAGTCCGACAATTAATTTAAAACATTTTTATGTTTATACATTCTTTTTTATAGATAAAAATATTTAAGTAAATGCTCTGTTTTTATTAAAAACAGAGCGTTTACTT
Source organism: Acanthosepion esculentum (assembly GCA_964036315.1). Lineage (NCBI taxonomy): Eukaryota > Metazoa > Mollusca > Cephalopoda > Sepiida > Sepiidae > Acanthosepion > Acanthosepion esculentum. Next base: position 30,233,088 of record OZ038506.1, on the reverse strand, counting down.
AAATATTTGTATCTATAAAAAGAATGTATAAACATAAAAATGTTTTGAAATATATATATGTATATATCAGGGGCGTGCCGTCTAGGTAGGCAAAGTAGTCAGTGCCTACCCTGAATAAAATAAATCAGCAGCTACATTTTCTTTCTATGAAACATTATGCACCTAATTCAACAAAATTATGAAGGTTACTCTGATTATTATGCATAAAATGCAAAATATTTTATTTTTTGTAGATTTACTACAAGCTGCCTACCCTGATTAATTACTGACGACACGTTCCTGATATATATATATATATATATATATATATATGTATGTGTGTGTGTGTGTGTGTGTGTGTGTGTGTGTGTGTGTGTGTGTGTGTGTGTGTGTGTGTGTGAGTGTGTTTGTAGTTCTGACATTGGGTAAGTATAGGATATTAAGTTTGGTAATGAATGCGTCTAATTTTTTTTTAGCCCCGAAGATTTCTGCACGTAATCAACTCCTGATGAATAAAGAAAAGAAAAAAAAAGAAAAAGAAAGAAAAGGAAAAAAAGAAAAGGAAAAAAGAAAAGGAAAAAAGAAAAAGAAAAGGAAAAAAGAAAAGAAAAAAAGAAAAGGAAAAAAAGAAAAGAAAAAAAGAAAAGGAAAAAAATGAAAGGAAAAAAGAAAAGGAAAAAAAGAAAAAAGAAAAGGAAAAGAAAGAAAAGGAAAAAAGAAAAGGAAAAAAGAAAAAAGAAAAGGAAAAAAAGAAAAAGAAAAAGAAAGAAAAGGAAAAAAGAAAAGGAAAGAAGAAAAGGAAAAAAAGAAAAAAGAAAAGGAAAAAAAGAAAAGGAAAAAAAGAAAAGGAAAAAATAAAAGAAAAAAAGAAAAGGAAAAAAAGAAAGGAAAAAAGAAAAGGAAAAAAAGAAAAAAGAAAAGGAAAAAAAGAAAAGGAAAAAAAAGAAAAGGAAAAAAAGAAAAGGAAAAAAAGAAAAAAAGTGATACGCACCCAAAACTGGTACAAATGGCCCCGAAGGTTTTGCTTCTATGCCTGTATGCTATTTATGCAGGTCTACATTTCTCGGCCCAATCGATGGAATTGTATACACATATTGCAAATTTGCCAAGATTGATCAAGTCCGGCTTTTCAATCTTCAGGTCCCTCGGGTTTGGCAGAAAATTCGATGAAACTGAAGGTTGGTATGATTTTTTGCAAAAACCAAAGCAAAGTTACACGCGAACAAACTATTTACTGGATTTTCCCTGATTTGTTTTAGTACTTTAGAGTTTAAACAGTACAATGCTCATATCCGGAATCCCTCATATCCGGACTGTCTCATATCCGGAATCCCGCATATCCAGACATGATTTTGATGTGCATATTTGAACTATTTGGGTGACATGTAACTGATTTGAAATTTCTGTTTTTCAGGAAATTCACTTTGGATAATTGCTTATACTTATTTCGCTCTAATGGCTTGTATTGGTGCAAAAGATGATGAGAATAAGAGGAAAGGATGACAACGAGACGAATCTGCAACAAGATAGCGACGAGATGCATGATCGTGATGAAACCTGGACTGAAATTGAAAAAGCTATTGAAAAGGTTGTCAGTTTTATGGAAAGAAAGCCAGCATTCAGTTATAGACGATTGCAATAACGCGCACAAAGTTAAAGTGTCTTTCGTTTAAAAAAATCTCAAGAACAAAAGAAAAACGAAATTCAGAAAAAATTGAGAATGACATTAGAAGAGAAAGAATCATCATGCAACAGCGATTAAAAAATCCTTGTTACATTATTTGTTTTGCATACGTGGCATAATTAATTTAAAGAATTTTCATTAACATTACATAATTTATTTCTTTTTCCTTAAAATTAATTCCGTTATATTTCACTCACCATTAGCTTATTTTGTTTACTATAAAACATTGAAAAACCTGATTTCAGTTCTTTTATTTTAATCTAAATATAACCCCTCATATCCGGACTTTGTAACCAATTCCTCATATCCGGAAGGCCTTCTTAGTCCGGTTGTCAGGGATTCTACTGTATAGGGAAACATCAGCGATCATCGAAATATGTTTTTTTACAAAATGATTCATTGTAATATAAATTGAACTGCACAACATATTTGATTTAAAAGAATTGATCCGACGTGAAAATCTTCGGGATAAAAACTGAGACATTACTCTATTTATTGAACTATTTAGTTCATGCCACATTGACTGATAAACTCCTGCTACAAAAAAATTCTCAAATTACCATATTAGTAAAAGAAACGCACTCTCTTAAATTAAAAAAAACTTCAACCTTATATATATTTGTATGGGAAAATGATACAGTCTACATATATATATATATATATATATATATATATATATATATATATATATATATATATATATATATATATATATATATATGAATACAAAGAAACAAGAGGAGAGGGACTTTATCAAGGCAATGTAGAGGTCGAAACGCATCGTTTAAAATAGTTTATCCTCTTGTCTCTTTATTAATTCTGTTCCTTTATAGATACACTCTATCTGAAAATAATTTGCATTTATATATATGTATATAACAAAACGCATCGGGTAAGATAAGTTTTCCTTTCGTCTTTACATATATATATATATATATATATATATATATATATATATATATATATATATATATATATATATATATATACATATGAATTAGAAGTTATTGAGATTTGGAAAACCTTCATAAATATATGTTTCGAAAATAATATCTGATAATTCATTTTCACCTCTGTTAATATCTTATAACTCTATCGGGATTACATACATAAATTTATTACATATATATGATTAAAGATATATATATATATATATATATATATATATATATAAAGAGAAAAGGAAAACTTATCTTAGCCAACGTATTTCGTTCTCTGAGGGACTTTATTTTATTTTGTAATAAGTATTTATGTACAAGATGAAACATATTATTTGTTCTTCAAATCTTTTAAGCATAGGAACGCTCATGAATATACATCATGTTATCTGAAAGTTAGGAGGACGCGAAGTGACACAATTCAATGTCTTAATAAACGAAGAGGACGGAACGCGTCAGCTAAGATAAGTTTTCCTCTTGTCTTCTGACATTTGTGTCACTAACACACAAAAAAGAGAATGTTTAACATCCAGAATGTTTAACATCGAAAAGCATAAGAAAAATTAAGTCCTTTTAATAATATGTGGAAATATCCACTCTTCGCTGATGAAGGTCGCAAGACCGGAAACACGTGTAGCAAAATTATGAAAAATAAATCATAATATATTTTTTGTTTAAAAAATCCACAAAACGTTTGTGGTTTCTCTCTTCTTTTTGATATATACGCTTTTCTCTCGTGGGAACAACTATCACCTCTTCCCTATATCTATATATATATATATATATATATATATATATTGATGTAGATATATGGTATTGTTTCTAAAAATAAATGCATTTATGTCATCATCATGATGTTACAGATATTTTATATCCTTTCATTGTCTAATACTTGACGCTCCTTTATCCCGAGGGGATGGTAACGGGACGCACCCAATAATCTGTAATAATATTTCTTGTTTTAATGCCAACTCTTGAGACCTGCGGTTAGTCTGATTTCGAAAATGGGTTGGCTCATGCCGTCATCGCAAGGGGAGTGCAGGGTAGGTGTAGAGGGCAAAATCACGTTTGCTGTGTTCTTGCAATTACACACCTTCCCTTTGATATGGCTTGACAGTCGTATATTCATGTACTTCGCAAACACCGATATCGTAGTAATATATATATATATATATATATATATATATATATATATATATATATATATATATATATATATATGAAATGAAAGTTTAACGCAAAACCTTTTCTTATTTTATCTTACAGTTCGTCTGAGAAAATAGCACAAGATTTGCATTTGCCATCGTAGACAGCTTGCTTCTGTAATTGAAAATCTATAATACCAATAAAATTTGTAATGCTTGATTATTTGGTCAAATGTTGGGAAATATTTCCTCCATATATATATATATATATATATATATATATATATATATATATATATATATATATATATAATCAAAACCTGACGATCAGCCTAAGCGAAACTTTGGTAGGTTCGTCTGGCTCATTAGGTTTGACTAGGTCTGCTCTACGTTTGTATCGAGCTCTTTAGTTAGTTGTTTACTCGTATCGGGTTTTTTTCTTTGGGCCTTGAACCTGTATCTGTGTGATTATTTTCGACAAACTTTCATGTTCCTGGCTCTTTCTTTTTAAAACCTTTTTTTCCCTTCGAGATTGATTTGGCTATTGTTAAATCAAGAATTCGAAGGTTTTCCGACACGAGTATAGTCACCTATATATATATATATATATATATATATATAAATATAAAAGTGGACATGGAAGTCAGCACCTAGAGGTGACAGTCTGTTTCATGCTAGTGCAATCGTCAGGCGACTAGTGCTGTTATTTTTCTCGGCTGTTTATATAAGGGTCAGTGGTGCATTATGGGTAGTATATTTTGGCGGTTACTTTTACCGGAAGTCGCTTATTTGTTTATTTATTTATGTCAAATTATTTTGCTTGTATATATATATATATATATATATATATATATATATATATTATACTACAAAATCCCAAATTACCTCATATGGAGGGGCATTTCAACCAACGAGGAGTACGTTAGTCTTATTCAACCCCGCTTTATAGACTGTGTTCGTATCGGAATTAGAAATTTAAAATTT
>OZ038506.1:30213358-30223358 GCA_964036315.1 Acanthosepion esculentum | reverse complement strand
TAAGAGCAGTAATAGATTGGGAGGCACAGTGGAGTAATGGATAACTGCTCGGATTGAGGAATCGGAGAGCCGAGTTCGAATTCCAATCGAATCCATTGCATTCACTTACGTGCTAATACCCTTGAGAAAGGTATGAATCATTCTCCTCCCAGCTATGGATAAATAACAAGACAGACCAGGTTCTATAGCCTTGGATGGCAACCTACTGCGAAAATCTCGTCAGTTATGTATCGAAAGATACATGATTGCTTAAGCATGTATCACGCATGGCACATAACTGACTGACTCTTTTGTTCTTCTGACTCGTGTTTATATATAATTATTTACAAAGGTTGAATTTATGACCCCGTTTTCGTTACTACGTTGCCTGGTGGACCGTGCTAATACGCTTTGGAAAGGTATGAATCCTCTTCTTCTGGCCCAGCCAGCTATGAGTAAATAGCAGGACAGACCAGGTTCTATAGCCTTGGATGGCAACTGGTCGCATCGATCTACAGTTAAAATACCGTAAGTTTGTAACAGTTTATTTTTTTCTCGCCTGTGAAACTTTCTTCTGACTCCATGCTTCCCTGCCAACTTTGATCTCCAAAAATTTAAATGCAATGTCAGTCGTTATCTACTGTTTTCTTCATTGCTCTTCTTTTATTGTTCTCGCTTCTTAATAATGTTTCATTTTTTCTTACTCTTTTACACATCAGTAACCCCTTCTGCCTTCGTGTCTTTACTGCCTGGCTTGGGGCGAAATGTTTAAAAACGACATACACATATATATTTTAAGATTATACATTATTTATATAGACACAAATATTGAAGTAAATGCTCTGTTTATAAGAAACAGAATTAACAACATTTCCCGGCCTGAACGCCCGAAAAATTTCATAGAAAATAAGCTTCCTCCGAGAGGAATCGGACTTGTATCATACACGGAACCGGTATATAGCCTGACGTACTATACCAATTTAGCTACGAAGGAAGCGTCTAGTTAGCAAGGTCGAATTACTGCTTTTAAACAACAAACTTCCCATGATTTCCCTCGAAGATTTATATCTGCTCGAAGCGTATCTTAACGCAAACAAATGATGTCATATATTATGAAATGGATCAAGTCCGACAATTATTTTAATATATTTTATTGTTATACGCTTATTTATATATGCATAAATAGTTAATAAAATGCCCTGTTTATAATAAACAGTATTAACAACATTTACCGACCTGCATTGTAGTTTATTATACATTAAATCACTTAGCATCTTCCATATAATTTTCGAATAAATAATTATATTTGCTCTACTCTGTATTGAGCACTCTTTTAAGAATAGTATTTGTTGGTTAATGGAATTTATTCTTGTTGAGTCTTGACTCAAAGTTGAATCTCGCCTATTGCATGGAATAATAATGCAACACAAAATGTACTTAGAACAAGAATGTATTATAACAAGAAAGTGTACACAATAAGTACATATAGTATTTCTGTATATTTCTGGGAAGACGTTCCTGGAGAATGTGTTGACTAGTCGCAGTCGATCAGAGTCTCTAGTTGGATCTCGTGATTCCTCTTTCCCCGTCTTCCGCTATCAACCATTATTTATATAGTTGGTAGTCACCTATGCAGATTAGGTGGATCCTACACAACAATTCTGTATACACCAATCCTATACTTGGGATATATATATATATATATATATATATATATATATATATATATATATATATATATATATATAGCCAAACCTAATAAGCCAGACAAACCTACCAAGGTTTCACTTAGGCAGATCGTCAGGGTCAGCTGGCCCTGACGATCTGCCTAAGTGAAGCCTTGGTAGGTTTGTCTGGCTCATTAGGTTTGACTAGGTTTGCTCTACGTTTGTATCGAGCTCTTTAGTTAGTTGTTTACTCGTATCGTTTTTTTTTTCTTTGGGCCTTGAACCGGTATATGTGCGATTATTTTCGACAGACTTTCATGTTCCTGGCGCTTTCTTTTTTAAAAATCTTTTTTTTCCCTTCCAGATTGATTTAACTATTGGCAAATCAAGAATTCGAAGGTTTTTCGACACCAGTATAGTTACCTATATATATATATATATATATATATATATATATATATATATATATATATATATATATTTTTTTTTGTCATCCACAGACAGACTGTTTCGCTGTTTCACAGCTCATCAGTGTGGCTAGACGTCCGGTTGTCTCTAGCTAGGATCGAAACCCGACTGAATTTGCGTCAGTCAGAACTTCTCCCACTAAGCCGTCGGCGCACGACAGGAATGAAGCTGAATTTTAGCGTGTTTATTTTTAGATTTAGGTAAACACACAGTGACTGACAGTGACTCAATATATATATATATATATATATATATATATATATATATATATATATATATATATATATATATATATATATATATATATATATATCATAAAATGATAGTTTTAAGATATGCTATATTTATTCGTAAAATCCTTAATATTAGGGATAGAGCGTGTTTAAATATAATATATATATATATATATATATATATATATATATATATATATATATATATATATAAATATGTACAAAGAAAGAGTTGAATTGTACTGCTTAAAAGTTACATATTTTTCATTGCGTGTTGGTAAAACGCTTTCGTACATCCTCTTTCAACACCCTTTTAGTAATTATGTCAGTGTCCTCAAGAGGGTGGCTGATTTTTGCATTTCCCTCTGGAGATGGGGTCAAATTCAAGAACTAGGGAAAATTAGCGACACCCACTAAGAAATTGTCGGTGCAATATTCTAGTTGGATTTCAAGCTAAAAGCGTCACAGTAGCGCAAATGATTTTATTCCTAATGCCGACATATTTAACAAACAGTCGAGCTGACAAATCACAAGTTATACCCAATGTATACCGACAAAGTTTTACCAATTAGGAAATATTTATTACTTTTTATATCGTACATTTGCGGATATAAGTTGAACTGACACGTACTTTCCCACGGGTGCCACGGCCTGCACTAATAGTTAACTGGTGAAGTGGGTTGATTATTACGACTGAGTAATGGGATTAATCTTCACTAAGAGGCCTATATTTTAAACTACTATCCTTTCGTTATCATAGAGAATCATTTTGACCTCCATCAGTATGGCTAATACTAACATCCAGGAAAACAACTCGTTGCAACTTCCATGTTTGATGTTTTTCACTGACACCCATCGATATTTTTCAGCATGATAGAATTTATTTCTTCAGCATGTTAGAATTCAATTTTTCAACATGAAAAAATTCAATTTTTCAGCATGATAGAATTTAATGCTACACCTTTGCTTGGTACCTGCTTTCATTTCCACTGGCGAAGTGGGTTGATTATTACGACTGAGTAATGGGATTAATCTTCACTAAGAGGCCTATATTTTAAACTACTATCCTTTCGTTATCATAGAGAATCATTTTGACCTCCATCAGTATGGCTAATACTAACCTCCAGGAAAACAACTCGTTGCAACTTCCATGTTTGATGTTTTTCACTGACACCCATCGATATTTTTCAGCATGATAGAATTTATTTCTTCAGCATGTTAGAATTCAATTTTTCAGCATGAAAAAATTCAATTTTTCAGCATGATAGAATTTAATGCTACACCTTTGCTTGGTACCTGCTTTCATTTCCACTGGCGAAGTGGGTTGATTATTACGACTGAGTAATGGGATTAATCTTCACTAAGAGGCCTATATTTTAAACTACTATCCTTTCGTTATCATAGAGAATCATTTTGACCTCCATCAGTATGGCTAATGCTAACCTACAGGAGAACAACTCGTTGCTCCTTCCATGTTTGACGTATTTCATTGACACGCAGTGAAGTGATTATATTTATTCAGTTGGTGCTGAGAAGGTTGATTTGCAGTGTCCTTCCAAACAATTTTTCTTGTCAGAATCACATTTATAAATTTACCATCCGTTCGTGCATTGAATATTGCTGCCATATCTGCTCTAGTGACCCTGCTATATATCTGGAGATTCTCGAAAACAAAACCCAAAGAAGGCTCTGTAATGTTATCGGTCCTGACCTGGCATCTCGGCTTCAGTCACTTTTCAACAGACGTGATGTGGGTCCCTTCTGTCTATTCTATGAAAAAAATACGTGACTTCGCTTTATCGATATTTTTCAGCATGACAGAATTCAATTCTTCAGCATGAAAGAATTCAATTTTTCTGCATTATAGAATTCAGTTCTTCAGCATGAAAGAATTCAATTTTTCAGTATGATAGAATTCTGTTGACCATGTTCACCATAGTCTATGAATATAGAATCCAGCGCAGTACGTAATTTGTTCAATGAAACAAAGTTAAAGATGAACACTCACGAGTCAGACACTCTACTGAATCCGACTATATCGTCAATACCACCAGCAGCTGTTCCGTAATTCTTCAGTCTTCGATATCAAAGGCTGGCAGTGAATATTCCGGAAAAAACATGGCCGCCTTTATACACGTCCTATTGAATATTTTGAGCCTTCTGATTGGTTAAATCCTTCTATTGGTGAACTATAAAATGAGTCAGCTCATTTTGGCTGGCTCACTAGTACACCAGGGTACCCAAAAACTCCAACAAATTCAATTCTTCAGCATGATAGAATTCAATTCTTCAGCATGATAGAATTCAGTTTTCAGCATGAAAGAATTCAATGCTCCACCTTTGCTTTGTACCTGCTTTCATGTCAGACGCCATTTTGCTAAAACTGCTATCTGTAACAACAAAAAAGAAATTATTGGTCTGTGAAGAGAATAAATCAATAAATCTGCCATTAGTCCGTACATTGTATATTGCTGCCATATCTGCTCTAGTACCGCTGCTCTCTATCTCGAGATTCTCGAAAAAAATCCAGAGAAGGCTCTGTAGTGTTATCGGTCCTGACCCGGCATCTCGATATCAGTCCCTTTCCTACCGTCGTCACGTGGCTTCCTTCCTAAGTCTTTTCTATAAATATTTTCATGACAGTTGTTCTAATGAGCTCTCCTCCTTGGTTCATCGACCGCATAAGTTTACGTCTACTATTAGATTAGCCGCTAGGTTTCACCGTTTTACTGTTGAAATAGGTAAATGTAGCCTAAGTTCTATTTTAATAATTTCTTTTCTCACGGCTCTCCCAATGAAATCACTTGCATCCCTAGAATATTAAAAAAAAATGAAATGCAACATCAATTACCATCTTCTTTCTTCGTGAACTTTGTTCGTTTATTGTCCTTTCCCCTCACTAAAGTTTTCTCATTCTCTTCCATTCCTTGCGTCTTAGTGGCATTGTCGCCTTGCTTGGTTTTGAAATGATTAAAAAAGGTAACGTTGTATTAAACAAACATAAGCTAAGTAAATGACAACAAAATATTTCTCACTCTTGTTTTGCCTTATTTTTTTTGTTTTATATATCTGTTGTAGCTACTGGCGATAATGGGTATGTCTCCATTCACATAAATACAGTAGTAAATACTGTATGTTGGTTTGCAGTTGGAGATTCGTCTCCAGCTGTGCTGGTCAAACTCTCTGCTTCCGTGCAGAGAGGATGCCCATAGGAGGCTATGTCGAAGGGCAGAGTCTCGTCTCGGGAAACAGCTGCCCGACCACTTTTTATATGGGGTCTACGGGGAATTTTTGGCCGAGCCTACGGGCTCGGATACCCCACATTAAATTCGGCTTTCTGCCACATCTGACCACATGGGGCGGTTGGTAGATATCCTGTAGTTGGTGTTTCGTCTCCAGCTTTGCTGAACAAACTCTCTGCCTCCGGGCATTGAGGATCTCCAGATGAGGCTATGTCGAAGGGCAGAGTATCATCTCGGGCTACCCGACTCCGTTTTATACGGGGTTTAAGGGGAATTTTTGGCCGAGCCTATGGGCTCGGTTACCCCACATTAAATTTAGCTATGTGCTACATTTGACTCCGTGGGGCGGTTGGTATATATTCTGCAGTTGGAGATTCATTGTGGAATTCACTTTACTCACTTCTAGCAATTGACTACTTTTACGCGCCGCTGGCGATCTTATATGTGTTGTTCTTGTCCTAAGTATTATCGTTCATTACCAGCCTTCGTTTGATTATTCTATTCAGTAACCTTCTTCAGGTTACAACAATATCCTTCCCGCTCATTCCTTCTATTCGTCTTTCTCTGGTGCGAATATATACGTGTATTTTTTAATGTCATGTCCATACATTTCGTAGGTGCTCATTACACTCCATAAGTTCCTCTTGTTTATCATTAGTAAATTGGTAATTGTTTAGCGGCATATCAACCTCGATGACTTATTTAAATATCTAAATATAAATATTTCACACGCAATTTTATGCCTTGAAATACAGATACTTTGTACATAATTTTATACTCTCAGGATAAAGTTATGTTTTTTTTTACATATACAGTTTGTCGATCATAAGATTTATTCTTAGTAATTTTACTATAAAAAGGTATTTTTATTTTTTTTAGTGTAGCATTTACTGACATTTTGCTATAAAATGTATTGGTCATTTAATTATAAAAATGTACACAAATATGTGTTTGTGGGTTCACTTTTTGCCCATAGATGGGATCCTAACAAATGCTATGACCTCGGGTCAGGGCGGACGTGAGAATAACAGAGGTAGTTCCACGCTCCTGAAAACCTCCAATCTCCGGATCGGAGGCCTTGCTGCTGGATGTAGTTTATCGTCAGACTCAGGACGCTAATTAGTGAATTACCATAAATTCTCGGGAAACATGGTGGAGTGTCTTCACCTTGCCTTCTTCACGATTTTAAATTCAGAGTTCTCTGTCTTTTAGACTGGTTACCAACCAAGGCTACAGAGGATACTCTACCCGAAAATTTACCTGATAACAGTGGGGGAGAGGTTCATTCCTTTACCAAGGGAATTATTGCGAAAGTGAATGAAACAGACTAGGCTGGAGTTTGAACACGGCTTGCTGATTACACTTCCTGCGCCGATAATCGTTAACCACACACAGATAATCAGACACACGCACAAACATTTGTTGATGATTTCACTCAGATTTCTCGTTCATTAATAAAATAGCAAAACTTGAAACGACTGTGAATACGTTTTAAGTACAAATTACAAATTATATTTATTGTGGTGCATATAGTGTAGGCGGGTATCTATTTAAATAAAATATATAAATGAATAAGTTATTCATAATATTTTTTATTTATAATTTTTATTTATTTAAATATGTGTATATACAGAGTGTCCTATAATGCTGGGACACATTTTAAATGCAAGTATCTTGGATTATAAAAACAGAGTTACCAAATATATCTAATACATAACTGATATACAAGAGTTCAACATATTATCTAAGATTTTGCCATTTCCTACGGATATCAAATAACTGTTTTTCTGACGGTGGACCCTCATAATGTCGTATATATATATATATATATATATATATATATATATATATATATATATATATATATATATATATATATATATATATGTGTGTGTGTGTGTGTGTGTGTGTGTGTGTGTGTGTGTGTGTGTGTGTGTATATATACACGACATTATATATATATATATATATAAGTAATTGATAGAGTTTTTTTCAATCCGACATTTACAACGAAACAGGTCCATTAACTCATATATATATATATATATATATATATATATATATATATATATACACACACACACACACACGCATATATATATATATATATATATATATATATATATATATATATATATATATATATTTATTATGAAATGGACAAAGTCCGACAATTATTTTAAGACATTTTTATGTTTATACATTCTTTTTATAGATACAAATATTTAAGTAAATGCTCTGTTTTTATAATAAACAGTATTTCTCGGACATTCAGGCCAGTAAATGTTGTTTAATACATTAGTCCATTTCATAATGTGTGACGTCATTTGTTTACATTTGGATACGCGTCGAGGAGATATGAATATACGTGAGAGAATCATGGAAGATTGTGGTTTAAAAACAGTAAATTCGACTTTGCTAACCGAACGCTCCTCTGTGGCCAAATCGGTTAAAGACACGTGAGGCTATATGACACTTCCGTATAGGTTGCAGGTTCGATTCCTATCGGAAGACGATTTTTTCTATAACCATTTCTCGGACATTCAGGCCAGTAAAAGTTTTTTAATACTGTTTATTATAAAACAGCATTTTACTTAAATATTTGCATCTATAAAAAGAATGTATAAACATAAAAATGTCTTGATATATATATATATATAACTGCTTTCACAGTTAAATCTCTATTTCTGACACGAACTCAGTCCACACTGGGGTGAATAAGACAGACGTCCAATATCTTGGTCTGCCGAAATAAGCTTATTCCCCAATATGAGATTATTTTGTTTTACGGTACATCAACCTCAATGGGTCATTTAATGCCGACAACATTTTTAGGATAGATTCGTATGAATAGAATATGTATTCTTTGCTTTAGATTGGTTTGATTTATTTTGTTTAACGGCATATCAATCGCAATGGGTTATTTAATGCCGACGATATATTTAGGATAGATTTGTATGAATAGAATATGTATTCTTGGTTTAGATTGGTTTGGTTTATTTTGTTTTACGGTACATCAACCTCAATTGGTTATTTAATGCTGACAAAAGTTTTATTGCTGGTAATATTTTGTTTTGTCAGAAATCTATTTTTGGTAATTTTTTTCCTCAAAAATGTATAGCTGGTAATATTATTTAAAAAAAAATGTATTGCTGTTAATATTTTTTTCAAAAATATATTGCTGGGAATAGTTTTTCCTTCAAAATATATCTCTGGTAATAATATTTTTAAAAAGAGTATTTCTCGTATTAAAACCTATTTTTACACTTTCAGAATGTTTATTACCTCAGTTTGGGGGTTAACTATTTGATCATAGATGGGACCCTAACAGGTGCTACAATCCCGGGTCAGGATGGATCTGGGAACACCAGCAATTAAGAGATGATTCTTCGCTACTCAAAACCTCCTGATCAGAGGCCTTGTTGTTGGACTTAGTTTATTATCTGACTCTGGACGCGGATGTAGTTTATCGTCATACCCAGGACTCAGACGTAGTTTATCGTCTTAACCTGGATGCGGATGTTGTTTATCGTCTTACCCAGTACGCGGATGTAGTTTATCGTCATACCCAGGAAGCAGATATAGTTTATCGTCTTATCCTGGACGCGGATGTAGTTTATCGCCATACCCAGGACGTGGATGTAGTTCATCGTCATACCCAGGAAGCGGATATAGTTTATCGTCTTATCCTGGACGCGGATGTAGTTCATCGTCATACCCAGGAAGCGGATATAGTTTATCGTCTTATCCTGGACGCGGATGTAGTTTATCGCCATACCCAGGACGCGGATGTAGTTCATCGTCATACCCAGGAAGCGGATATAGTTTATCGTCTTACCCAGGAAGCGGATATAGTTTATCGCCATACCCAGGACGTGGATGTAGTTCATCGTCATACCCAGGAAGCGGATATAGTTTATCGTCTTATCCTGGACGCGGATGTAGTTTATCGCCATACCCAGTACGCGGATGTAGTTCATCGTCATACCCAGGAAGCGGATATAGTTTATCGTCTTATCCTGGACGCGGATGTAGTTTATCGCCATACCCAGTACGCGGATGTAGTTCATCGTCATACCCAGGAAGCGGATATAGTTTATCGTCTTATCCTGGACGCGGATGTAGTTTATCGCCATACCCAGGACGCGGATGTAGTTCATCGTCATACCCAGGAAGCGGATATAGTTTATCGTCTTATCCTGGACGCGGATGTAGTTTATCGCCATACCCAGGACGCGGATGTAGTTCATCGTCATACCCAGGAAGCGGATATAGTTTATCGTCTTATCCTGGACGCGGATGTAGTTTATCGCCATACCCAGGACGCGGATGTAGTTCATCGTCATACCCAGGAAGCGGATATAGTTTATCGTCTTATCCTGGACGCGGATGTAGTTTATCGCCATACCCA
>OZ038506.1:30190858-30210858 GCA_964036315.1 Acanthosepion esculentum | reverse complement strand
TATTTTGTTTTACGGTACATCAACCTCAATTGGTTATTTAATGCTGACAAAAGTTTTATTGCTGGTAATATTTTGTTTTGTCAGAAATCTATTTTTGGTAATTTTTTTCCTCAAAAATGTATAGCTGGTAATATTATTTAAAAAAAAATGTATTGCTGTTAATATTTTTTTCAAAAATATATTGCTGGGAATAGTTTTTCCTTCAAAATATATCTCTGGTAATAATATTTTTAAAAAGAGTATTTCTCGTATTAAAACCTATTTTTACACTTTCAGAATGTTTATTACCTCAGTTTGGGGGTTAACTATTTGATCATAGATGGGACCCTAACAGGTGCTACAATCCCGGGTCAGGATGGATCTGGGAACACCAGCAATTAAGAGATGATTCTTCGCTACTCAAAACCTCCTGATCAGAGGCCTTGTTGTTGGACTTAGTTTATTATCTGACTCTGGACGCGGATGTAGTTTATCGTCATACCCAGGACTCAGACGTAGTTTATCGTCTTAACCTGGATGCGGATGTTGTTTATCGTCTTACCCAGTACGCGGATGTAGTTTATCGTCATACCCAGGAAGCAGATATAGTTTATCGTCTTATCCTGGACGCGGATGTAGTTTATCGCCATACCCAGGACGTGGATGTAGTTCATCGTCATACCCAGGAAGCGGATATAGTTTATCGTCTTATCCTGGACGCGGATGTAGTTTATCGCCATACCCAGGACGTGGATGTAGTTCATCGTCATACCCAGGAAGCGGATATAGTTTATCGTCTTATCCTGGACGCGGATGTAGTTTATCGCCATACCCAGGACGCGGATGTAGTTTATCGTCTTACCCAGGAAGCGGATATAGTTTATCGCCATACCCAGGACGTGGATGTAGTTCATCGTCATACCCAGGAAGCGGATATAGTTTATCGTCTTATCCTGGACGCGGATGTAGTTTATCGCCATACCCAGGACGTGGATGTAGTTCATCGTCATACCCAGGAAGCGGATATAGTTTATCGTCTTATCCTGGACGCGGATGTAGTTTATCGCCATACCCTGGACGCGGATGTAGTTTATCGCCATACCCAGGAAGCGGATATAGTTTATCGTCTTATCCTGGACGCGGATGTAGTTTATCGCCATACCCAGGACGCGGATGTACTTCATCGTCATACCCAGGAAGCGGATATAGTTTATCGTCATACCCAGGAAGCGGATATAGTTTATCGTCTTATCCTGGACGCGGATGTAGTTTATCGCCATACCCAGGACGCGGATGTAGTTCATCGTCATACCCAGGAAGCGGATATAGTTTATCGTCATACCCAGGAAGCGGATATAGTTTATCGTCTTATCCTGGACGCGGATGTAGTTTATCGCCATACCCAGGACGCGGATGTAGTTTATCGTCATACCCAGGAAGCGGATATAGTTTATCGTCTTATCCTGGACGTGGATGTAGTTCATCGTCATACCCAGGAAGCGGATATAGTTTATCGTCTTATCCTGGACGCGGATGTAGTTTATCGCCATACCCAGGACGCGGATGTAGTTCATCGTCATACCCAGGAAGCGGATATAGTTTATCGTCTTATCCTGGACGCGGATGTAGTTTATCGCCATACCCAGGACGTGGATGTAGTTCATCGTCATACCCAGGAAGCGGATATAGTTTATCGTCTTATCCTGGACGCGGATGTAGTTTATCGCCATACCCAGGACGCGGATGTAGTTTATCGTCTTACCCAGGAAGCGGATATAGTTTATCGCCATACCCAGGACGTGGATGTAGTTCATCGTCATACCCAGGAAGCGGATATAGTTTATCGTCTTATCCTGGACGCGGATGTAGTTTATCGCCATACCCAGGACGCGGATGTAGTTTATCGTCTTACCCAGGAAGCGGATATAGTTTATCGCCATACCCAGGACGTGGATGTAGTTCATCGTCATACCCAGGAAGCGGATATAGTTTATCGTCTTATCCTGGACGCGGATGTAGTTTATCGCCATACCCAGGACGCGGATGTAGTTCATCGTCATACCCAGGAAGCGGATATAGTTTATCGTCTTATCCTGGACGCGGATGTAGTTTATCGCCATACCCAGGACGTGGATGTAGTTCATCGTCATACCCAGGAAGCGGATATAGTTTATCGTCTTATCCTGGACGCGGATGTAGTTTATCGCCATACCCAGGACGCGGATGTAGTTCATCGTCATACCCAGGAAGCGGATATAGTTTATCGTCTTATCCTGGACGCGGATGTAGTTTATCGCCATACCCAGGACGTGGATGTAGTTCATCGTCATACCCAGGAAGCGGATATAGTTTATCGTCTTATCCTGGACGCGGATGTAGTTTATCGCCATACCCAGGACGCGGATGTAGTTTATCGTCTCACCCAGGAAGCGGATATAGTTTATCGCCATACCCAGGACGCGGATGTAGTTCATCGTCATACCCAGGAAGCGGATATAGTTTATCGTCTTATCCTGGACGCGGATGTAGTTTATCGCCATACCCAGGACGTGGATGTAGTTCATCGTCATACCCAGGAAGCGGATATAGTTTATCGTCTTATCCTGGACGCGGATGTAGTTTATCGCCATACCCAGGACGCGGATGTAGTTTATCGTCTTACCCAGGAAGCGGATATAGTTTATCGCCATACCCAGGACGTGGATGTAGTTCATCGTCATACCCAGGAAGCGGATATAGTTTATCGTCTTATCCTGGACGCGGATGTAGTTTATCGCCATACCCAGGACGCGGATGTAGTTTATCGTCTTACCCAGGAAGCGGATATAGTTTATCGCCATACCCAGGACGTGGATGTAGTTCATCGTCATACCCAGGAAGCGGATATAGTTTATCGTCTTATCCTGGACGCGGATGTAGTTTATCGCCATACCCAGGACGCGGATGTAGTTCATCGTCATACCCAGGAAGCGGATATAGTTTATCGTCTTATCCTGGACGCGGATGTAGTTTATCGCCATACCCAGGACGTGGATGTAGTTCATCGTCATACCCAGGAAGCGGATATAGTTTATCGTCTTATCCTGGACGCGGATGTAGTTTATCGCCATACCCAGGACGCGGATGTAGTTCATCGTCATACCCAGGAAGCGGATATAGTTTATCGTCTTATCCTGGACGCGGATGTAGTTTATCGCCATACCCAGGACGTGGATGTAGTTCATCGTCATACCCAGGAAGCGGATATAGTTTATCGTCTTATCCTGGACGCGGATGTAGTTTATCGCCATACCCAGGACGCGGATGTAGTTTATCGTCTTACCCAGGAAGCGGATATAGTTTATCGCCATACCCAGGACGTGGATGTAGTTCATCGTCATACCCAGGAAGCGGATATAGTTTATCGTCTTATCCTGGACGCGGATGTAGTTTATCGCCATACCCAGGACGTGGATGTAGTTCATCGTCATACCCAGGAAGCGGATATAGTTTATCGTCTTATCCTGGACGCGGATGTAGTTTATCGCCATACCCAGGACGCGGATGTAGTTCATCGTCATACCCAGGAAGCGGATATAGTTTATCCTCTTATCCTGGACGCGGATGTAGTTTATCGCCATACCCAGGACGTGGATGTAGTTCATCGTCATACCCAGGAAGCGGATATAGTTTATCGTCTTATCCTGGACGCGGATGTAGTTTATCGCCATACCCAGGACGCGGATGTAGTTTATCGTCATACCCAGGAAGCGGATATAGTTTATCGTCTTATCCTGGACGCAGATGTAGTTTATCGTCATACCCAGGACGCGGATATAGTTTATCGTCTTACCCTGGACGCGGATGTTTTTATCGCCATACCCAGGACAGATGAGGCGATTTTGGATGTTATTGTTTATCAATTATTTGCTCTGTAATAATAAATACACTGAACGTTTTTTGTGGATCAGTTTTAATATTGTATAGTACTAGGATCCAACGGATTTATTACGTTTACCATATATATATTGTTACGAACTTGTAGCATATATATTAACCACGGGTTCAAAAAGAAAACGTGGGATCCTTTCTCGGTCTTCACTCAGAAATGAAAGCAACACAAGGGAGTCAACGAAGAACAGACGCAAGACGATGGTTCTCAAAATAAAACATTTATTTACAGATATACAAACAGGTAAAAAAAGAAATACATTTAACAACGGGGGAGGGATCTATAGAAGAAAAGAAGGCGCGAGCGAATACATATATATATATATATATATATATATATATATATATATATATATATATATATATATAAAAAGAAAGGAGATCAAGTCAAGAGAATCAACTTATCTGACAGTCGAGTTGGCGTTTTCACACAAAGTTCAGATTCGCCGAAGCAAGAGTTCGTAGGTTAACATAACATTTTGGTCGGCCGACAATTTTCCTGAATTCTGTTCCTTTCGGGAGTGTTCAAAGTTTTACAACATCACATATTGGCGTTTCGTTGGTCGATACAGTTTTCATAGCAGCCCTTTCGTCTCTAGTCGACAGACTTCGTTGTCTTCATCATTTCAGTGGGCAGTCCACTTTGGAATCGGGACGATCTCGCCCAGCGATGTTCGTCTGCCACTGATCGGACGGAAACTGAAAACCCTTTTTCGATTCTTGCTGTCCCCAAAGACAGTCACGTGGGTTTTCTTCGTCCTTGACCGGGCACGCAGGAGGATGGGGCAGAGATCACGCATCGTTTGCGTGATGGCCAAAATTTCAATCGGCCCTTAGGATGGCCTGATCACGTGAATGGCTGGAATTCACTTATGGTCGACAGCCTGATAGCTGTGGGGTTTCGAAACCAGGTCGTTTTCGCGTCGGGTCGCTTCAAAGTCATGGACCCGTGGTGTGTGGGTGGAAGAGTAGGCAAAGAGGGAAAGAAGTTGTGAAGAGAAGAGGAGGGTATGAACATATTCGCACGCAAGTTGAAAGCATTAGTAGATTCTTATCTATTTTTCTCTTTTTATACCTAACTAATTTTCGTCTAGAATTTGGGATTTCTCTTTCTCACGCCTAGGTGGTTAATGGAAATCGAGGCTACGTCACAATATATATATATATATATATATATATATATATATATATATATATATATATATATTGCAGTGGTGTTCACCTTGTACAAGTCACGAGGGTCACTCGAGGTAGAGGTTTACAGAGTGAGAGGCAAAGAGTATGGGGGTATGTTTGAAGGATAACGGTTGTAGTGATCGAGGAAGTAGCCTGTTGGGAGTCGGTGGTGTGGAACTTATATCTCGTCAGGGTTTATGAAAGGAATAAGGGTCGTTCGATACAATGGGCGTGGCATTGCGGGACTTAACCGCGAAAAGCTAGGACTGGTGGAACAAATGAATGTAGTTTATCTGAATACTTATCATGGAAATTGCGATAGTGTAACGACAGGCTTGTGACGTCTCGATGTGAGAAAAGGGTTGCAAATTAGAAAGTAATTCGTCGCCTACAAGGACGCGGGGACGCCTTTGAACTCTGTTGTGCGTGGAAAGTGAAGACCCGGCAACCCCCGTCCATATATGGCAGCAATACTGCATTTTCAGCCTGATCTGGCTCTTGTAAAGGTAGAAAATCGCAGGAGGAGGGAGGTACTTGCTGGAGCGGTAAAGGAAACCGAATATTTTTCTAGCATCTTTAGCGATGGACCGTATGTACGCGTTCCACTTGACGTCTGGGTTGAGTTTATGTCACAAAAGGCGCCCAAAGCACAGGCCCCCACTGAAGGAACATCCGTTCTTAACGATTGGTGAATTTGCTGGTGTATATACACATATATATATATATATATATATATATATATATATATATATATATATATATATATATATATATATATGAAGAAATATAGTCTTAAGATCTGCTATATTTATGGGATAAAGTGCTCAATATCAGAGATAGAGCGTGTGTAAATAAAAAAGTGAACATAGAAGTCAACACTTAGAGGCGACAGTCTGTTTCATGCTAGATGCAATCGTCAGGCCACTAGCATGAAACAGACTGTTGCCTCTAAGTGTTGACTTCTATGTTCACTTTTATATTTATATATATATTATTATTTTAAGACATTTTTATGTTTACACATTCTTTTTTATAGATACAAATATTTAAGTAAATGCTCTTTTTATAATAAACATTATTAATAACATTTACCGGCCTGAATGCCCGAGAAATTTTCATAGAAAATATTCGTCCTCCGACAGGAATCGAACCTGTATCCTATACGGAACCGTCATATAGCCTGACGTGCTTTTACCGATTTCGCCACAGAGGAACGTTCGGTTAGCAAGGTCGATTTTACTGTTTTTAAACTACAATCTTCGATGATTTTCTCACGTACATTCATATCTGATCGATGCGTATCCAAATGTAAACAAATGACGTCACACATTATGAAATGGACAAAGTCCGACTATTATTTTAAGACAATTTTTATGTTTATTATCTATAAAAAAAGAATGTATAAACATAAAAATGTCTTAATATATATAAAACAACCACGCATATAGACAACATAATAGTGCTCAATACAAAATTCAAAATCGAATATGTAGAGGTAAGTCATTTAAGAAAAGGCTAAGAAGCCAACCAACCTCGCAATCCGGGTTTCGGCCGTAAGGTCTCTTCAGGCAAGTAGAAGGAAATTATAAAAAGGAAGCATACAAACCCTAAGTAACAGTGACAAATTAGAGCTTTTTAAGAAGTTAGAACCTGGAGTTTCGGTCGCAAATGTATGGTGTAAAGAAACAAACAATTAGCGATATACGCAAAGCTATGGAAAAATCAGAAGATATGCAGTGAAATTTGATGTTGATCCTTACAAAGATGGGAAAGGTGTTGTTCATAATTGTAAGCATATGAAAGCTCCTAAAAGTAAGGAATTGGAAGAATCAGTGTCCAAGTGGTACGTTCAACACCGATCAGTGCACGTGAACGTTCGGGGGACGGAGACGCCGCTAACAAATTCGCACGCAATTTTGAAATTAATTAATTCATTTAAAGCGAGTCATGGTTGGCTATGGAGATTTCGTAATCGTCATGGAATTGGAAACCAAGTGCAACATGGAGAAGCTGATAACGCAGACTGAAACTTAATGAACTTACTAAGAAAGAAGACCTACACAGATTTACAATGCAGATGAAAGTGCTTTGTTTTGGTGTTCTCTACCAAGAAATACCCAGGCATTTACGCATGAAGACAAAGTTCCTGACAAAGAAATAAGCAAGAACAAATTTTCTGCTTTATTGGGGACGTATGTATCGGGAACCCACCACCTCAAGCCTGAAATAGTCGAGAAGTCAGCTGAGTCACGTTGTCTCAAAGACTGAATGAACGACTTACCAGTTGTGTATTATAATAACAAAAAGAAATCTTGGTTGGTGCCATTTTTAATGATTGGTTTTTCTAACATTTCATTCCCGAAGTGCGAAATTTTCAAGAGAAATTATTGTATATGGATCTTGAAGATGTTAAGGCCATTCTCCTAATTGACAATGGCACCGGCGCATCCGAACGCAGACAAGGAATGATTGTGTCATGTAAACGGCATTATCAGCGTAAATATCTGAATGAAATCTTGGTGGTCATCGAGGAAGAGGAAGATATGGAAGAAGACACAAAAGGACAGCGAACAGTAGACAATATGAAAAACTATAATCTGAAATCTGGCATTTACCATTTTGAGTCAGCTTGGAAAGATGTGAAAATCTTGGAAAAAGTTAATATTGGGTGAGGAACCTGACCCGGACGATCGAAGGTTTTGAACCAAAGGATTTTCACAAGGTTTTAACATATGCTGGAAACAAAGATGTAAACCTTGAAGATATTGAAAACTGGCCTGAAGAGAAGATGCCGGTTATCAGGTTCTTTCAGTGAAGGAAATAGCAGAATCAGTTCGAGCTGGCGATGATTCAGCTGAGAGCTCCACTGACTCGGAGAAAGAGGTGGTAGTGAAACCAGAAATGTCTCATGTATGAGATTCCATTGGCACTCTCTTAGAATTCGTTGATACAACAGATTCTCCTTCCATTCAAATTTATTATCTATACCTTCGCACATTAAGAGAATTAATAATTCGTGAACAGTATAAGTGTGGAAAGCAAAGTTGGATACGTTTTTTAAGCCCAAACCCTTCCCTGCTGTCTCTCCAACAACTGACCGGAGCACCCCAAGCATCAGCACTGAACAATTACTTGTAGTAGCCACCAGTAGTGCTCCAGAGGAACTTCATAGCTTCTCTGACTCAGAATAATAAACCAATCTGAGTCCCCACTATATACACAAGGTAAACAATGTTTAACAAGTTGTAGTGTAGATTGTAATATTTATAATAAATATAATTGTTTTGTAGTTTTTTTTTTAACTGTATATATTAATATTATTCCCTCTGAGAGAGAGCACAATTGATGCTATTCGTGAGTCATGCTGTAGTTTTTATTACTGAATACAGAGTATATACACAGTATATATATACATACATACATATATATATATATATATATATATGTATATATATAGCATACATATACTGTATATAAATATATACTGTATATATATGTATATATATATATATGTATATATATATATATATATATATGAGCATGTGTGTGTATGTGTGTATACTGTATATATATGAAAATATGATTATATATACGGTATTCTGTATATATACAGTAGAGTATATATTTATTTATGCCATATATACATGTTTACAATATTTACATTATGATCATAACTACTGCTAGTTTCTATAGTGGATTTTTAACTAGAAAATAATCCCTTCCTATCTATGGATAATTTGACTATATATATATATATATATATATATATATATATATATATATATATATATAAACGCACACACACACACACACACACACACACACACACATATATATATATATACACATATATATATCATAGGATAAACAACAAATAGGAAACGTTAATAGGTTTAACGTATTTCACTTTTGTTAAAGCTTCATCAGAGCATGAGTTATGGAGAAAGAAAAAAATTCATATACTTTTATTGTTGTATTTGATTTTAATTGGTTTAGCAGGCTTCACGTGCATTTGCCTTGTTCAGCTGCGTTCGTGTAAGTTATGGCGTTTTGAACTCATAACTTATACTAATCCTACAAACAATGAATTTTTCGAAATTTCATTAAATGAAATGTGTTTGTTTGTGAGGGGGCGGTAACAGATGTAAAAATATATTTACTAAGATTTTCTAAAAGACTAACCTTTAAAAATACTTTAATTCATTTTCCAATAAGTGATGAAAGTTTCATTAAAATTCGACAAATATCTGATTTTTACCAAGAATTTCCAACGCCATGTATCTTTTTGCCACAAAAAGACACACAAATTTCCCAGACTAAATTATCGTCCCCTTTTGACGCAAGAAAAGCCAAAAATCCCAAAAGGCTTAAAAATGTAATTTAATAATTTAAAAAAATCCTTTGGTTTTCCCTTTTAATATCATAATGATTTTGGCGATAAAACTTTGTTTTTAAGTTTAGGGCAGTTTTTAATCGTGTATGTTCATTTTTTAGCGAATATTTAGATGTACTTACATACACACACAAACACACACGCATATACAGGGGTTGGACAAAATAATTGAAACACTTCTTAAATTCAAAGAAAATTTATTTAATATGGAGTTGGTCCTCCTTTAGCCTCACATACAGCTTTAATACGTCTAGGAATGGAATCATACAGCTTCCTGACTTCATCCAGAGGAATTTTCAGCCATTCTTCCATTAACACCTCTTTAAGACACGACGGTGGAGGATAGCGGCTCCTAACTTGTCGCTCCAAAATGCACCACAAATATTTAATAATATTGATATCTGGAGATTGGGGAGGCCACTCCATATGTCCTAGCTCATTTTCATGCTCTTCATACCAATTCTTAACCAGACAAGCGGTATGTATTGGAGCATTATCGTCTTGGAAGATGCAGACACCATCAGGGGGTAAAGTCTGGGCCATTGGATGAACATGATCACCCAAAATGTTCAGGTAATCTTTGCCGTTGATTCTACCACGCAGTGAAACTATTGGACCGAGACATTTCCATCATATAGCGACCCAAACTATCACTGATCCACCACCATGCTTCACTATTGGAAGAAGGCAGTCAGGGTTGTAAGCTTCTTTGGGCTGCCTCTACGCATAAACTTGCCCTGAAGTTGGAAAAAGAGAAAACCTGGACTCGGCTGAGAATATGACTTGCTTCCATTGGTCTACAGACCAGGCATTGTGATCTCTGCACCACTTCAACCTCTTTTGAATGTTGCGAGTGGAGAGAAGAGGTTACAGTGGCTCTTCCATGATATGCAGCTTTATGGAGCTCACGACGAACAGTTTTAGTAGAAACTGGACTATTCAGATGATTATTCAACTCAGCAGTAACTTTGGCCGCAGTAGTCCGATGATTTTTCGCCACATTCCGTTTCAATGCACGTCGGTTCCTGTCAGTAAGTCTGCAAGTCCGGCCTGAATTGCTATGCTTGCTAGAGGTTTTACCCTGTTTCTTGTATTGCGTCATAGTTCTTGATATGGTAGCTCTTGAAAAACCAAATAGTTTAGCAACCTTAGTGATCGAGACTCCTGCCATGCGAGCTCCAACAATTTGCCCATTTTCGAACTCAGAGAGGTCACGCATTTAGCTTAAATTTTACGAAATTCTAAAAATAAATAAGCCAAAGATAGTAAATTAGATAAATAAACATATTTACAATAGATATAACCTGTAATTACGATGTTTTAGTTAAAGTTCTTAATATAATAGGTCTTTGAACTATAGAAGTGGAATTTGCACCTGTTCCAATTATTTTGTCCAACCCCTATATATATATATATATATATATATATATATATATATATATATATATATATATTTAGTTGGATTGATGTGAGTTTGTGACCCTTGGTTTCACGCTATTTGCAGACAAACTGGTTAAGTTTTAAATTTTGGATTTATACATGATTGCGTATATCGGTGTTTTCATGGTAGTGGGAGGAAAAATTGTCGTCGGACGCCACTCATACTTACGCAAACATACATATATGCACGTTCACTCATTGACGTACGCAGACATACATACACGCACGCTCACTCATGGAAGCTCACACAAACATAAACTTGTGAACAGTGTGGGACTGGTCATATATATGCGCATCCATGTGTTGTTACGTACATACGTACGCATTTGGTCACAATCTTGTATTGTGTAGTGAATATCTTTCGTCTGTTGCACTGTCAACGCGCAGACCGTTCGTCTATTTTGTTAGCTGAATAATGTTTTCTCGCACATACGTATATACGTATGATGGGGTCTGTGTAAGACTATGGTAGGTAAAATTGCTATTATTTTTAATTTTTAAAGCTGTTTTGTTATTATTTTAAAGCCGGTTATTTGCTTGCTTTTGGAGATTTACTATTTTTTTTCACAAATCTGTCTAATTTGCGTCCACTGGGTTCTCTTATCAGGATGAGTCCGTCATCTCTATATAGTCCCATATCTTTTTTCTCTAGAATCCTGGCTAGATATGAATGGATGAGTATGCCTACTAATTCACTGCTACAATTGTTATTAACTATTTGCTGCTCCAATTGTTATTATCATCACCCGCTCCCCAAACAATTACTACCGCTTCACAATTACCAATACCGCATTAGTCCACAGTTATACTTACTTCTCCCTCCCTCTTCAAAATTAATACCACCGCATAAATACTAATAAGTATTACAAATTGGAGTTTGTACCATTACATATGCGTGTATGTATGTCTGCGTACGTCAGTGAGTGAACGTGCGTGTATGTATGCTTGCGTAAGTATGAGTGGCGTTCCGACGACAATTTTTCCTCCCACTACCATAAAAACACCGGTATACGCAATCATATATAAATCCAAAATTTAAAAATTAATCAGTGTGTCTGACGGTCGCAAATAGCGTGAAACCCAGAGTCACAAACTCACATCAATGCAACTAAATATGTTAGCTCTATCACTGAAATTGAGCGCTTTCCAATAAGTACCGCGCATATATAAATAATATATATAAAATATTGCATGTATATATATATATATATATATATATATATATACATTTTACACACACACACGCGCTTGCGCGCGCACACACACGCTCACACACATGTATATAAATATAAACTCCACTGTGCAAATTAAGTGAAACAAAAAGAATA
The DNA here is from genome assembly GCA_964036315.1 of Acanthosepion esculentum. Taxonomy (NCBI): domain Eukaryota; kingdom Metazoa; phylum Mollusca; class Cephalopoda; order Sepiida; family Sepiidae; genus Acanthosepion; species Acanthosepion esculentum. Next base: position 30,198,612 of record OZ038506.1, on the reverse strand, counting down.
ATTCCGTTATTATTTGCTTTGTTTTATATTTTTCAAATGGAACATGACTGAATGCATATGTTAGTTCTTTCTATGTCCGTTCCACGAAGTCGTTCTTTGCAGATTGACCACAGATTCTCGATTGGATTTAAATCAGGAAAGTTTCCAGGCAAGTCTATAGTACTTTGATTTGCTCACTGGTAAGGCTTGCCAGTGTATCCATGTAGCGCTACAATTTTCGTGCGCTTCCTTGGAGTAACGCCCATCGCATAAAATTGCAATAGGACAACTAATCGACAGTCGAGACAGTAATGTCTGGGCGTGATAAAAATCTGATGCAATCACAGATGACGCAATATTTTTCAAGGCCGAACAACTTTAATCATACACCCCGAAAATAGATTCATATTACTGCACACCACTGCAAATTACCTAATCTGAGATAAAATAGAAATCGATTACACCCTGTCTAAAAAAGACCGTATGGCGAAAGAAACAAAACTAAAGCAATTATTTCAATTAATTTGCACAACCCTGTGTGTGTGTGTGTGTGTGTGCGTGTGTGTGTGTGTGTGTGTGTGTGTGTGTGCGTGTGTGTGTGTGTGTGTGTGTGTGTGTGTGCGTGTGTGTGTGTGTGCGTGTGTGTGTGTGTGTGTGTGTGTGTGCGTGTGTGTGTGTGTGTGTGTGCGTGTGTGCGTGTGTGTGTGTGTGTGTGTGCGTGTGTGTGTGTGTGTGTGTGTGTGTGCGTGTGTGTGTGTGTGTGTGCGTGTGTGCGTGTGTGTGTGTGCGTGTGTGCGTGTGTGTGTGTGTGTGCGTGTGTGTGTGTGTGTGTGTGTGTGCGTGTGTGTGTGTGTGTGTGCGTGTGTGTGTGTGTGTGTGCGTGTGTGTGTGTGTGTGTGTGTGTGCGTGTGTGTGTGTGTGTGTGTGTGTGCGTGTGTGCGTGTGTGTGTGTGTGTGTGTGCGTGTGTGCGTGTGTGTGTGTGTGTGCGTGTGTGTGCGTGTGTGCGTGTGTGTGTGCGTGTGTGTGTGTGTGTGTGTGTGTGTGTGTGTGTGTACGCATGTGTGTTTATGTGATTTCCAGAGTGTGTCATACATGCAAGAAATATTATTCATGAGCGATCCGTACAAATTGATCGATCTTGTCATTTGTCAAGTTACTTAGTGTTTCCTGTGTTTCGCCGAAATTATTCCATCTTGAGATATCGAATCTAAATTTCAATAATTCTTTTATCTTTGTAGAAGTTATTTCGCGTCTTAAGTTCCGACAACTTTGGAGTATAACTTTATAGACACATATGCGAATACATAGATGCGTACACACATGTATAGCTGGCCACTCGTATTCGAGGATACCCGTTTACTAAGGCGGCTAGCCAATCCCTATTGCAGATGCTTGCTCGGGCGCATTTGTGTTTATTCATCTGTGATTTATACTGCAACTATGCTGAGCAGACCTTAGTCACAGTTTCTGGGAAAGATCGTGTTATCTAACATGATCAACAATTTGAACAAGGCCAGCACGCTCAAGCCCTCGACCACGATGACTTGTGGCTTCAGCATTCACTGCCATGTCGCATACTATTTTCTATACTTCTAAAGAAATTTTCCTGTCTCTTAATACTCTGCTTAGCTTTTGAAATGCATCTTTGCCTATCCCAATGCGTCTTCGGTTTTCAGTGTTGTGCTTTCCGTCCTCTGTTAGAAAACTTCCCAAATATTTAAATTTTTCTACTTGTTTGATTTCTGTAGAAACATATTTCTGTTGATCCAAGTTTCTTCTTCGTCTGCGAGGAGATTGTCTAGCATTCACTGTCATATAGGAGAACTGATATTACCTAACAGTTCAGTACTCTTTTCTTGGCTTCTAAGAATTTTTTTCTGTTTATATTTGGCGACAGTAATTGTGATTTTTGATTCTGACCCTACTGAGAAACAGAAATCTGAATTAATGTCCCCAAATTCACGAACCGACGCTTTAATCTTCGTGGGACAATTTTGCATGGAGAACTTGGAACCTTAAACCCAATCTACTTTCTGCTCCTGTCACTAAACGTTCTCTTTTCCTACTGTGTTTTTTCTCTCTGTCTCTCTTGCCTTCAATCTTTCCTGTGAGTATAAAATTTTCCAAGCCCTCTTTCCTCATTCTGTACCCTAGAAATTTCTCTGTTTCTTCCTGATGTTAAGTATGTGTTTCCTTCTTGTTTATATTTTCTCTAAAACTTTGTCTTTGCTCACATGTTTAGACCATGGTATCCTTAGCATCCTTCTGTAGAACCTCATTTCTGTCGCTTCAAGTCTTTACTTCATCTTCGAAGAGATTGTCTAGTATTCACTGCCATATTGGAAGACAGATGTCACGTACTGTTTTTTGTGTCTAACGAAGTTTTTCTGTCTCTTAATACTCTGCTTAGCTTTTGAAATGCATCTTTGCCTATCCCAATGCGTCTTCGGTTTTCAGTGTTGTGTTTTTCGTCCTCTGTTAGAACACTTCCCAGATATTTTAATTTTTCTACTTGTTTGAATTCTGTAGAACCATATTTCTGTTGATCCAAGTTTCTTCTTCGTCTGCGAGGAGATTGTCTAGCATTCACTGCCATATAGGAGAACTGATATTACCTAACAGTCCAGTACTCTTTTCTTGGCTTCTAAGAATTTTTCTGTTTATATTTGGTGACAGTAATTGTGATTTTTGATTCTGACCCTACTGAGAAACATAAATCTCAATTAATGTCTCCAAATTCACGAATCAACGCTTTAATCTACGTGGGACAATTTTGCATGGGGAACTTGGAACCTTAAACCTAATCAACTTTCTGCTGCGCTCACTAAAGGTTCTGTTTTTTCCTACTACGCCTGCCGCTGTTGAAGCCTTGCTGTCATTTCACTTTCTTTCTTAACGGCTCCCATATAGTATTTGTTTCTATACAAAGCCTAGAAATAGAGCGCGTATTAATAATATTAAAGGACCGGACATATCAAAATCTGAAGTGTGATCTGCACTGGTCAAATTGAATAGAAACAAAGCGACAGGGCCAGACGGAATTATAATAGAGATACTAGCAGCTAGACGGTTTCGGCATAGACACGATCACAGAAATAATAAGTGAAATCTACACCAGTCGTAATATGCCGGAAGACCTAAGTAGATCTATCTTCATAGCGTGGCCTCAGAGGTCAGCTGTAAATGAATGTGAAATACATTGGACAATCAGCGTAATGAGCCACGTAACAAAACTCGCCCGAATTTTAATGAATGGAGCGCGCAGCAGAATCAGACCTGAAATAGGGCAAGAAAAGTGTGGGTTCGTCAGAGACACCGGAACAAGGAATGCTCAGAATGTTCTAACAAAAAACAACACAAATGCAGAAGAGAGTGTTCCAGGGTGTTTTATAGATAACGTAAATGCCTACGCCACAAAGACCTGTTGGAACTGCTTAGCAACACTGACATATTTAGGGAAGGATATCAGAATAATCAAGAACCTATATTGGCAGCAAACCGCCTGCATACGGATAGAAAATGAGTCCAGTGAATATACAAAAGTAGAAAGGAGTCTTTTCACCGGAATTATTCATCTTGTACAGCCAGGCGAGCCTGAGAGAATGAGAAATCATACCAGAATTCAGTATTAGCGGCCACAATCGTAACAGCATAAGATATACAGATGACTTAGTGTTTATAGCAGACACGGAAAGAAAACTACAAAAACTCCTACAGAAGATAGTGAAGGAAAGCGTGAAGAAAGAATGCAAGAAGCCAGAATGCGTGTCTGTTTGCAAAAGGGCACAGCCCGACATGCAAATTACAAATTGGAGATACAAAAATCAAACAAGTACAACAATTTAAATAATTGGAAAGTATTTTAACAGAGGACGGAGAATGCGAAACTGAAATCGGAATGCGCATTGGGACAGGCAAAGTGTATTCCAAAAGCTAAGCAAAATATTAAGAAACAGGAATTTTTTTTCGTCAGCGGAAAGCAACGTATAACCTACCTAGTGAGCTTGAGTAAATGGGTGCCAGAAAAAGTTTTAGGAGAGATAATAAAAAGATAAAGTTTATTGAGCTACAAATGACAAAAAGTTATGGAAAGACATCATCACCAACGTCCTGAAGGGAGACAGCATACAGAAGAAGGAGAAGAAGAAGAAGAAGAAGAAGAAGAAGAAGAAGAAGAAGAAGAAGAAGAAGAAGAAGAAGAAGAATTATTATAGTTGCTTTTAATGTATAGATATTACGTATATCTTTTGTAGACAGCTTTACATTCACAGAATAAATAGGTTGTTATGGCGGAATGTCGAGGTCGTTCGTTTTTTTTTTTTTTTTCTAAAAATATGTTTGCTTCGATAGCCGCCCACGTCCACCCCCATCCCCAAATTTCACTGTTGACATGTAATTTTGCAATGTTCAATGACTCACTGTCATTTTGAATTTAAAAAAAGAAAAACACAGCAAGACATTTATCAGATAGCCACCTCAGTTTCTAGGTAATGGTTAGCGAGCTAGTTCACTCGGCCATTACGACTGTGGAGTGAGTTCAATCCTAACCGGGTTCCCAATTCTTGTGGTCTTGGGGCAAAATAAATTTAGTAAATTGCAAGGGGGTTATTAGAAAAATGAAAATAAAAATACAGAAAATTAAATCTGCGAACCGAGTTCAAATCTTAGTCGTTTCTGTTTCGTTCATTTCGCACTAATGCCATTTCGCACTAATGTCATTTCGCACTAATGTCATTTCGCACTAATGCCATTTCGCACTAATGCCATTTTGCACTAATGTCATTTCGCACTAATGTCATTTCGCACTAATGCCATTTTGCACTAATGTCATTTCGCACTAATGTCATTTCGCACTAATGCCATTTCGCACTAATGTCATTTTGCACTAATGTCATTTCGCACTAATGCCATTTTGCACTAATGCCATTTTGCACTAATGCCATTTCGCACTAATGCCATCTTTCTTCAGCTATGGGTTAAATAGTAGAGAAGACCGGGGTTTCTTAACTTGGGTGGCGACCTATCTAGTACAGGGAAATCATTGAATTTAAAAGGGATAGGCTTCGTCAGGCTGAGATGGTCTAGATATACTATTGCTACTATGACTGCAGTATATGGGGTGCTCCTACGATCCTAATGGGTTATGGAAACTCTGCGTGACAGATTTGTCCCATTCTAAAAGAAACTCTTCCTCGATCTCATAAAGACATATAGAACTTACCTACCTACTTACTTATCTATCTATCTATCTATCTATCTATCTATCTATCTATCTATCTATCTATCTATCTATCTATCTATTGATGTAATGGAATAATCTGTCATCCCCATGAGTAACTACACTATAGGTACTAACTACATGAAAGTATCCGTAAGACAACGGACTATAGGAGACTTGCTGGGATCTGTTATTCAGATCTTGGCTGCTGTCGAACCCGGACGAGGCTATGCCGAAGGGCAGAGTCTCGTCCGGAGAGGTAGACAGATCCGAACCCGTTTTTTATGCGGGGTTACGGGGAATTTTTTGCTGAACCTACGGGCTCGGATTGCCCCACATTAAATTCGGTCTTGTGCCACGTCTTATCTCGTGGAGAGGCTGGTAAATATTGTCTAGCTAGGATCTGTTGAGTACGACTCAGACTTACGCGAGAACTACCGACCTTCCAATAGTAGCACTCACTACTGGGGTGACTTGCGACGACCGTGCGCATAACTGTTACGTTTATTCTTATTGTATTGGTTTTTACAATAAACCTTTACTTATTTATTCAACCGTGTTTTTCAAGTATATATTCCTATTAGCACGGAATATAACTATCTATCTCAGTATGTCCATGTCTCTCTCTCTACCCTATTCTGTTCGTATCTATCTATAAACGATCAAATTAAATCCCTTGCCGATAACAAATTGCAAGAAAATACGTTGCAAGGAAAAATAATTTTGGTTCCTGTGACGTTATTAATTTTTGTGTCAAATTTCCTAGAAAGTGTAGTGCCTTCCGAATATCCCCTGAACTGATTAATATAAAATTACAGAAAACACATTTGCTTAAATGTCACGTCGAAAGAGTGAAAAAAGAAAAACTTGTATGATTTTATAAAAAGCAAAACAAAGCAAAAAAACTGATTAGATAACTTAGGTTCAGGAAGGATTTATTTATACTGAATTTAATTTCTATCTTTCTGCGCTGGATAATAGGGAGCATTTATCTAGGTCATGCATAAATGGTGGGGAAGCTATTTACCTACTCAGCCTCATGTGGCTAGGTCTGACACAAGGTCATAATTAACGTCGGACCCCGCACGCGTACAAGAGGGTGGTGCCAGAAATTGTCCAGTTGCCGCGACATTTCCATTTTTGGAAAACCTCAGGCATCAGGGAATGACCCGGGCCCTCCCACTTTGGTGAAGACGCCTCCTGGAATGACTTTGCTTAATTTTCGCATCGGGGTACCATAAAGGGCCCAGGAAGCAATGCGTAGTGGTTGGGGAAGAGGACACGTTCACTTCCGGTGATTCTGGCCTGGATGCAAAACCAGATAAAAGTCAGGATTTCGAATACTGATTTTAAAGGTCTACAGATTCTACACATTCGTAAATTGGGTAAATTTATAAAATATGTACTATCTATCTATCTATCTATCTATCTATCTATCTATCTATCTATTTATCTATCTATGTTAAGTATTTATCTGTTTAAATCTGTTTTTCTATGTGAACATGTTTCTATCTATTTATCTATATGTATATCTTTCTCAGTATATTTCTCTATCTGTTTCTATCTATCTGCTTCATAAGCACCAATCTTCTTCATAAGCATCTATCTATCTATCTATCTATCTAAATCTATTTTTCTATGTGAATATGTTTCTATTTCTCTATCTATATGTATATCCTTCTCAGTATATTTCTCTATGTGTTTCTATCTATCTATCTATCTATCTATCTATCTATCTATCTATCTATCTATTTCACTCTATTCGTATCTATCTATCTATCTATTTCACTCTATTCGTATCTATCTATCTATCTATCTATCTATCTATCTATCTATCTGCAATAAATTAGACATGGGAGATATATTTGTTTTATTTCTTCCTCTTCTTTTATGTACCATGTCCCTTCAGGACGTGAACGATCATGGCTCTCCACAACCTCTTGTCCTATGTAGCCCTTAGTAAAGCTTGTCTTTTTGCTATACCCTTACTCTCTGTTCTGGAAACTATTTGCAAATAGCTCGTTATGTCGGTTATTTTCTGTCTTCTTTTGTCCTACTTTTGCCTTCCAAGGAAAAATGGACAAGTTCCATTGCTTTCCGATAATTCTGATTCCTGTTTCGTGATTATAAATGAAATTGACGGTGAGACGACCAAAACCCCGGTAAAAGTTTTCAAAGTGTCCTTGGGCGTCTCCTCATGGCGTCATAATCAGCAAACAATTCCTTACGGCTGAGTAGTGGGTTGGAGTACCCCGTTTCTGCAGCTTCGTTACAAACTAAGCTAAACTAGTAGATTACAACAAATATGGATACTATGATCAAAACGTTTCGACCATTGTGCCAACATCAGAAAGAGACAGTTGAAATTTCTGGGGCAAGTAATGAGGAAGGAGGGATCGGAAAATCTAATACTCACTGGACAGATAGATGGCAAAAATGACAGAGGAAAAAAAACGCATAACATACTTGAGAGGCTTGAATAAAAGGATGGCGGAACCGGAAGTTGTGGAGGACCATGATCTCCTACGTCCCGGGGGAATACGGTACATAAAGAAG
>OZ038506.1:30145858-30185858 GCA_964036315.1 Acanthosepion esculentum | reverse complement strand
TTCTAAATCACTAGTACAGCTGTAGCTTAATTTTAACTGTGTTTTTATTAATTTTTTTTATGTAAATCGGCATTTTGGGGGAAGTAATTTGAAAAATATTTTCCCTATTTCACAATATCCTATTCATTCTTGCTCTGTCCCCACTGCAGTTCCGCCATCTATTTACCCAAACACGTCTGGTATTTGACTCGCTGCCCCCTCGTGTCTCTTTTACCGTCGATATGAAGTCAAGTTTTCCAGGGCCCCTCTCCTTCATTAGACGATCACGAAATTTCAACCTGTCTCTTTCTAATTCTGAGTATAAGTGTCCTTTTTTTTCCTATTGTCCCTGTTTCTTTCCCTCTTCGTCCATGGAATTCCCAGCATCCTTCTGTAGAACGACATTTGTGCTGCCTCCAGTCTTCTCTTCGTCTGTGTAAAAGTTTTTCAATGTTCACTGCCATATAGGAGGATGCAATCTGTGAAAATGAAAAAGCATGACTTTTCAAGAAAATTCTAAGCGAATTTTCACTCTTTCGCCGTCCTAAGGTCTTAAAATTATATGCCAAGTTTCATGTCACCAACATTTGATAAGCTGATAAGAGTATTTTTTACTGTATCTGTCTTCACTTTGATCTTTTAATAGCCGGAATGTTGTGTATCAATGTCATCTGTAATTATAATGACACTTGTGAAGAATACCAGAGAAAGAACTAAATTCTATTTACGGAGTATTCCATATACACAGGGTGTATCAGAGATACATTTACAAACTTTGGGGGTGGATTACTCACACCCAAACTAGGACAAAGTTCCATATAAACATATGCCCGCAAATTGTTCGTCTTTGATTTTTTTAAGTTTAAAGTTCAGCCTGTAGAATGTTGTTCTTCGTGGTCAGACGTACGAGCCTATCTCGGTCTTTCTCGGTCTATAGTTTGTGGTGCCACGGATCCTGTCTCAACAACGCGACGATGAACAGCAGCAAAGGTTGGATGACTCGGCTGCCTTCGGTCTGGAAACGCAATCTGATACAGCCGTGCAGCATCGCGTCCATTACCATTCGCGCGGCCGGATGTAAAAATATTCTGCCAGTGTTAAGCGGGACACTTTTTAGTTAACTCACTACAACACAAGTTTAATTTTGCAGACACAAATGCACACGAATGACAAATATAACCTAATCTACAAGACAACACAGCGCCATCGACTGTAAACGTTGTTTAAACTTATTAACTCGAAAACGAAGGATTTTCGGACATATGTTTATATGGACTTTTGTTCTGGTTTTGGTTTGAGGAACCCGCGCTCAAAGTTTGTAAAAGTATTTTGATACACCACATATATATATATATATATATATATATATATGTATATATATATATATATATATATATATATATATATATATATATATATATATATATATATATATATATATATATATATATATATATATATATATAATGAAATGGACAAAGTCCGACAATTATTTAAGACATTTTTTATGTTTATACGTTCTTTTTATACATATAAATATTTAAGTAAATGCTCTGTTTATAATAAACAGTATTAACGACATTTACCGGCCTGAATGTCCGAGAAATCTTCATAGAAAATATGCGTCCTCCGACAGGAATTGAACCTGTCATATAGCCGGACGTGCCTTAACCGATTGGGCCAGAGTTTAAAAATAGTAAAATAGACCTTGCTAACTGAACGCTCCTCTGTAGCCCAATCGGTTAAGGCACGTCAGGCTATATGACGGTTCCGTATAGGAAACAGGTACGGTAAGTAATTTCCGTTTTTGTAAACCAATTGTAATGGCGAATCTATCATCCTATTAACCTTTCTTGAATGTATCATGACAAACGATGAAAAGTGAGTTATATACAACAATGTTCACCGCAAAAGCAAGTAGCGTGACAAGTATAATTCTCCACAACCACCCAACCACCATGGAAGAACGCTAATGTTGTACCCGTGGATGGGATCGTCGGGGTATTATACATTTAGATTTCCTCAAAGGCTATGAAGCACTAAATGCGCATTTCTACTTCAAGCAACTGCAACGTGTCCAAAACTTTTGCACAAATGGGGCCCTGCGATCATCAATAGGAAAAATGTCGTTATGGCAACGCAAAGCCGCATATAAGAAAAATAACAGGAAAAAAATTTGGAGCTTGGTGTTTTCTAAACCCACTGACCAAATTCACCCGACCATGCACCAACCGTCGACCTTTTTTTTTTCGATCGCTGCAAAATACTTTGATGGGGAAAATCTTTTCTAATGAAAACTAGATTCGAGAGGACGCCGAAAACATTTTCATACCAAAACCTCGCGGAATTTTACTAAAAAAACCCCCGAAGAGCTGCCTGATAAGAAGCCAATGCAAATAATGCTGAATGCACAACTGAATAAGTCAGTCAGTCACTTATGTACAGTGCGCGATACACGCTTAGGCGATCATGTATCTTTCGATACATGACAGACGAGGCAGATTCGAGACACAAAAAATAAAAACAACAGACATACTTATTTACTAAAACGTTATCCAAGATGGCGACAATAGCAATAAAATAGTTATATTACACCAAGTGTGCACATATCCGAATCTCACAAACTAAGCAGCACAAAAGGTTAGCAAGATTTGTAAAACTGGCGTTTACCTTTTAAGATATAATTAATATTTGTTTTGGTATTGCTGCATCCAGCCAAGAGAAATGCTTTTAAATGTTCATTAGTCAACCTCGTTACGTGTGCTGACTTTATATACATTAGATTTTATAAGTTCAGGCAAAATATATAACATAATTCGCTGAAGTCAGTCCTTTTTATATACGACACTATGCAAATCGGTTTAAACACGGCAATGCAAGATAAAAGATAATTGCTGCAGCAGGCTTGTAATCGCTTTTCTTAGAAACTTCATTGCAGGCACTTAAACAAAAAGCGCTCGGTTATCAAAAGTTGCAAAATGTCGCCGAATTTTTTATTTCATTGATTTTCCTAACACTTATATTACTGTCAGATGCAAAAACCAGATTGGCCAAATTTTGGCATTTCACTTACATTTATTTTAATTTTTTTTCCACATAGTAAGTTTAAATACAATCTATTGAAAATTCCATATAAGTAATTATAGTTTAGCTCATTTGTGGCACAGTGAAGCAGCGGGTTGGATGAACTGATATCAGGGGCCGGGTCCGGCCTGCAGGCCGTAGTTTGGTGACCCCTGCTCTAGACAGGGGAACATACAGAGGTTTTAAGATAGGCGGCTGTATCAATTCATGCCTTTTGTATAGGTGTTAATACAAAGAGGAACGGAACAGGCTCTACGGTTTCATTTTCTGTGCAGATATCCGATAAACTACCAGCACATCTATATAAAGATCTACTTTCTGTAGTAAAAACCATATTAAAGTGTTTGTTGAAGAATTTCTTTTTTACATCCAAACCTGTGTAATTTTACTCAAAATGTATCGTAGATCTTCCTGATAAGTGATAACAAGTCATTCCAATTAATGGTGAATATAGAATTGAATAAAATCTAATTGTATTTTATGCGTTGAAGAATGAGTTTGATAAACAAAATCTGAAATTATTTCCGAATCTTTCTAATACTAAGGCATCCTACCGATGCGCGTGGACCATTAATTTTTCTGAATGTTTGTTTCCAGAGGTTTTCCATTTTCTAGACCAATGGATATCACGTAAAAGAATTCAATAATAAACACCATATTTTCTAATTATACATAAGTTATATACAGAAACTTTTTACGGACACCGCGGAAAATGCGATCAACGAGCCGAGTTCAAATTCCAGCCTGGTCTGTTGCATTTACTTTTACACAAGTACTCCTAAGGAAATTCGTGCATCCATCTCGTCTTCTCCCAGCTATAAATTAAATAGCAGAGTTGACTGGGGTCTCTATCCTTGCGGGTAACCAGTCTAAGAGAAGGGAAATTATGATTTAAAAACTCTCGAACAAGAAAACCACTTGACTATATTTCCTAAGAATCCATGGTATTTCACGGATAATAAAAAGCATTACCTACGACCTGAAGGGATAAGATATTAAAAAATATCTTTAAAAAAATTAAAACACTTTTTTAAAAAAAATGTAGGAAAAAGCATATCTCCTCAAGACATAGACGATCAAGGTTCTTCACGGCTTCCTTTTCTTTTATATCTGCAAATTGCCATTATTATTCTTGGGAAAGGCGAATTACGATTTTCCCTTCTACAATGATTGACCTGCCAAGTCTAGAGGACCCAGTCTGCACTACTATTTTAACCATAAATGGTGATTCATACTTTTCGCAAAGGTATCAGTATGAAGTGAACCCAACTGCTTTGGTTAAAATTTGAACTAGGCCTATAGATTTCATATTTTTTCGCATCGATAACCGTTACGTCACCTGTGAGGACGGTTAAAAATTTAAATCAAGCAAAATATTTCATATATTAAGTCCGTTGATAATTCCGTAAACATATTTATCAGAATTTGTCTCATCGATCAGAAACTTCATGGAAAAATAGGCAAGACAGTGATACCTCGGCTTAAGTCGTTTCGAGTTAAGTCATGTTCGAAGATACGTCGGTTTTTCTTAAATATTACATGGAAGAATAAAACTCGCCTTACGTCGTTTTACTCGAGTTTACGCCGGCCGTTAAAAATATTAAAAACGGCAAAACACTAAAATAACCAGAAACACATATAAAGTCATATTGAAATAAAATTAAAATAATATTGTGACATATATATATATATATATATATATATGTGTGTGTGTGTGTGTGTGTGTGTGTGTGTGTGTGTGTGTGTGTGTGTGTGTGTGTGTGTGTGTGTCATAAAATAATCAAAAACAAAAATGTATTATAAAGTATGTTCTTATTTCAAATTCCTACCGACAGGCGGCACTCATGAGCTGTTTTCCGCTCCAAAACCGATTTTGAATTCAGGCTTCTTTACATCTGTGCTCTGCTGTTGAAGTTCTTTCAATTACATTTCAATTGCGATTTAGAATACATTTTTGCTCATAGCTCCGAAGAAAAGTCCCAGTGCTAGTGCTAATGCTAAGTGTAAAGATATGTCGCTTGAAAATAAGGTGAAAATTAATTATTTTATTCAGTATACTGTACGTACATATCATAAATAATATAATAGGCAACGGGGAGTGCTTATTTGCGGTTTATAGCGTGGTTATTTCGACTTACGTCGTTTTTTCACTGGAACCAATTAACGACGTAAGGTGAGGTATATCTGTACTAACAAAGTTGACTCATTGTTTCATGTTAGACAATATTTATCTCCAGAATCTACAAGTCTAACATTCATTCATGCTTTGAATATTGCTGCCACATATGGTCCGGTATTCCTGCTATATATTTAGAGATTATTAATGTAAATCCAAAGAAGAATCTAATATTATTGGTCTTCGTCATTTTCCCACCGCTGCAATGTAGCTTCTCTGTGTCTTTTCTATAAATATTTTCATGGTAATTACTTGGGTGAGCTTTTCAATATGGTACCTAGACTTTATGAATTTAAGTGTAATACGAGAATGGCAACAAGGTCTCATCAATTTAGAATTGAACTGGATAGATGTAACCGCAATTTCTATGCTAACAGTTTCTTTTCTCGCACTTCTCACTTGTGGAACTCTCTACCAGTTCCATGCCCACCAGCCAACTTTGATCTTCAAAAATTTGAATGCAATGTCAATCGTTATCTAATGTCTTCTTGATTACGCTTCTATTTTTATCGCTGTTTAAGAATGTTTCTCTTTTTTCTTATTCCTTCACACTCAGTAACCCTTTGTGTCTTAGTGGCTTTACTGCCTTTTTTGGGCTGAAATGATACTTAGCCTTCAAAAGGTTTGGTGGTAAGAACGATGCAGTTGTATTATTTTCACACAGCAGTTCAGTTTCAGGACCGGCTAAACAGTGATCCAGAGTAAAACGAATTTTATAGACTTTGTTTCATAAATTGACAATTTTTACGTGGTGGGCACTGAGTGGATATTTTTCCTTACATTTTGAATACGGAGGTATGGAGTTTGACTCCGTAGATGTCGCATGGCATATCCTAGCAAGAAAGGTTTGAACTGGTGGAACTAAACAATGAATATTTGCTGTGGTCATAGTGATAGATTAGCGATTGACTTGCGTCTGTAGGAAAAACAAATCTGCACAGTGGCGTGAATAAGTCTTCTACAAGGCTGCGTAAATATTGATGCACTCGTTGCTCGATGGCATAATGAAGTGTACAGTTATCGCTATACGTTCCGACATCCAGTTTGGATAGTTTACACGTTCTGCTTGCAGCCGTTGCTGTCTCGTTGTCTTGATTTTTCAACTTCTATCCCTATCCGTCTGTGTTAATGTCTAAAACAAATCGACGAATCAAACCCAGGCCTACCAAAGCAAAAGAAAGATTGAAGGATCTCGGCAAAAATCAGTAAAAAAGTAACTCCTACCCATTTTACACACACACACACACACACACACACACACACACACACACACACAAACACACACACACAAACACACACACAAAACACACAGACACACACACACAGACACACACACGCACACACACACATACACACACATAAAACACACACACACACATAAAACACACACACACAGACACACACGCACACAGACACACACAAACACACACACACAGACACACAAACACACACACAGACACACACAAAAACACACACACAGACACACACAAAAAACACACACACAAAAAACACAGACACACACACACACGTACACTCACACATACACACACACATAAAACACACACACACACATAAAACACACACACACACACGCACACAGACACACACAAAAACACACGCACACACAGACACACAAACACACACACAAAACACACACAGGCACACACAAAAACACACACACACAGACACACACAAAAACACACACACACACAGACACACACACACATAGACACACACACACTGTCACTTGTCTTGTCGGTCGCTAGCTTTGTTAGCTTTGTTGAGTAATACCGACCTTATGAGTCATCCGGTTTTCTTTTCCCCCCTCGGCTGGGACCGGTGTGCTATCTCAATAGGGTTTTCCAAAATTTTACGATACTGGGATTGACAGCGAAGTCTAGTGTGGATCCCTTTGTGCATGTTGCATACCACAGACAGGATTGCGTATTTCCTGTTTGTGGACACGTAGTAACTTTTGCCACTTCGTCTCCTAGAACTACTTGAGGAATCAGGCTGGAATAAGAACTCCTTCGATAAAATGCAAAACAATATTGATAAGATGAGTTATTATGTACATTATTTACATTATTCGGACTATTGTCTTCATCTTTGTCGCCATATTTATTACAACGTTTCGGCCGTTGTACGCTCCGGCCTTCTTCAGGTGGTTGGAATGTCGAACTGAACCCTTTATTTCGCTCACTGGGGTAGACTGTTCTAGTTCCACGTACCATGTTTAATGGATGTCAGTTATCAGTTATCTCCTGTTAATTTCCCTCTGAAAGTTCTCCACTAAATTAACCGGGTATTGAACTCACATTCTTTATCTAACTAACGCCTTTATCCACTAAGGACATCTGTGTATGAATTTCTGGCTATTATACACCTAATGTCTTCAGTAACCATTTTTACCAGTGCTCATATTGTAATTTTTTGCTGTTATCATTGCATGGTGAAGGCAGTGGCGAACTTTCAGAGGGAAATTAACAGGAGATAACTGATAAACATGACACGCGGAACTAGAACAGTGAAATCCAACGAATCGAGACATATTAACCTACCGACCAACTCTATCATAACTCCAGTTGAAAAGAAGTTATCTAAGCTTGATATAAAATTCGTTACAATTACTTCTAAAACAATAAAGGACTTAATTAAATACTTCCTTGGCAATTGTTAGCATGAGCTCTTCGCTATGGTGCCTAGACTTTTTGAACTTAAGCGCAATACGGAACTGACAACGAGGTCTTATCAATTTATAGTTGAGCTGGCTAAACGTAGCCATAAATTCTATGCTAACAGTTTTTTTCTCGCACTTCTCCCTTGTGGAACACCCTTCCGACTCAATGATTTCCAGCCAACTTTAATCTGCAAAAATTTAAATGCAATATCAATCGCTATCTACTGTCTTCCTGATTAATCTTTTCTCTTCCCGCTCATTTGTAATGTTTCTCTTACTAATTCCTCCATACCCAGTAATCCCTTGCGACTTAGTGACTTTACTGCCTTGGTCAGAGTGAAATTGATAAAAAAACCCCAAAAAAACCCAAAACAAAATAATACTAAACTTGAAGGATAGAATTTACTCTATAACATGTAATAATTGCCACAAGGAATACATAGGAGAAACCTCAAGGAATTTAATTAAAAGATTAGTCGCTCATCGTAATGAAACTAACCATAATCTTGATTTAAAAAATGTTGCTTTAATTAAAATGAAAGCAATTTACTAAGGTGAAAGTGTATAGAAAGTGCTTTGATCGCTAGATCTTTCACGGTAAGTTTGCATCCGGGTTCTCACAGCTCTTTACTTTACTTGGCAAATCTTCTATTATCACAATGTGGGACACTTAATAACAGAAGTGATAAAACCAAAACCAAAAGCATAAAGAAACTGAACGAAATCGGCTGGACTCCATGCCTAGACGCATCTACGAAAATAAGTAAATAAAAAAAAAAATAATTTAAAATGTTACAGTCCCAAAATCTTCAGCATTTCCTGTCGGTACATAACAATAACCGATACGTGCACTTTTATATCCCCCCACCGCTCCCCATGCATATACAGGATGTCCCTAAAGTATGGACACACTAACTATATATTTTTTTAATCTCCACAGATGGTTTTGTCGAAAGAATTGACTTTTTCTGGGGTATGCCAATGGAGAAGGTGTACTCAATGAGAATCAAAGATGCAACACACTTGATTGAACGCATAAAGAATGAATATGCTTGAATTGACAACAATGTGAAGTTATTACATTGAGTTCACAAGAATCTTGCAAAGCGTATCAAACTTTGCATCACAAATGATGGAAATCATATTGAAGGTGTTATTTGTTAATATTCTAGTTCAATAAAATGGTGTTGAAAATTTCTTGAAAATATGCGTTTTTGCCTGTCTTCCCACTTCAGAGATACCTTGTCTAATCCTATTAGCAAAATTTACTTTAGTTCGACGAATTTAGTTCCTAGCATTTTCCCACTTTGTTATTAATTTGCTTAGAATCTTAAAATAGGAAAGTTTCATATATAACACTATTTACATTATTCGGACTATTGTCCTCATCTTTGTCGCCATATTTATTACAACGTTTCGGCCGGTGTACGCTCCGGCCTTCTTCAGATGGTTGGAATGTCCAATTGAACCCTTTATTTCGCTCACTGGGGTAGACTGTTCTAGTTCAATGTGTCATATCTAATGGATCCCAGTTATCAGTTAACTCCTGTTAATTCCCCTCTTCAAGTTCTTTATCGCCTTAACCGGGTATTGAACTCACACTCTTTGGGTCCTGTCACTGGATCTAACTAACGCTTTTATCCACTGTGTCCTTGGAGACATCTGTGTATGAATTTCTGGGTTAGACAAGAATATACCCTACTAAGTATGGAAAGTAAAGTCATATCATATGGGGGCTGATACCTGAAAAGATGAAGAGAACTGGGAATTCATATGGGACGAGTTACCATCAGTAGAGATAATTCATCGAAACATAGTGTTATAAACAAATAAGGCCATCAGTCCTCATCATTATCCGACCGTCGTCGGGATTATCGAGCCATTGCGAACGCTCTTTTCTTTACCTGTATAGTTATGTGGGCTACGTACAGTCTTGAATTCAGAGTTGTCTTTCTCCTAGACTGGTTGCCACCCAAGGCTTATAGAACCCAGTCTGTCCTGCTATTTACTCATAGCTGGGAGGAGAGAAGAGGATGTATACCTTTCCTAAGTGACGCAAGTAGGAACAGTAGGACCCGGCATCACTGGAACCAGCGGAAGGGATTTCATATATATATATATATATATATATATATATATATATAGAGAGAGAGAGAGAGAGAGAGACTGTGTTCAATGCTGTTAAACTGGTTGCACCACAGGAACAGACGCTAATTAGAATCTATGTTGTCCACTGTGTCTTGACGCTGTCATTATGTTCAAAGCCGCGGAGTGGATGACGAAGGTCTGTTTTATGCTACAATTCCTCGAGTTGGAAGTGGACCGGCCTTCGAGTAATGAGGATGAGAAGAAGTATAGTAAAAGAAAAGGTAAAGATAACAGTTTGTGAAATCATGAATGACAAATTCGTCTTGTCTTTGCTATTTGCACGGCGTTTGTTCGTTGTTAGCCGCCATCCACACCGTCATGATCATTTTTAGCAATTTTGTCTCGTTCAGCTTAAATGAGGATTTCTTAACGACAATAGAGTCTTGGCATTTATTTATATTACCCAAACCCCACAATAGAGGATTGGGTGTTTTATTCTTTCGGAAAATTACTGCCAGTCAATTCACCAAATATTTTGGACGAATGTGAGCCAAAGATGAGATTCAAGTTTATTCATTTATAACATAAATTTGCAGAATAATAATAAACGGATTTATGTCATTAAGTGTGTTTATTTAAGTCGGCTATTATTTTGAATCAAGGACGAAGGTTAATTTGTAAACAAAACGTACAGTGATATTTTTCAAGACGATTTAAACCAAGTTATTTTTTGCTCAGTAAGTGTTAAGTTGTTCAGTTCGGATTGGTCAATTTGTTCAATTCTGATTGGCTATTCTTGATCAATTTGTTCAATTCTGATTGGCTATACTTGAGCAATTTGTTCAATGCTGATTGGCTATACTTGATCGGTTAGTTCAAAGCGGATTGGTTATCCTTGATGGATTAGTTATTTTCTTGTTTGTAAATCAAATCGGTGCGTAAATTTATCGCTCCCCTATTTTTTAAATTTTTTTAAGAAGCAACAATTCTTGCGAACTGGGAATCGATAAAAGACATTGTTTTGAAAATTCTTTCAAGAATCAAATAATTGTCGAGTTTTAGTGAAATTTTCAGGAGTAATTCACAAGTGAATGAAACTATTTTTGAAATGTACTTTTGTAGAAAATTTTGCAAAAATATTTTCTTTAATATTTGTTAACTCCACTTACATAATTTTTAAAATTTCGAGAAATGAAAATTCAAAGGACTTCCTGTTTATAGTTAAAAGCAGGGTTTTTTTGAAGATTTAAATCATCAAATTGTTTTTGTCAAACAGAAACACAATTTACTGAAAATCTGCTCGGAATCTTAAAATAAAAAATGCAATAAAAGTATAACATTATTTAATTAGAAAAGCTTTTAATTGCATTTATGAATAAGATATAGTAAGGAAACTATTGCCTTAGAAAAATCAATTTTTTTGATGAATAATGAAATTATACAATAATTGTTTTTATTATTAAGTTTTAAATATTTTAAAATTAGTGTATTAATTTCAGCGGTTTTGAAGATATTATTATTAAGTAAAAACTATATTTACTAATCATAAATTGAAAAGCTTAGTATAAATCATCGAATACCAATATTTTAAAAAGAAATTTGAATTTTTTTTATTAGTATATAAAAATAGCATTTTTTTTTGTAAATACGGGCGACCATACACGACATTATTAGAAAATAAGAGCGTTGACGAGTAAATTTAATAACAAAATGTTTTAAATTCAATAAAACATTATTACAGAAAATATTTTTCTAAATTTTAAAGTACTTAAAAATTAAATAAAAAGGCCGCTCACGTCATTTTCTTCAATTATGTTTCACAGATAAAGTCTCCGTAGAACAAGATTAGATCTGTCAATCCGTCTACTATTGGATAAAAACACTTCTACTGTCGGGTTAAAAAAATGCATTTCTGCGATATTTTAAACTTAAAGTAAATAATATTTGTTTCAACTCATAAATATACTTTAAGCTGAATATACTTTAAATCCGCTAATATTCCTCAAATAAAGTTTCAGAAAAGAATATTTTATTTTTGGAAGATTTTTTAATAAAGTGAATTCATTGCGATGAAAGACGACTAAAGAAGGGCGCTAATCAGTTATTTTAGAAAAAAAATTAATTACTTCCAGTAATTAATTTTATCAAGGATCTCTAAATATACAGCAGGACTACCAGACAATATGAGGCAACAATATTCAAGGCATAGACAAATGGTAGATTTATAAATATGTAAGATTCGAGTGATATGGTAAAGGTAATAAATTCGTTAGTATATAATCCAAGTGATAATTTAAATTGGTTTTTGAAATAAAGCAAAGTGTTTTGCTTATTGGGAATATTAAATTTAATCTATTAGCTTGAAATTAAAACTAAAATTAAAGCTTCAAGAAAGATTTTTCATTTTAAAAAATTCATTTTAGACTTTAGGTAATGCACTATTTATGGCAGTCCGTAATCTAAAGTTAAAACTGTCACCTTCACTTCCCATCAATGACGAAGGTGAATGAGTTGGATAGATACGAAAGTATAGAATAAATACTTCAGTTCTTGTTCATTTTCTTTCTTTTTTTGTTCATTTTTTAATCATTTCAAGGGAATAAATCATGGCAAAGCAATAAAGCCACTAAGACGCAAGAGAAGAAAAAAGGAAAACATTAAGAAGAGAGAACAATAAAAGAACAGGAATTAAGAAGATAACAATTGACATTACAGTATCTGTCTATATTTCTGAGATGAGGTATTTTGTACACTATTTACATTATTCGGACTATTGTCCTCATCTTTGTTACCATATTTATCACAACGTTTCGGCCCTTCAGTATCTGTCTATATTTCGGAGATGAGGTATTATGTACACTATTTACATTATTCGGACTATTGTCCTCATCTTTGTTACCATATTTATCACAACGTTTCGGCCCTTCAAGTATCTGTCTATATTTCGGAGATGAGGTATTATGTACACTATTTACATTATTCGGACTATTGTCCTCATCTTTGTTACCATATTTATCACAACGTTTCGGCCCTTCAGTATCTGTCTATATTTCGGAGATGAGGTATTATGTACACTATTTACATTATTCGGACTATTGTCCTCATCTTTGTTACCATATTTATCACAACGTTTCGGCCCTTCAGTATCTGTCTATATTTCGGAGATGAGGTATTATGTGCACTATTTACATTATTCGGACTATTGTCCTCATCTTTGTTACCATATTTATCACAACGTTTTGGCCCTTCAGTATCTGTCTATATTTCGGAGATGAGGTATTATGTGCACTATTTACATTATTCGGACTATTGTCCTCATCTTTGTTACCATATTTATCACAACGTTTCGGCCCTTCAGTATCTGTCTATATTTCGGAGATGAGGTATTATGTACACTATTTACATTATTCGGACTATTGTCCTCATCTTTGTTACCATATTTATCACAACGTTTTGGCCCTTCAGTATCTGTCTATATTTCGGAGATGAGGTATTATATACACTATTTACATTATTCGGACTATTGTCCTCATCTTTGTTACCATATTTA
This sequence comes from Acanthosepion esculentum, assembly GCA_964036315.1. Lineage (NCBI taxonomy): Eukaryota > Metazoa > Mollusca > Cephalopoda > Sepiida > Sepiidae > Acanthosepion > Acanthosepion esculentum. The sequence goes on along the minus strand of OZ038506.1, from coordinate 30,172,301 downwards.
TCACAACGTTTTGGCCCTTCAGTATCTGTCTATATTTCGGAGATGAGGTATTATGTACACTATTTACATTATTCGGACTATTGTCCTCATCTTTGTTACCATATTTATCACAACGTTTTGGCCCTTCAGTATCTGTCTATATTTCGGAGATGAGGTATTATGTACACTATTTACATTATTCGGACTATTGTCCTCATCTTTGTTACCATATTTATCACAACGTTTTGGCCCTTCAGTATCTGTCTATATTTCGGAGATGAGGTATTATGTACACTATTTACATTATTCGGACTATTGTCCTCATCTTTGTCGCCATATTCATTACAACGTTTCGGCCCTTCAGTATCTGTCTATATTTCTGAGATGAGGTATTATGTACATTATTTATATTATTCGGACTATTGTCCTCATCTTTGTCGCCATATTCATTACAACGTTTCGGCCCTTCAGTATCTGTCTATATTGCTGAGATGAGGTAATGTCGAACTTTATTTCGCTCACTGGGGTAGACTGTTCTAGTTCCACGTGCCATGTTTATCTCCTGTTAATTTCCCTCTGAAAGTTCTCCACTGCCTTAACCGAGTATTGAACTCAAACATTCGGTCCTGTCACTGGATCTAACTAACGCCTTTATCCTTTATTGGAGAAATTTTAGAGGGAAATTAACAGGAAATAACTGATTACTGACATCCATTAAATTTGGCACGTGGAACTAGAACAGTCTACCCCAATGAGCGAAATAAAGGTTTAGTTCGACATTCCAACCACCTGAAGAAGGCCGGAGCGTACAACGGCCGAACGTTGTAATAAACATGGCGACAAAGATGAGGACAATAGTCCAAATAATGTAAATAATTGACATTGCATTTAAATTTTTGAAGATCAAAGTTGACTTGAAAACAAGAAGTCGTAAGAAAATTCTAAAAGCAAGAAGTGCGTGGGAAGAAACTCTCAGCATAAAACCTACGGTTACATTAAGCCATTTCAACTGAAATGATGCGACCCTGCTGCCAATCTAGTCAGTCAGTTAAGTGCCATCACGTGATACATGCTTGGGCGATCAAATTTCTTTCGATTCTGGACTAGGGAGATTTTCCGGCTGTAGGTTGCCGTTTCTTTCTGCGGTAGACTAGTTGCCAACCAAGGTTGTAGGAGACAGACTGTACTGCTATTCAACCCATAGCAGGAGGAAAAAGAGATAGATTCATTCTTTTCTCAGGGGTATCTGCGCGTAAGTGAATTTAATGAACACGACTGGAATTCGAACTCGGTTCTCCGATTTCTCATTTTGAGCCGATATTCATTAAACCACAACGCTCATCCAATCTACGATTAAATTCATGAAGTCAAGGAAAGAGGAAAACTCAACAATTACCATGAAAATATTTATAGAAAAGGTACACGGAAGCTAGGATACAGTGGCAGGAAAGTGGCTGAAGCCGAGATACCATGTCAGGGCCAATAACATTTCAGATTCTTCTTTCAATTTTATTAAGGATCTCTAAATATAGAGCAGGACTACCAGACAATACCAGGCAACAATATTCAAGGCATAGACAAATGGTAGATTTATAAATATGTAAGATAGATTCGAGTGATATAATAAAGGTTTGGTTTGGTTTGATTTATTTTGTTTTACGGCACATCAACCTCAATGGGTTATTTAATGCCGACAATATTTTAAGGATAGATTTGTATGAATAGAATATCTATTCTTTGGTTTAGATTGGTTTGGTTTATTTTGTTTTACGGGATATCAACCTCAATGGGTTATTTAATGCCGACAACATTTTTAGGATAGATTCGTATGAATACAATATCTATTCTTTGGTTGAGATTGGTTTGGTTTATTTTGTTTTACGGCACAGGAACCTTAATGGGTCATTTAATGCCGACAACATTTTTAGGATAGATTTGTATGAATAGAATATGTATTCTTTGGTTTAGATTGGTTTGGTTTATTTTGTTTTACGGCATATCAACCTCAATGGGTCATTTAATGCCGACAACATTTTTAGGATAGATTTGTATGAATAGAATGTGTATTCTTTGGTTTAGATTGGTTTGGTTTATTTTGTTTTACGGCATATCAACCTCAATGGGTTATTTAATACTGACGACATTTTTAGGATAGATTCGTATGAATAGAATATGTATTCTTTGGTTTAGATTGGTTTGGTTTATTTTGTTTTACGGCATATCAACCTCAATGTGTTATTTAATACTGACGACATTTTTAGGATAGATTCGTATGAATAGAATATGTATTCTTTGGTTTAGATTTGTTTGATTTATTTTGTTTTACGGCATATCAACCTCAATGGGTTATTTAATACTGACGACATTTTTAGGATAGATTCGTATGAATAGAATATGTATTCTTTGGTTTAGATTGGTTTGGTTTATTTTGTTTTACGGCATATCAACCTCAATGGGTTATTTAATACTGACGACATTTTTAGGATAGATTTGTATGAATAGAATATGTATTCTTTGGTTTAGATTGGTTTGGTTTATTTTGTTTTACGGCATATCAACCTCAATGGGTTATTTAATACTGACGACATTTTTAGGATAGATTCGTATGAATAGAATATGTATTCTTTGGTTTAGATTGGTTTGGTTTATTTTGTTTTACGGCATATCAACCTCAATGTGTTATTTAATACTGACGACATTTTTAGGATAGATTCGTATGAATAGAATATGTATTCTTTGGTTTAGATTTGTTTGGTTTATTTTGTTTTACAGCATATCAACCTCAATGGGTTATTTAATACTGACGACATTTTTAGGATAGATTCGTATGAATAGAATATGTATTCTTTGGTTTAGATTGGTTTGGTTTATTTTGTTTTACGGCATATCAACCTCAATGGGTTATTTAATACTGACGACATTTTTAGGATAGATTCGTATGAATAGAATATGTATTCTTTGGTTTAGATTGGTTTGGTTTATTTTGTTTTACGGCATATCAACCTCAATGGGTTATTTAATACTGACGACATTTTTAGGATAGATTCGTATGAATAGAATATGTATTCTTTGGTTTAGATTGGTTTGGTTTATTTTGTTTTACGGCATATCAACCTCAATGGGTTATTGTTATGGTCCAAGTTCCTTGTGCCACGGTGATGGTCCAAGGTAGAACCAATGAAGAAATAACTCGAACACAGGTATGGAATAACACAGATATATTACAACAGAAATATAATACAAAGAAGTAGAAGTATTAGTATGTCTATCAGATTTGGTTAGAGTGAACTATGTGGTCTCGACAAGTATCACTATTCCAATGTTCTTACAATAATCCTCTCTGCTCCTTCTTGAGGCGCAGTATTTATAATGTCCAGAATAGTCCATTATTATTATGGGTAAGTTCCCATAACATCCCCCTTCCGAAGCTTTTGCGTAGCAGGGGTTTTTAATATCTTCTTTTTTTCTTTGGATCTATTTCCAAAGGTTCTGTGAACTTCCTTTTTCTGGAAGATCTTCGTGATTCTGATATTGTTTGGGGCCTTTTATATCAATTGTATCGAAAATCGTATCCATCACTTCTTCCTGAGGTGGACCGTTAGCATCCTGTAACAGTCTCTTCCTTATTTGGTTTATGTGTCTTCTATGTGAGAATTTGTGTCCCTGTACTATGTAAACCATATTCCCGATTCTTTTTTCAATTGTACCTTTCTCTCAGTAGGGACCCTAACAGGTGCTACCACCCGGGTCAGAGTGGACCTGGGAACACCAGAAATTAAGAGGTAGTTCCACGCTCCTCAAAACCTCCTGATCAGAGGCCTTGCTGCTGGACGTAGTTTATCGTTTTACCCAGGACGAGGATGTAGTTTAACGCCTTACCCAGGACGCGATATAGTAAAGGTAATAAATCTGTTAGTATCTAATCCAAGTGATCCTAGTAATAGTAATATTATACCGGGGTTGATAAGACAGTCGAATTGTATTTTCGTGTGTCGAAATAAGCTTATTCTCCATAGGAGGTGATTTTGGATTTTATTTGTTATTAATATATATATATATATATATATATATATATATATATATATATATATATGTGTGTGTGTGTGTGTGTGTGTGTGTGTGTGTGTGTGTGTGTGTGTGTATGCGTGTGCGTGTGTGTGTGTGTTCTCAGTCCAAAGCCATCGATAAGAATGTCGCTCCCGCCTGACAACCAGTATATATATATATATATATATATATATATATATATATATATATATATATATATATATATATATATATATAATTTAGGCTCTACTTATGTATTCAGCACTGTTTTTTTAAAATAAAACAAAAATACTAAAAAAATTCGGATTATTTACCTAACGGTTCTTTCCTATCTTTCTAGATATTTGCACACACACACACACACACACACACACACACATATATATATATATATATATATATATATATATATATATATATATATATATAAAATATGTGCTATTTCAAGTCCTAAACCGTCGATAAGCATGTCGCTCCAGCCTAGCAACCAGTTTTTCATGCTTTTAATTTGCATTGCACTTTACAACTCAAATGACTTATAAACGCTACTGCAAAATTCTTGACGCTTGACCAAAACTTTAAGCAGAAATGTTTTTTTCCATTGCAACAGACCCATTTCACTTTTGGCCTCTCCCACCGCTATCTTTATTTACTATACTTTGCTGAGTCAGTCACAAAGTTCAAAATTGACGGATACTTATGTAATTTCATAATATATATATATATATATATATATATATATATATATATATATATATATATATATATATATATGTATTATGAAATGGACAAAGTCCGACAATTATTTTAAGATATTTTTTATGTTTATACGTTCTTTTTATAGACACAAATATTTAAGTTAATGCTCTGTTTATAATAAACAGTATTAACAACATCTACCGGCCTAAATGTCCGAGAAATTGTCATAGAAAATATGCGTCCTCCGACAGGAATCGAACCTGTATCCTATACGGAACCGTCATATAGCCTGACGTGCCTTTACCGATTTAGACACAGAGGATCGTTTCAGTTAGCAAGGTCGTTTGTTACTGTTTTTAAACGTATACAAATATTTAAGTAAATGTTCTGCTTCAGTAAAATCGTTCCGTTATTTTCCTTTTTAGCCAGTTTTACCTTGAAGATCCGTTTAGGTGAAACGTAAGTAGGTTTTACTGGCTCCTTAGGATTATTCTAGTATATATATATATATATATATATATATATATATATATATATATATATATATATATATATATATATAATTACCATATTAGTAAAAAACGTACTCTCTTAAATTTTCAAAAATTCAACCGTAGCATTGCGACTGCACGCTCCAAAATTTCTTATCCGTTAATAATAACCAAAAACATATTTCGATTCGCATTTAATCTTTCGTGTCCCGCTACTACCTGGATTTACTAAAAAGACAAAAACAAATTAATTTCCATGGCTGTATGTACAGCTGAAAGTACTAGCAGAATAAAAAAAGACCTTATACAACTTGAATTTATTAAAAACAAGAATCATAATATTCATCGAGAAGTTCGTGGGTTAATGTAATTTTAATAAATTTGTTTGCGAAGATGTTTTTCGCCATTTATATCATTAACTTTACTAATCTGCTTTTTGTATGAAAGATTCATGTAATATAAATTGAACTGCACCACATATCTGATGTATTTTCCCTGATTATCTATGACTTCCTTCCATCTATTAACACGCTTACTAATTCCATTACTGTAAAATTATTTTGGCTTTGATTCGAAGAACTCACAAATTTCAGTTTTAACCCCTTCCTTACAAAAGCTGTTTCTTCCAAATGATTCTGTAAGCTACGAAACAAATGGTAGTCTGAAGGAGCAAGGTCGGGAGAATAAGGTGGATGAGGAATTTTCTCCCAACCAAATTCTTCGATCTTTTGTGACGTGATTCTTGCTGTGTGTGGTCGCGCATTGTCCTGATGAAACATCACCCGTTTTCGATTCACTAGAGCAGGTCTTTTTTTCCTCAAATCTTGGTTCAAACGCTCTAATTTCTGACAGTATATTTGAGCATTAATTGTTGCATTAGGTGGTAAGAATTCAAAGTGGATTATTCCTTGGCAATTCCACCAGATTAAAAGAAGAACCTTTTGCCCATGAAGTTCCCTTCTCGGCTGTGGCTGGGGTCCTTCCCCTTTACCAAGCCACTGTCTACGACGCTTAACATTTTGATAAAAGATCCATTTTTCGTCGCCAGTCACAAGTCTATCCAAAAAAGGTGAAACAAGTTGGCGAGAATGGAGAGAAGAGCAGATGTCAACTCAGGATTTGAGGTTGTTTTCAGACAATTCATGAGGCATCCATTTTCCAAGTTTAGGAACTTTTCCAAGTTGTTGAAGATGACGATGAACAGTTGTATGGTTTGAACTGAGAACCACTACCAATTCCTCAACTGATGAAGCAGGATTTTCTTCAAGGGCTGCTTCAAGAAGCTTTTCATCAAACTCAACTGGACGTCCGGTTCGATGTTCATCTTCAAGGGTGAAATCTCCACCTCTGAATTTTGCAAACCATCTTCTGCGAGTTCTTTCATTCACACATTCCTCTCCATAAACTGAGTGAATGTTTCTAGCCGCTTCGGCTGCTGAGTTTCCTTTCTTGAACTCATAAAGCATTATGTGCCTCAAATGATTCTTGGGTACTTGCATGTTAGCAGGGTTTTAATCAAACAAAATTTAATTTTATTGTTCTCTGAAATAAAATTTGATCTGTTTAAATGCATCTAAACATAAAAATAATGTTCAGCTCCATTAGACATTATAAAATACTCTTTAAATTTCATTCTTTTTAACAAAAAGTTAAAATTCGGACAGAACTTATGGGATGACCTAATATATATATATATATATATATATATATATATATATATATATATATATATATATATATTTGTGTATTTAGGCAGCAATCCTTCTTTCAAGCACATTTCATTAAAAACGACTGACAAGGTGCTTTTATTTAGTTTTTTATATAATTTCTCGTGCGATCTAATAAAGTTTTTCTTTTCAGAGGATAAATTATATAAAAATTGTCCGAATGTTCTTTTCCGAGCGCTTTCGGCTATACATTTAGCCATTATCAAGGATTATATTTCAACTGTTAGAATTAGAAATAGTTTGTTATGTGTATGTTTTATAAAGTGATTCATTTTTTTGTTTCAAATATATATATATATATATATATATATATATATATATATATATATATATATATGTGTGTGTGTGTGTGTGTGTGTGTTTGTGTGTGTGTGTGTGTGTGTGTATGTATTGCTCTACTTCGTATCGTTATATCGCATATATATATATATATATATATATATATGTATATTATTTTGCTCTACGTTGTATCGGGCTATTTAAAAAAAGACTTGAGGGCTTTACCTTGATCAACCAATCGAAAATAACCTACGTTAAATTCAAACTAAGCGAAAACGAAAATAGTTTTTAGAAATTGCTCATGACAGGAAGTTGTCTGCAAACAGATCGCAGACATTAGATTAAAAACTGATACAAGGTGGTTATATTAATTCATAAAGTGTATACAAACCAGACAAAGAAATTGAGCCCTTTTTAAATGAAATATTACGAATTTTGGTATTGTAGTTGATTATGGCGAGGACTTGTGCAGAACCAATCACACTTTTAGGAAGAGCCAGATACGGAGAACTGGTACTCAGTATGTCACAAGCTCTCCAAAACGACCCTCCGCAGGATTTGAATTCAGAGTTGTATTCTCCTAGACCGTTCGTCACTCTGTCTGTCTTACTATTTAGCCATAGTTTTCAGGAGAAGACATGGATTCATAACTTTTCCCAAGGGTATAAGGACGTAAGTGAATGTTATGAACTCGACTCTCCAATACCGTTTCCTCCAACGTGCCCCCCTCTCTTACTCTCACTCCCTATCTATCTATCTATCTATCTATCTATCTATCTATCTATCTATCTATCTATCTATCTATCTATCTGTTTGTCTGTCTGTCTGTCTGTCTGTCTATCTCTGTCTCTGTTTCTCTCCCTCTCTCTCTCTCTCTCTATATATATATATATATACATACATATATGCATACATTAGAGCTTAGGAACAAATATATTATAAATATTTTATTAAAAAACAGGAAAAGGTTAACACCTAGTCGCGTGAAAACGTAAAGAAGAGACATTTGAAAATGATGAAACTGACATAGCACAAAAATGAACATCTCTTTTTAATGGCTTATTAAGGGTATATAAATGAAAAAGTTTCAGTTCAGATACACCTAATATTTATATATATATATATATATATATATATATATATATATATATATATATATATATATATATATATATATAGGTAATTTTAATTTTTTACTTTTACTTTTAATTTCAAATTTTATAAATTTTTTAATATATATGATAACCTTGCTTAGTTGTCAAATTTTTCGAATCATCCTATACTTGTATTTTGATTGGTCACTCTAGCTTATGTAACAGCGTTTACTCCTGGCTAAGGATCGTTGATTAATTTGAAACTTTTAAAACCATTTATTCTATATTCTACATCGTCACTTGAAAAGACACTAGAAGTGTTGAAACAAAATGGCTACTTTTGTCGTGATTTTATAACATATTTATGTTGTAATATTCAAATAAATAATTATATCTGCTCTACTCTGTATTGAGCACTCTTTAAAGAATATTAATTGTTGGTTATTGGATCTCACTCCGTATATACCAATCCTATACTTGTATATATATATATATATATATATATATATATATATATATATATATATATCAATCAATCTATCTCCCTTGTAATCTACATTTTTCAGTACTAATTTAAGAGCATGTAACATGTCACTCTCTCTCTCTATCTACTTCTTTCTGGTCACATCTATCTATCTATCTATCTGTCTGTCTATCTATCTCTCTATCTATCTATCTATCTATCTTCATTTCTGTGTATGTATATATTTATGTATCTATGTCTATTCATATCTATCTATCTATCTATCTATCTATCTATCTATCTATCTATCTATCTATCTTCATTTCTATGTATATATGTATGTATCTATCTATGTCTATTCATAGCTATCTATTTATCTACCTTTCTATCTATCTATCTATCTATCTATCTCATACTGTTCATATCTATCTATCTATCTATCTATCTATCTCATACTGTTCATATCTATCTATCTATCTATCTATCTATCTATCTATCTATCTATCTCATACTGTTCATATCTATCTATCTATCTATCTATCTATCTATCTATCTATCTATCTCATACTGTTCATATCTATCTATCTATCTATCTATCTCATACTGTTCATATCTATCTATCTATCTATCTATCTATCTCATACTGTTCATATCTATCTATCTATCTATCTATCTATCTATTTACAGGCCGAAATTTGCATATGTTTTGCACACATGCCGTAGGCAAATGAAAGAAATGAATGAGACCGTTTTCCTTTTTAAGCGTAACCTACGTAGACAACCTAATCGAATTATAAAAGATTATTATATGAACATTATCTACGCATATATTTGTACAGTCCTAAACGTGCATACATGCATTTCCTCACACGTAATATAAAAGAAGTAAACGAAACCCTTTTCCGCTTTAACTTAAACTATGGAGACAACCTAATCGAATTAAGTCCCCCAAATTCCAACGAAATTTATTAATTAATTAAATGTTTAACTTAATCGTAGTTATTCGCATTCTTTCACCTTCCGAATGCCAGCAGCTAACCAAATTTTGATTCTAATTCTTTTATGATTCACGAAACTTGTTCCTTCGGTCACAAGATGTTAATGAAAGTTTTTTTTTAATTCTTCAATTAATGAATTCAAACCAAGCAAAGCCATAAAAAATCTGGCATCATTCCGCCTTTGAAATTTCGGTAAATTTGCAGATTAAGCCTCGGAAACCAACTGTAATGAAAATTCCCATTCTGGTGTGAAATTGCCTGATTAATGCCAAAATAAAAATAACAGTTTGCGGAAGAAAATCGTTTAGGAGTTATCAACAGTATAAGTTCGGCCTTTTTCGGGTCTAGCCCGGCTACTATTACAGGGGTTACTTATATACTTTTGCCTCGACCATTAATGCGCGGAAACTTACGTAGTTAACGGCCTTTTTTTTTTTTTTACTGATCTTCTTATCTTCTTACTCGTCTTGATTACTGTGCAGTTCACGAACATTAAATTGTATTTCGCGAATTGCGCAGTAATCAAGACAAGTGAAGCTTCCGCGCATTATTACTCGAAGCAAACCTATGTAAACAAAGCCAGTAACGGCGGCTGGGCTGTAACCGCGACGCGAATGAGGCCGAAATTCTATTGTTGATAACTCCTAAACGGTTTTCTTCCGCAAACTTTTATCGTTATTTTCGAAATAAGCATGCAAATTTATACCAGAATGGAAATTTTTGTTACAATTTGTTTCCGGGACTTAATCTGTAAATTTACCGAAATTCCTTCATAATGTTTTCATAAATTTCTTCATAATGTTTCTAATAGAATAATTAAATGAGAGATAACACTGCTGCTAGAAAAAAGGGGTTAACAATTGATTGATTTGCTTGTTTAACGGCATATCAACTCCTTTATTGGTCATTTAATGCCGAAATTTAATTTTCTTGGAAGCTTTGAAGTAATAAAAATATGAGAAATGTTTATGATACTCAGCTTTTGTGCATATACATGTTTGTGTGAACATGTAGGAGATAAACTTCTATATTTTACGGCCAATAAGCGAAGCACAAAACAAGTAAGAGACGCCTACAAATAAATCGTACTAAAATCAGTAGATATAAAAAAAACAAAAAACTTTACAATTCTGTACAAAACACGTCCCCAAAATTAAATAATTGGTTTCTGGAACCTGTTTGGATATAACAAGTCACGTGATGTGCTCTTTACGATGTCAGCGCGCTTGAACTCCAAATGACCTGGAAATAAATCAGGACTTGGATTACTTAGTACATTTCCACGCAGAACTCGGATAGAATTCGTGAGCCGGTCACCGACTCGCCAGAAGCTATAAAAACAGCGACCAGGTCTGAAAAAGGACAGTCAGCGGACAGATCTGAAACTGAACAGTCATTGGAGAGATTTGAGACGGAACAGTCAGGACCAGAACTGCAACGACAGTCAGCGAAACTGACCAGCCTCGAGACACGTTAGAATGACAACGCGTCAGTCAGCGATGATTTTCCTACATACAAAGCCGCGACTAAAGTAAGTCTTGTATCCCCTCTCTGTTCGCTGAGTTCTTTTAAATTGCTGCTAGCGCACACACATATTGGCGTACATATTACCCCGAACTTTTCAGACTCACTTACAACAAATAACTTCGAACTTTGCAGACTCACTTGCAACAAAATAATTTCGAACTTTGGAGACGCACTTGCAACAAAATAACTTCGAACTTTGCAGACTCACTTGCAAGAAATCACATCGAACTATTGGCCTCTATATGGCCACCTCAAAGAACATTCATTTTCAACATATAAATATATGTATCTGATTCTATAAATGCGATTGTGATATTTTTCTTCTTTTTCTGCGAAGATCATTTCTTCGCGTTGTTTACAGTTTTGTACTGTAATTTGTGGACATGATACCCGGATTTTATTTTTCCACCTAAATCCAGGTAGACTGACACACACAGACATAATCACTAGAGGCGGTGATATGTGTGTTTTATGTTGTATTTTTGTTGAAGTTATATTTCGGAATACGGTTTGATTTCTTTAAAAAAATTAATGTCATGAAAGAGATCTTTTATGTTGTCTGTTTGGTTGGTTACATTTGTTTAGCGGCATATCAACATCTGTATGGGTTATTTAATGCTGAAATTAAAATATTTGGAACACTATTTTATGGCTTCAACTAAATATATTTTGAACGCAATTGTATGCCTTCAATTACAGATAAAATGTATTGTTGGTCATTTTACATTAAATAGATGTTTTTGTAATTTTGCTATAAATATGACGAATTTTTCAAAAGACTATTTTTTCGGGATTCTGATCTTTCAGGATTTGAAAATTCTGGATTCAGATCTTTCGGGATTTTATAAATTCGGGATTTTAAATTTCGGGATTTTAAATTTCAGGATTCCGACGTTTTAGATTTTAAGATTCGGGATTATAACCTAAATGCTTAATGAAACACCCTCAATTCTTTCATATTTCATATAGAGTTAACTGTACGAATTGAAGTCACTTCTCAGTTACACTGCTCATTGGTTGATCCTGTTTTGCGGCATATCAACACTTCTATGGGTTATTAAATACCGAAATCTAAATCTTTTGAAAACTATTTTATGTTTTCAACTAAATATATTCTGAATGCAATTGTATACCTTCAACTTCAGATAAAATGTATTGTTAGTCATTTTACTATAAATATATATTGTTGTTAATTTTAAAAAAATGTACTGCTGGTACTTTTATACTATCATAGTGTTTTGCTTCTGTTTGGAAGTTCAGTATTTGTCCATAGCTGGGACCCTAGCAGATGCTACTACCCCTGGTCTGGGTGGACATGGGAGCAACAACAATTAAGAAGTGGTTCCACGATCCTCAAAACATTCAAACTCTCTTGCTGCCGGATGTAGCTTATCGTCATACTCATGACTAGTCAAGTTATAAGGTTACTGTGTGGTGTTGTATGAGAGCAATAAAGGGAAAGAAGAAATTCATGGGGTTATGCAAGAAAGATAACAATTAAACTTAGATTTTGAAAAGATCAGGATTGTAGTGATTGGTAAAAGCAGCCCGCCAAAAGTAGCATTTCGTGGACAGAACGATCACAGAAAGGTTCGTCTACGAAACTAGAGTCGAAGTCTAACATGGTTCTGATATAAAGAAATTTATATATATTTCAACTATTTTGCTTCTTACATTATATTTATATATATATATATATATATATATATATATATATATATATATATATATATATATATATATATATATATATGTTTATATATTAGAAATTTATATATAATTCAACTATTTTACTTCTCGCATCATATATATATATATATATATATATATATATATCAGAAATTTATATATATTTCAAATATTTTGCTTCTTACATTATATATATATATATAAGAAATTTATATATAATTCAACTATTTTGCTTCTTACATTATATACATACATACATACATATATATATATATATATATATATATATATATATATATATATAAGAAATTTATATATATTTCAACTATTTTGCTTCTTACATTATATACATATATATATATATATGAGAAATTTAAATATATTTCAACTATTGTGCTTCTTACATTATATATATATATATATATATATATATATATATGTTTATATATTAGAAATTTATATATAATTCAACTATTTTACTTCTCGCATCATATATATATATATCTCTATATATATATATCAAAAATTTATATATATTTCAAATATTCTGCTTCTTACATTATATATATATATATAAGAAATTTATATATAATTCAACTATTTTGCTTCTTACATTATATACATACATACATACATATCTATATATATATATATATATATATATATATATATATAAGAAATTTATATATATTTCAACTATTTTGCTTCTTACATTATATATATATATATATATATATATATATATGAGAAATTTAAATATATTTCAACTATTGTGCTTCTTACATTATATATATATATATATATATATATATATATATGTTTATATATTAGAAATTTATATATAATTCAACTATTTTACTTCTCGCATCATATATATATATATATATCTATATATATATATATCAGAAATTTATATATATTTCAAATATTTTGCTTCTTACATTATATATATATATATAAAAAATTTATATATAATTCAACTATTTTGCTTCTTACATTATATACATACATATATATATATATATATATATATATATATATATATATATATATATATATATAAGAAATTTATATATATTTCAACTATTTTGCTTCTTACATTAGATATACTCGATTCTCCCGTATGAGGGTCAAGCAGATCAGTTCCTTGGAAACTGACAGCCTGACAACTGCACATGAGATTTGATTATAGTAGTGAAGGTTTTGTGCAGAATCATCCACACTTTTTGATGGGTCGAATACAGAGACTAGGTGCACTACGTGCCACAGGGCCCCAAACGACCCTCCGCAGGATTTGAATTCACAGTTGTCCTTCTCCTAGAGCAGTTGGCATCCAAGGCTATAGAACCCAGTCTGTCCTGCTATTTAGCCATAGCTGGAGGGAGAAGTGGAGGATTCGCACCAAGGGTATTAGTACGTAAGTGAATGTAATGGATTCGACTGGAATTCGAACTCGGCTCCCCGTTTCCTCAATCCAAGCCGCTATCCACTACTTCGTGTACAGAGAAGAAAACATTTGCACGAACACAAGAAAAATTAAATAAAAACCTTAATTGCCGTACCTTGCCAGTCTTTAACGAATCATGTATAAAAGAGGCATTGCTTCTTAAATAAGCAATATATATATATATATATATATATATATATATATATATATATATATATATATATATATATATATATATATATATATATATATATATATACGTAAAAGGCAATAGAAAAATTGTATTATTAGCTGACGCGTTTCGTCCAATGTGGATTTTTCATGACAAAAATGAAATGAATTTATTGAAAACAAAGTAACTATTAACAAAAAAAAAATGTCCTTAGCAACTAGAATAATTTAGAAAACGCTATGGTATCCATCATGTCAACTGAAAATTACGTCAAGTTGACAATATGAATACAATATTTGCTAAGGACATTGAACGAAACGCGTCGGCTATTATAGTTTTCCTATTGTTTTTTTTTTACCTTTATACATATTGTCTTTTTCTACAGGTTAACTCTGACAAATTTTTCACACACACACACACACACACACACACACACATATATATATATATATATGTGAAGATGATGAAACAAAGTGGAACGTTTATAATTGACGTGTTCGGCATGTAAATGCGTGTATAAGTATGCATAAAAAAGGCTCTAATATATGAATATGCCTGGGTAAATGTATTTATATGTACACGTATATACAAGTTTATACGTAAAAATCCTACTAATCAACTCAAATTAAGAATTAATAAACTAATCACAGTCAACAACGCAGAACAGGCAAACCTAACTTCCCCCTCCGTGCCATCATATCCTAAATCCCCACTTCGGTTTACCAATTAACCAACATCACCAACCAACTCATTACACCATACATATCTCGTAAATACAGTATTAAATCAATTCATGAATTAATTCAAATCTTTAAAAAAAAAAAAAGAAACCTAATAATGAGACCATAGCCTCAATTGATGTGTAAAGTTTATTTACTAATGTCCCAGTTAAAGAAACGGTTGATATAATTATAAAGAATATTTACAACAATCCATCTCTCTCTCTACTAAAAATGAAACCTAATATATTGCGAAAACTAGTTTTTACTTGTACCATTGGCGTCCCCTTCTATGACCCTCAGAAAAACATCTACGTACAACATGAAGGCGTTTTCATGGGCTTTGTTCTTGGATGAGCATTTAGAAACTTCTACATGGCTAACATTGAAAATAAGATTTAACACCACTAAAAAAATCTAACATATGTAGATATTATTCTCATCTTATTTAAAAACAGATGAAATGCACAAACTACAAGAAAATTAAAAAAAAAGCATAAAAAACGAAAAATCTCCGTTCTTAACCACCCATATAAACTTAACAATAGCAATAAAATCCCTTTTCTTGATGTATTGATAGACATTAATAATAATACATTTACTACCTCCCCATATAAAACAACAACTAGCATGAATACTTGTACTCTAAACTATAAAAGCGAATGTCCTATTACTAAATGACTATTATAAATTTTTTAATAAACCAGACAAAAATTAACTCTTTCACGAAATAATGTTCTATACTGAATTAAAAAAATAAATTAAACAAACTCTCATTAATAATGACTTTGCTAATTAAATTGTTGATGAAAAAATTAGAGGAGCCATTAGCAATATAATCATAAATAAAAAACAACCTAATACTTCCTTAAATAACTCTAAACATATCAACCGACTATACCAAAATCAAATACTCTCTATCTAGAAACAAGAGTAAAAAATCCTAAAACATCTCATAAGTCGTAATATATTCCCGACTGAATCCTTGTAGAAAACTAAAACTCATTATATAATATACTAAATTTAACACAACCAACTTAATCATACACAATATCTCTTCTCCATCAACTAGTGTTTTGGAAAAGACCAACATTGCATATCAGTGTAAAAGTCCTTTGGGGTATTGTATCTCTGACAAAAAAGTCAGTACATGGCTTGACGAAAACATTATCAAGACGTCTTACACTCCGGAGTCTGATTATATTTCTGAGATGAGGTATTATGTACAGTATTTACATTAGTCGGACTATTGTCCTCATCTCTGTCGCCATATTTGTCACAACGTTTCGGCCGTTGTACGCTCCGGCCTTCTTCAGGTGGTTGGAATTTCGAACTGAACCCTTTATTTTACCCGGTTAAGGCAGCGGAGAACTTTCAGAGAGAAAATTAGCAGGAAATAACTGATAACTGACATCCATCAAACATGGCTCGTGGAACTAGAACAGTCTACCCCAGTGATCGAAATAAAGGATTCAGTTCGAAATTCCAACCACCTGAAGAAGGCCGGAGCGTACAACGGCCGAAACGTTGTGACAAATATGGCGACAAAAATGAGGACAATAGTCCGACTAATGTAAATACTGTCTTACACTCCATTTATCGGATACAAGTTCTATCGTACACCATTTAAAGACATATTCCCGTTCACCTTCACAATAGAGAAAAATACTTGTTGATACCACAAATATACTACTCTATGAAAATAATAAGCAAAAACTTCAAATACTCGAGGCCCTCTATATTAAAATCAACCAACCAACACTCAACAAAATTTATTACGAGTGTAGAAGCAATATTTCAAAATGCATTTGAGTATACTAACATTTAACATCATGTTGCAATTTACCGTCTCTAGTTACCCCCTTGCATTAGGAAAGGTTAATTTTAAAATAATTATAACAGAGCGTGTTCACGCGTGTTTACAACAATTACCATCACAACAATTACAGTTACATTAAGTTCGTCTTCGCAATTCACTTCTGGGGATGATCTCGAAGGAGATCGAAAGTGCTTGGGTTAACAAAAAACAGCACCCTCCTTGATGAATTTCAGTTTAATATCAAGAAGATAATTAGAGACAGAAGTAACAGGAGTCTTCTTGTTGGGTATGTATATCCAATATAATTATTTATGAAGTTGCATTTGTCAGCAACACAGTCCCTTAAGGGGCATAATGGTAATGGCTAAAAGTATAGCCGAAAGTACTCGGAGCATTCAGACAATTTCTAAATATTTATGTCCAGAAAAGAAGAAATATATATATATATATATATATATATATATATATATATATATATATATATATATATATATATATATATATATATATATATATAAAAATAAATACGCTTAAATTCACCTTCTTCTCTGCCGTGCGCCAGCGGCTTCAGGGTAAAATTTCCGACTGACGCGAATTCAGCCGGTTTTCGATTCTAGCCAGTGGCAACCGGACGTCTAGCCACACTGATGAGCTGTGATACAGCGAAACAGTGTGTCTGTGGATGACAATATATATATATATATATATATATATATATATATATATATGAAGAAATATACTCTTAGGGTGTGCGATATTTATGGGATAAAGTGCTAATATCAGTGATAGAGCGTGTGTTTAGATGCACCACTGACCCGTATATATAAATAACCGAGAAAAAAAACAACACTCGTAGCCTGACGATTGCGTCTAGCATGAAACAGCCTGTCGCTTCTAAGTGATGAATTCAAATCTTTTAAGACATTTTTTATGTTTATATGTTCTTTTTTAAATAATTGTCGAACTTTGTCCATTTCATAATATATATATATATATATATATATATATATATATATATATATATATTAGCTGACCACTCGTATTCGAGGATACCCGTCTACTAGAGCGGCTAGCCAATCCCTACTGCTCAGACACATTTGTGTTTGTTTACAGAGCCCACCTGTGGTTTTTCCTGCAACTATGCTGAGCAGACTTTAGTTACAGTTTGGGGGAGAGAGCTTGTTATCTAGCATGATCAACAATCTGAACACAGCCAGCACACTCAAACCCTCGGTCACGATAACTTGCAATTTTTCTACTTGAATTGTTCGCCTATATTGCATAATCCATTATTGAACGTAATTAAGTTACAATAAAATTTGTATTTTATATGAATACTACCTTATGAAAATTGAGATGTAGTAAAGTGTGTGTTTGTGTGTGGCTGTTGGGACGTACAATATATTTGGGGCAGGGATATGTGACCCTTGCACCGGCACTGTATATATATATATATCATAGATTTTTTAAAATCCGGCATTATATCATTACTAATTAAAATAAACGTAAAAAATATTGAAGACACGTGTTTGTCAAATGGCGAAATTAATATATGCTGGTCCAGAGATCAAAAGCGAAGCACATTTTATTTAATAACACTTTCGATACCTCGGCCTGTATATATGAAACGCGTTTAGTCACTATTTATAACATTTGTAATAATACAGACTTATTCAAAAAGAAAGAGCAAATTTCGAAAATTTAATAAAAACGAATTCTAAGAAACAGAAACACATTCAACACTAATCGGTAAAATTTGGTTTGGATTATTTTGTTTTACGGTATATCAACCTCAATCGGTTATTTAATGCCGACAACATTTTTTATTGCTGGTAATATTTTGTTTTTGTCAAAAATCTATTTCTGGTAATACTTTTCCTTCAAAATTGTATTACTGGTCATAATATTTTCAAAAAATCTTTGCTGGTACTAATTAACTATTTGCGCATAGCTGGGGACCATAACAGGTCCTACCACCCTGGGTCAAGGTGGACCTGGGAACACCAGTACTTAAGAGGTGGTTCCACGCTCCTCAAAATTTCCTGATCCGATGCAATGCTGCTGGACGTAGTTTATCGTCTTACCCAGGACGCGGATGTAGTTTAACGTCTTACCCAGGACAGCAAATCGGAAAAGGTTCAAAGATATTAAAATAAATGAACATTTTTTTCAATCTTGTTTAAATGCTTCGTTTGTTTTTCAGATTTTGTCTAAATTTAAAATTATATAATTTGTGCCAGCCCTTAAAATAGCCATACCACAAGAAAATTAGTTTTTTTTGTACTGCGATTTGCTTAGCGTAACCTTAAACTTTGAACCTTTGCCTATCCAGTAATGTATTGAATGTATTTACGTCTGTTGTTGCGGGTGTGCTGTACGAGTGTTTAGGTGGGGAAAAAAACGTGTCTCCTGGTATATTTATCCCACAACAAAAATGGCGGAATCGAATGTGTGTCCGGGTAATAAATTGACAAATTGGTGCGCGTGCGCGTGTGTGTTCTCTAGTGGAGAAAGCGTTTTCTTCACTCTACCTACATCCTACCGTACCTGAGTGAAATAGGAAAAAGAGGATGACAAAGAAAGGCTGAAGGAGCATCTTCTCGCGGCAGTTTTAAAAAGGAAAGTAAGTGGGGTAACTCCACACTGTTAATATTTGATTTATTAACTTTTCGGAGTTTTCTTTTTATTTTTTTAATAACCTCGTATTGGAGAGATAGAAAAATAAAAATTTAACTACTTAAAAAATAAAATAAATAAAAGAGACCAAATGATAATCATTCATAAATATAGATGAAAAAAAGGTATTGGCAAATGAGCCACACCTGTGAACCAATCAGAAAGCAAGAAACAATTCTGTAACGAATTCATTTGTCTCGGAAAAGTGTATAAACGCAAAGACGATCAGAAGCAAAAGGAACCAGAGTGTCGATGAAATAATTCCATCTTTCTCCTATGCTAGCCGGTCTTCTACACACAAGGAAAGAATATTCACTACTTGGCCCTTTCACAAACATTTACCTCCCATTGACATATTCCCCTCATTCCTTATTCTACCCCAACCCTGAAATCAGCAGTGTGTCAGGATGACTACTATCAACTGAATACATATATACAGACACATTAACATTACAAGAACTCTTTCTCTGTTTTATTATACTGAAGGATTTAAATGTCCAACACACCAACCTTCCATATGAACTCATGAACTATTTAAATTTTTTTATGTTTTAAAGATATATAAAATTTATCTTTACGTGCAAAATATATCGTTGTTTGTACTAATTATTTTTTATAATATTTTTGTTTTATTATAGTGTATCTACCATCCATTTTCTACTATAGTATGATATCTACTATTCATTTTCTACTATGATATAATATTTATCAACTGTTGGAAGTATGAAATATGTTACAAACCCTAAACCAAACCTTAACTCTTACCCCAACCCTAACCCTAACTCTTAAAAAGGACACGGCTTCATCTTCAATTATTTTGTCTGACCTTAGCCTGTTTATTTTGTAATGGAATTACATAAATACCTTCTTTCTGAATACAAATTAGATAAATACTATACTGTTCAGGTTAAAATAACACTATATTTAGTTTGAAGAAATAAATTGCTGTGGGCCGTAAGTCGGTTGTTTGATAGAGTACATCGTCATTTACGCTAGGTCGCAAATGCCTCGGTAGATATCATAGTATAGCAGTACCATTTTTTTTACATGGCCAAACATTGGTGTATATTAGGTTGAAGGACGTTATCGAAAGATAATCCCCTGTGTAAACCCATAAAACACCAAACGCCATATCAATTCAAATATCTTATATCCCGCACAAATGTAAGCCAATAAACTGACGACACCACAATATATGCTGCGTAAAGAACGAAATATTTTTAAACATAATCTCCTTCTTTGCAATTAATGCAGTTATTTTTGTACTGAACAGTAAATTAAACACATATAGGGAACATTATGCAGTGAAAATTTCAGACCAAAATTCAGTTAATAACTACGTTTCTGTCTACGGACTTATTGATCGAAACTGCTAGAATGTTGAATGGTGGAAAACAATTTGATTTTTGATTAGTTATTCATGCTTTATATGAGAAAATAAACCAAGGGTGCGATTTCTTAGATAAAAAAGTAAATTAAAAAATGTCCACGTAATTTGAATTTTAGAATATTAAAATAAAATAAAAATAAAATAAACTCTCGGTACGAAAAAAAAATTCTTTAAGAATGGATTTAGTATCTAAGGGACATAACCTTAAGAATATTTCAGAAGAGTTACGTTCCTTACATTTTATTTCAAGGGGAGATAATTGCTGCCTACTGCCGTTTACTCTATCCATATCAATAAGAAAATATCTCCAGGGAAATATGTAGACGTTTTAACACACACACACACACACACACACACACACACACACACACACACACACACACACACATACACGCACGCGCGTACCCCTGTAAAAGTTCCTGTACAAATAAGATATATCTGTAAAAAGAAAATATAAATAAAAGAAAAAAACAAAAAGAAAACTTTTCTATACCATCATATTTTTCAAAGTAAATATGGAGAATTTATTTCGTAACTTATAAAACTTATATACAACTTATAAACAGATGTAATGTGGAGGAAAAACAGTTAAGTTTTCAGATTTTTAATTTGAGAAACACTCGAAAATATTCATAATATTCTTATTCATGTTGTGTAAGGAAAGGTAAACTATGGAGGACGCTAAGGATTCTAATTTATTGTCTGATAAACGAAAGTGAACTTTTATTGAATTTTTATCTCATTTCCTTTCATTTATTTTCATTTTTAATGTAATTATTACTTATTTCTACGTATTTTAGTTTATTTTGTTTAATTTTTTATGCAGTAATTTATTTTAACTAAACATCTTTTACGGTTTTCTTTTAATTTCAAGAAATTATAATTAAACAAAATAATGTAATATATATATTTAAAACATTTTTGATGTTTAAACATTCTTTTTATAGATACAAATATTTAAGTAAATGCTCTGTTTATAATAAACAGTATTAAACAACATTTACCGGCCTGAATGTCCAAGAAATTTTCATAGAAAATATTCGTTCTCCGACAGGAATCGAACCTGTATCCTAATCGGAACCGTCATATAGCTTGACGTGCCTTGACTGTTTCGGCCACAGAGGAGCGTTCGGTGAGCAAGGTCGAATTTACTGTCTTTAAACTTCAATCTTCCATGAATCTCTCACGTACATTCATATCTGCCCATGGCGTATCAAATGTAAACAAATGACGTCACACATTATGAAATGCACAAAGTCGGACAATTATTTTAAGACAATTTTTTAAACATAAAAACATAAAAAAAATGTCATAAAAGAATTGTCGGACTTTGTCCATTTCATAATATATATATATATATATATATATATATATATATATATATATATATACCTATAAATACAAGAAAAAACTTCATAAACAAATTTAACCCAGAACTAAATAGATCATAACCACACACGCACATAATGGCAAAATACAGTGATCAAACCACTCACATGCATGCACATGCGGGTATCTGTAGAACACGAACATATATATATATATATATATATATATATATATATATATATTGACAAAAGAAAAGGGACTACTCACGGGCAGGCACACAAACCCCACACAACATAGGAAGTATGTGTGTATGTATGTACGTATATATGTGTGTATGTATGTGTGTGTGTATACTGATTCCATGTAACTTGGGAAGTATATGTATATGTATGTATGTATGTATGTATGTGTGTTTGTGTGTATGTACTGATTCCTTGTAATAGGACGGTGTGTTTATTGTTCGTGATTATGTGTGTGTGTATATATGTGTGCATATGTACAAATGTGTTTACTAATTCCTCGTAGTGAGACAGTGTGTATGTATGGAGAGGGAAATATACATATATACACGCATGCTGACAAAAGCACACGAAAATGGAAATAAATCTAAGAACACACAGGGGTCATTAACAGATAAGCATGCCGATAACTACTCCATCATTTCTCGAACCAATCTTAATTGTTTTATAACCCTTCACGCAGAACTTTTCACTGCCAGTTCAAGAAAGACATTTGGGTCACTAACACACAAAATGAGAATGTCTCATATCGAGAATATTTAACTTCGAAAAACACAAGACAAAAATTAATTTTTTTTAGTAATATGTGGAAATCTCCACCCTTTGCCTGATGCCTGTCGCGAGACCGAAAACACGTGTAGCAAAATTATGGAAAATAAAGCATAAAAAAATCCACATTACAACCAAAAACGTTTGCAGATTCTTTCTTCTTTTTAATATACACATTTTTCTCTAGTTGTAACTACTATAACCTCTTCCTTTTATATATATATATATATATATATATATATATATATATATATATATATATATATATATATGGTACACAAGAAAATCCTAAATTATTTCATATAGGCAATAGGCTTATTTCAAACGACGGTTGAAATAAGCCGATATATGAAATATGCCTATACCCGACGGTAAATTTCTAATTCCAACACCAACTCAGTTTATACCGGGGTTGAATAAGACTCACGAATTTTTCGTCGGTTGAAATAAGCCTATTCCTCATATGAGGTAATTTTAGATTTCATTGTATACTAATTATTTGCTCTGTAATAATAAATACATTGAGCTCTCTTTGTGGATCAATTTTAGTAGGATACACTTGGATTATATACCAACGTATTTATTACCTTTACCATATATATATATATATATATATATATATATATATATATATATATATATATATATATATATATATTATATATATATAGTCCATTGCGAGACATCTACAACAACATTCCTATCCACATTCACAATATAAAAAATTACTAATCGACAACACAACTATCCTACACCAAGAAAACAACAAATTCAGATTACAGATATGAGAAGCAATTTATATTAGAAAATTAAAACCGGCACTGAACAGAATAAACTATGAATACTGCAGTAATGTTCTGAAATGCCTGTAAAGGAAGTTTTTTTTCACGCTTTAATGCCCGCATGACCATGACATTGTAACATGAAATAATTCCATAATGAATAATTTTTTCACGTTCTTTAACGCTAAGCACATTGTCAACCGTTTTGCATTTCAAAGCATAATGAAAAAATTACAGTAATGGATAACAACGCACAACTTTTTATAAATACTTGTATTAATGAACAACATATAGTTTTGTACTACTTGCACCACTGAAGATGATCTTGGAAGAAGATCGAAAGTACTTGGGAAATAAAATAAAATAAATTTAAACAGTTATATCTCTCATCCTTTAACATCGACACACGGAAGTTTATTCGTGAGTGTGAACGGATTTTGTTAAAAATTAGCAGACATAATGTCTGTAATTTATTCAATGAGACCAGCCTAAAAGAGAATTTGCTGCCTAAACACACACGCACACACACACACACACACATTCACACACGCACGCACACACACACACACACACACACACACACACACACACACACACACACACACATATATATATAATTTATATATATATTTATAATTTGACTGATTTGAACACTTTATTCTACATTCAACACCATCACTTGATAAGACACCAGAAGTGTTGAAACAAAATGGTTATTTTTGTAGTGATTTCATAACATGTTTATGTTATAATCTTCGAATAAATTATATTTGCTCTACTTTATATTGAGCACTCTTTTAGATTGGCCTGATGTGCCTTAACCGATCGAGCCACGGAGGATCGTTCGATTAGCAAGGTCGATTTTACTGCTTTTAAACTTCAATCTTCCATAAATCTCTCACGTACATTCATATCTGCTCGATCGGTTAAGGAACGTCAGGCTATACGACGGTTCCGTATAGGATAAGGGTTCGATTCCTGTCGGAGGACGAATATTTTCTATGAAAATTTCTCGGACATTGAGGCCGGTAAATCTTATTAATACTGTTTATTATAAAATCAGAGCATTTACTTAAATATTTGTATCTATAAAAATAATGTTTAAACATAAAAATGTCTTAAAATAAATAAAATTGTAAATGAAAAATATTGTAAATAATTCATTCAAATATTTTATTTAAATAGTTACCCTCCTACATAATATAAATTGTAATATATATAAACTGTAATTTGAACTTAAAACGAATTCACAGTCGTTTCAACACTTGCTATATTATTAATTAACGAGAAATCTGTGTGAAATCGTTAAATAAAAAAATGCGTAAGTTATAAATAATTGGTATGTGTGTATGTATGTACGTTTATATGTATGTATGGATGTGTGTGTGTATACCTACAAATACAAGAAAAAACTTCATAAACAAATTTAACCCAGAACTAAATAGATCCTAACCACACACGCACATAATGGCAAAATACAGTGATCAAACCACTCACATGCATGCACATGCGGGTATCTGTAGAACACGAATATATATATATATATATATATATATATATATACACATATTGACAAAAGAAAAGGAACTACTCACGGACAGGCACGCAAACCCCACACAACTTAGGAAGTATGTGTGTATGTAAAAACTACATCCACGTTCTAGGTAAGACGATAAACTACATCCAGCAGCAAGGCCTCTGATCAGGAGGTTTTGGGAGCGTGGAACCACCTCTTGATTGCTGCTGTTCCCAGGTCCACCATGACCCGGGGTGGTAGCACTTGTTAGGGTCCCAGCTATGGGCAAATAGTTGAATAGTATGGAATTGTTACTGGCAATGAATTAACAATTTTCAAAAGTTCTGCGAATCACGGCTCTCCACAATTTCCTGTCGTTTGTAGCTCTTAATAAATTTTTGCCTTTTTGTTATTTTTCCTAAACCTTGTTCCGCCATCCATTTACTCAAGCTCACTAAGTGAGTTATGCGTTGTTTTCCTCTGTTCCTCTTACCTTCAATCTCTCCTGTGAGTACCAGATTTTCCAAGCCCTCTTTTCTCGTTATGTGCTCTAGAAATACCGACTGTCTCGCATGTTCGGTCCGTGGTAATCTCAGCATCCTTCTATAGAACACTTTTCTGTTGCTTGACGTCTCTTCTTCATCTTTGAGGAAATTGTCCAGCGTTCACTGACGTATAGGACGACAGATGCCATGGACTCTTTTCTATGCTTCTAACGAATTTGCAGTGAGGGAGAAAAAGTTATCTCCCCTTGACTAAAACAAAATTAGCAATAAAAATTAGTTATAAATATGCACGAGAAAAGAAACAGT
>OZ038506.1:30105858-30143358 GCA_964036315.1 Acanthosepion esculentum | reverse complement strand
TGAACACTCGCACATCCGCATATAAATTAATACATGCACCCGCATAGACACATATAAGGATAATAGGTACGCATACACAGACCTACGTACATAAACATACACATAGATAAGCACATATAAATATATTGACCCATACGTCGACGCAGAAAAGTAAATAAGGCAAGTGAAGAAATACATATAAAGATGCAACCATATACAAGCACACACATACATACATACACATCTAGATGTACATACATAAGCACGCATGCATATATGTATATACACTAAATATATATATAGACATTTACAAATACAAGTGTATACATGAAAAATTAAACAAACGTAAATTAAAACGACATGAGTATAAAAATGCATATACACATCCGCTAGTACATATATATACACACATACATACGCAACTACACATAGATATACATACATATATATCTACAGACATACATATACATACATACATACATATTCACAAATATAGATATACGCAAATATACAAATACATATATATATATATATATATATATATATATACATATACATACATATATAAACACACATACCCATATACATACACACACGTACACATATACGCACACACATACATATACAAACACATATACATATATACATAAACATATAGACACATGCATAAAAAAGGAAAAAGAAATAAGCATACATAGACCAACTTATATTCTAATAATATTCCAACAACATTATGATAAAATATATTAAAAGTTAATCATAATTTAAGAAAAGAACAACGGTCTGTAAGCAATTAAAGGTACTTTATCAACAAAAGTAGATTTTAGTTTGTATCTATGATACACTCCAAGACACTAAAGCCTACATACAAATACACATACAATGACACACCAACATATATATATAAATATCTAATCCTATATAAATACCCATATCGACACATCCAGATAAACAATACAGAGACAGTCGAGCTCAACCATATAATCACCCACACATACATATAAATATACACCCATATACAAACACATATACATAAACATATACATATTTAAACATACATATATATACATATATATGCATATATAAACCTATACATACACATAGAAACATACATACTACATATACATACATATATGCACACTCACACATACATATACATACATATGCAATAGGCATACATATATCTACACTCACACAAGTACACATAAATATCCCCATATACCCATACATATACTCACACATTTAGTGGTAGACACTTACCAGAATTTACTCCCTTACTCATAGACATAAAACGGTCCTTTTTAGCATGATAGTCGCCTTATCGATATGAATGTGTACTGGGTACTTACAAAGTATCATACGTGTCTGTATTTAGATGTATATATGTGTATGTTATGTAGAGTTATTTCTACTGTAGGATATGTATATGTGTATATAGGGATATATATATGATTTTTTTTTTTTTTTTTTTTTTTTTATGAAGGTATATCGTTGCGTATATTGGCTTCTATCATAGGTTAACCTGTTTATGTCTATGAGTAAGGGAGTAAATTCTGGTAAGTGTCTACCACTAAATGTGTGAGTATATGTATGGGTATATGGGGATATTTATGTGTACTTGTGTGAGTGTAGATATATGTATGCCTATTGCATATGTATGTATATGTATGTGTGAGTGTGCATATATGTATGTATATGTAGTATGTATGTTTCTATGTGTATGTATAGGTTTATATATGCATATATATGTATATATATGTATGTTTAAATATGTATATGTTTATGTATATGTGTTTGTATATGGGTGTATATTTATATGTATGTGTGGGTGATTATATGGTTGAGCTCGACTGTCTCTGTATTGTTTATCTGGATGTGTCGATATGGGTATTTATATAGGATTAGATATTTATATATATATGTTGGTGTGTCATTGTATGTGTATTTGTATGTAGGCTTTAGTGTCTTGGAGTGTATCATAGATACAAACTAAAATCTACTTTTGTTGATAAAGTACCTTTAATTGCTTACAGACCGTTGTTCTTTTCTTAAATTATGATTAACTTTTAATATATTTTATCATAATGTTGTTGGAATATTATTAGAATATAAGTTGGTCTATGTATGCTTATTTCTTTTTCCTTTTTTATGCATGTGTCTATATGTTTATGTATATATGTATATGTGTTTGTATATGTATGTGTGTGCGTATATGTGTACGTGTGTGTATGTATATGGGTATGTGTGTTTATATATGTATGTATATGTATATATATATATATATATATATATATATATGTATTTGTATATTTGCGTATATCTATATTTGTGAATATGTATGTATGTATATGTATGTCTGTAGATATATATGTATGTATATCTATGTGTAGTTGCGTATGTATGTGTGTATATATATGTACTAGCGGATGTGTATATGCATTTTTATACTCATGTCGTTTTAATTTACGTTTGTTTAATTTTTCATGTATACACTTGTATTTGTAAATGTCTATATATATATTTAGTGTATATACATATATGCATGCGTGCTTATGTATGTACATCTAGATGTGTATGTATGTATGTGTGTGCTTGTATATGGTTGCATCTTTATATGTATTTCTTCACTTGCCTTATTTACTTTTCTGCGTCGACGTATGGGTCAATATATTTATATGTGCTTATCTATGTGTATGTTTATGTACGTAGGTCTGTGTATGCGTACCTATTATCCTTATATGTGTCTATGCGGGTGCATGTATTAATTTATATGCGGATGTGCGAGTGTTCAATTATATGTGGAGGTGGTTATTTACTTTTGTCTGTAAATGTGTCGAAAACTATATGTTTTCAAAAATGTATATATGTATATATATGTGTATGTGTGTGTATGTGTATATGTATATATATGTATATATATATATATATGTATATATGTGTATGTATATGTATATATATATATATATATATATATATTTATATATGGTTATTTGTTTAAATTTTTCAAGTTTAAATTCGTTTAATAACATATTAAGCCACGAATAGCTTCGACATTTGACCGTCTGGATCATATTGAATGTAGATGTGTGTGCCTGTGTGTATCGATGTATGTGTGTAGGTGTAGTGCATTTGCCTATGTGTGGTTTGCTTTTTTGTATGTGTGTGTATATATCTAGATGCGTCCGAGCGGTTGGCATGCCGTTGTTCGAGTGATTTCACGTGAGAGGCGACTAACATGCTGAAATGTAACGAAAAATGTATACATCTATGTCTGGGACTCTAAATACAACTTTCAACTTAATTTCAATGAAAATATAAATTAAATAGCATATATATTTTTTATTTTTATTTTTAGATTTATTTATTTATTTTTTATTTTTTTGTTTTTTTATTTTTATTTTTTATTTTTTCTCCTTAGTAATTCTACAATTTAAAACTTAATAGAGATCTGATTTAGATTTCTAAATAGGTAATTTTAATTTTTTACTTTTAATTTTAATTTCAAATTTTATAAATCTTTTAATATCTAAGATAGCCTTGCTTAGTTGTCAAATTTTTCGAATCATCCTATACTTGTTTTTTGATTGGCCACTCTGGCTTACGTAACAGCGTTTACTCTTAGCTAAGGATCGTTGATTAATTTGAAACTTTTGAAACCATTTATTCTATACTCTATATTATCACTTGACAAGACACAAGAAGTGTTGAAACAAAATGGCTACTTTTGTCGTGATTTTATAACATATTTATGTTGTAATATTCAAATAAATAATTATATCTGCTCTACTCTGTATTGAGCACTCTTTAAAGAATATTGATTGTTGGTTATTGGATTTCATTCCGTATATACCAATCCTAAACTTGGATATTAGCTCCTATTACTGTCGAGCACTATCTATTATATTCTTAATATGGATAAAATCGATTTCGAATTATCACTGAAGAACATTCCCACCACAAACAAAAGGGATTATTTCGTCCATTTGACTCAGCAAACTGAAAACTTCATAAGGAGAATGAGATGGAAGGCTTTCTTCTTCCTTCAGAATAAGGAACAACTATATGAACAAGAGAACTATGGTTTTAAAAGTCTCAAAACTGCACCTATAATAAAGGATCTATTGAGTTTCGAGAATGATCTATTAGATATCATCAAGGGATTAACCTTCTACAAATTCAAGAACTGTTTCCAAAAAAATCTGGATATCATTGTCAAAGACATCAATAAATCAGAAGACCTATATGTTAAATCTGATAAGACTGCCAACTTTTATAAATTATCCCCTAGGAATTATGACAAATTAGTAACCAATAGTCTAACCAGTAGTTACCAAAAAATTAATACGGACAATTTTAACCAAATTGATAAAATTAACTCTATCAGCAAATCAATTACTGATAAACTAAAGATAAGTGATCGAGTTAGTAAATTACAACCTAAAGAAGCCTATATTTTATTAAAAGATCACAAACCCGATTTCAGATCTAAGCCATCATCTAGGATTATAAACCCAACTAGACCGGAAATCGGCAGGATTAGTAAGAACATCTTAGAAAGAACCAACCACTCCATAAAGAAAACCCTCGGACTATTACAATGGATTAACACTGCGGATGTCATCAACTGGTTTACCAACATCGGATTTAAGGATAAATGTACCTTCATACAGTTTGACATTACAGACTATTATCCATCTATATCCAAAAATCTGTTCACTTGTGCCCTGGATTTCGCTCGGGAATACTCCAACATTTCTGAAAGAGAAGTGAATACCATCATGGAGTGCCGAAATTCGGTTCTAATCTACAAAGATGAACAGTGGACCAAAAAGTCCTGTAACGAAAAATTTGACATTTCAATGGGTTCTCTGGATTCTGCTGAAGCTTCTGATCTTGTTGGATTATTTCTTTTGTATAATTTAAGTGCATTTGATTGCCTAGATTCTGATAGTGTAGGATTATATAGGGACGACGGGTTATTAGTAGTTAGGAATTCCACTAAAATTAAAGTAGATCGTATTAGAAAAATGATACATAAGGTATTTAAGGATCTAGGTCTCAGAGTAATAGTTTCCACTAATGTTAAACGAGTAGACTTCCTAGACGTCACCCTAGACCTCACTAGCAACACATACCAACCATATGTAAAAGTTAATTCCAATCAAATATACGTTCATCCAAATTCTAACCACCCCCCTGCAATCATCAAACACATACCCTATTCTATTGAATGTAGGATCAGTAACAACTCTTCAAACAGTGATATTTTTAATAAGCATAGTAACCTTTACAATTCCGCACTTAAAAATAGTGGATATAAAAATATTAATATTAAATATAAAAGCCCTATAAATAGCAACAATAATGGTAGAAAGAGATCTAGAAAAATCATATGGTATACTCCCCCTTTTAACATTATGGTTAAAACCAAATTGGGGCACCTGTTTCTAAACCTCATTAAAAAACATTTCCCCAAATCTGGAACCAACTCACTCAGTAAAATATTTAACTCTAATACTCTTAAGTTAAGCTATAGTTGTGCTGATAACCTAGAAAAAATAATTAAAAAACATAACAATAGTATATTCAGCAAGTATATAAATTCGGAGAGCCTGACAACCCACAAGGTTGCACATAGCAACATTAAGCAAAATGACACAAATAATAAATCATGTAACTGCAGGAATCCCAATAATTGTCCACTAAATAATAACTGTTTAACTAGCTCTGTAGTTTATCTCAGTACTATATCAACACTAGAAAATCCAAATATAAAGAAATTCTACATAGGTTGCACCATGAGACCATTCAAGGAACGCTGGCGGGGTCACCTGCAATCTTTTAATAATAGTAACTATAAATATATGACTTCATTATCCAAATACTTTTGGAGTCTAAAAGAGAAAAATAAAACACCTAAGGTTAAATGGAAATTAATTAGAAAGGCCCGGACATGTAACTCACTATATGCCCCCTGTTACTTATGCCTTAACGAGAAACTTGAAATAATTAGATTTAAAAATAAGACTGATCTTTTAAATCAAAGATATGAACTAACAGTTAACTGTAAGCACCGTCTTAAATTTAACTTAGTATAGAAATCATATACTTTCTATGATAATGATAAATGAAACTTAATAGACTATTACCTTTTTAGCATGATAGTCGCCTTATCGATATGAATGTGTACTGGGTACTTACAAAGTATCATACGTGTCTGTATTTAGATGTATATATGTGTATGTTATGTAGAGTTATTTCTACTGTAGGATATGTATATGTGTATATAGGGATATATATATGATTTTTTTTTTTTTTTTTTTTTTTTTTATGAAGGTATATCGTTGCGTATATTGGCTTCTATCATAGGTTAACCTGTTTATGTCTATGAGTAAGGGAGTAAATTCTGGTAAGTGTCTACCACTAAATGTGTGAGTATATGTATGGGTATATGGGGATATTTATGTGTACTTGTGTGAGTGTAGATATATGTATGCCTATTGCATATGTATGTATATGTATGTGTGAGTGTGCATATATGTATGTATATGTAGTATGTATGTTTCTATGTGTATGTATAGGTTTATATATGCATATATATGTATATATATGTATGTTTAAATATGTATATGTTTATGTATATGTGTTTGTATATGGGTGTATATTTATATGTATGTGTGGGTGATTATATGGTTGAGCTCGACTGTCTCTGTATTGTTTATCTGGATGTGTCGATATGGGTATTTATATAGGATTAGATATTTATATATATATGTTGGTGTGTCATTGTATGTGTATTTGTATGTAGGCTTTAGTGTCTTGGAGTGTATCATAGATACAAACTAAAATCTACTTTTGTTGATAAAGTACCTTTAATTGCTTACAGACCGTTGTTCTTTTCTTAAATTATGATTAACTTTTAATATATTTTATCATAATGTTGTTGGAATATTATTAGAATATAAGTTGGTCTATGTATGCTTATTTCTTTTTCCTTTTTTATGCATGTGTCTATATGTTTATGTATATATGTATATGTGTTTGTATATGTATGTGTGTGCGTATATGTGTACGTGTGTGTATGTATATGGGTATGTGTGTTTATATATGTATGTATATGTATATATATATATATATATATATATATGTATTTGTATATTTGCGTATATCTATATTTGTGAATATGTATGTATGTATGTATATGTATGTCTGTAGATATATATGTATGTATATCTATGTGTAGTTGCGTATGTATGTGTGTATATATATGTACTAGCGGATGTGTATATGCATTTTTATACTCATGTCGTTTTAATTTACGTTTGTTTAATTTTTCATGTATACACTTGTATTTGTAAATGTCTATATATATATTTAGTGTATATACATATATGCATGCGTGCTTATGTATGTACATCTAGATGTGTATGTATGTATGTGTGTGCTTGTATATGGTTGCATCTTTATATGTATTTCTTCACTTGCCTTATTTACTTTTCTGCGTCGACGTATGGGTCAATATATTTATATGTGCTTATCTATGTGTATGTTTATGTACGTAGGTCTGTGTATGCGTACCTATTATCCTTATATGTGTCTATGCGGGTGCATGTATTAATTTATATGCGGATGTGCGAGTGTTCAATTATATGTGGAGGTGGTTATTTACTTTTGTCTGTAAATGTGTCGAAAACTATATGTTTTCAAAAATGTATATATGTATATATATGTGTATGTGTGTGTATGTGTATATGTATATATATGTATATATATATATATATATATGTATATATGTGTATGTATATGTATATATATATATATATATATATTTATATATGGTTATTTGTTTAAATTTTTCAAGTTTAAATTCGTTTAATAACATATTAAGCCACGAATAGCTTCGACATTTGACCGTCTGGATCATATTGAATGTAGATGTGTGTGCCTGTGTGTATCGATGTATGTGTGTAGGTGTAGTGCATTTGCCTATGTGTGGTTTGCTTTTTTGTATGTGTGTGTATATATCTAGATGCGTCCGAGCGGTTGGCATACCGTTGTTCGAGTGATTTCACGTGAGAGGCGACTAACATGCTGAAATGTAACGAAAAATGTATACATCTATGTCTGGGACTCTAAATACAACTTTCAACTTAATTTCAATGAAAATATAAATTAAATAGCATATATATTTTTTATTTTTATTTTTAGATTTATTTATTTATTTTTTATTTTTTTATTTTTATTTTTTATTTTTTCTCCTTAGTAATTCTACAATTTAAAACTTAATAGAGATCTGATTTAGATTTCTAAATAGGTAATTTTAATTTTTTACTTTTAATTTTAATTTCAAATTTTATAAATCTTTTAATATCTAAGATAGCCTTGCTTAGTTGTCAAATTTTTCGAATCATCCTATACTTGTTTTTTGATTGGCCACTCTGGCTTACGTAACAGCGTTTACTCTTAGCTAAGGATCGTTGATTAATTTGAAACTTTTGAAACCATTTATTCTATACTCTATATTATCACTTGACAAGACACAAGAAGTGTTGAAACAAAATGGCTACTTTTGTCGTGATTTTATAACATATTTATGTTGTAATATTCAAATAAATAATTATATATATATATATATATATATATATATATATATATATGTATATATATATATATATATATGTATATATATATATATATATATATACATATATATATATATATATATATATATATATATATATATGTATATATATATATATATATATATATATATATATATATATATGTATATATATATATATATATATATATATATATATATATATATATATATATATGAGTGTTTTTATATGAAAACATTTGTTTGAACCTTTCATATATTTACGTTGTCGTATGTTTCATACACCTTAAACAAGCTCTAAATTACATATTCCCGCACAACAAAGTTTTTCTGTCTCTTAATTCTCTGCTTAGCTTTTGGAAGGCAACTTTATCTATACCAATGTGTCTTCGGATTTCTGTGTCACACTTTCCAAAAACTTTTTCCTCTGTTCAAACACTTCCCAGATATTTAAATTTTTGTACTTGTTTGATTTCTGGAGAGCCACATTTCTCTTGCATAAACTTTTTCTTCATGATGTCAGGAGATTGTCCAGCATTCACTGGCATGAACATTTTTCTTGGTTTCTAAGAATTCTTTTCTGTTTCTATTTTGTGACAAGAATTATGATTTCTGTTTCTGACCCTATTAAAAAACAGAAAATCCAAATTATTGTCGGGTCCTGGTTATGACAATAAACTGCATCCGCGTTCTGGGTAAGACTATAAACTCTGTCCAATAGCAAGGCCTCTGATCAGGAGGTTTTGAGGAGCGTGGAACCACCTCTTAATTGCAGGCTGTTCCCAGGTCCACCATGACCCGGGGTGGTAGCACTTGTTAGGGTCCCAGCTATGGAAAAATAGTTGACTCCCCCAAACTGGGGTCAAAACACTATGAAAATATAAAAATAGGTCTTAATACCAGAAATACATTTTTTTGTTAAAAATTATTACTGGCAATGAATTTTTGAAGAAAAAAGTTATTACCAGCCATAGATTTTTGAAAACAATATTGTCAAGAATATATTTTTGGAAAAGAAAAATATTACAAGCAATTTTTTGAAAAAATACCAGGAATACATTAAAAAATATATTATCAGCAATACATTTCGGAAAAAAGCACCTATCAGGGCGGGGGTTCCAGCTATGAGCAAATAGCTTACCACAAAATCAAAACACTATGAAAGTGTAAAAATAGGTTTTAATACCAGCAATACATTTTTGTAAAAAAATATTATCAGCCATTTTTATAGATTTTTGAAGAAAGAATATTAGAGCAGTATATTTTTGAATAAAAAATATTAGAACAGTACATTTTTGAAGAAAAAATATTAGAGCAGTATATTTTTGAAGAAATATATTAGAGCAGTATATTTTTGTAGAAAAAATATTAGAACAGTATATTTTTGAAGAAAAAATATTAGAGCAGTATATTTTTGAAGAAAAATATTAGAGCAGTATATATTTGAAGAAAAATATTAGAGCAGTATATTTTTGAAGAAAAATATTAGAGCAGTATATTTTTGAAGAAAAATATTAGAGCAGTACATTTTTGAAGAAAAATATTAGAACAGTACATTTTTGAAGAAAAATATTAGAGCAGTATATTTTTGAAGAAAAATATTAGAGCAGTATATATTTGAAGAAAAATATTAGAGCAGTATATTTTTAAAGAAAAATATTAGAGCAGTATATTTTTAAAGAAAAATATTAGAGCAGTATATTTTTAAAGAAAAATATTAGAGCAGTATATTTTTGAAGAAAAAAATATTAGAACAGTATATTTCTGAAGAAAAAATATTACCAGCAATAGATTTTTGGAAAAAAAATATTAGCAGAAATATCTTTTTGGAAAAAATATTACCAGCAATAAGAGTCTTGTTGGCATTAAATAACCCATTGTGATGTTGATATGCCGTAAAACAAACCAAACCAAACAATTGTTGCCCTCCCCACACACACATTTACGAACCAACGCTTTAATCTTCGTGGGATAATTTTGCATGAGGAACTTGGAACCTTAAACCCAATCTACCTTCTGCTGCTGCTGCCCTCACTAAAGGTTCTCTTTTTTCCTACTGCGACTGCTGCTGTTGAAGCCTTGCTGTCATTTCACTTTCTTTCTTAATGGCTCCTATATCGTATTTATTTCTATACAAAGGCAAGAAATAGAGCAAGTATTAATAATATTGAAGGACCGGACATATCAAAATCAGAAGTAGTATCTGCACTGGCCAAATTGAACAGAAACACTGCGGTAGGGACAGACGAAATTGTAATAATAAATGAAATCTACAACAGTGGTAATATACTGGAAGACCTAAATGGATCGATTTTCATAGCACTGCATAAGAAGCCAGTGAAAAACGAATGTAAACTCCATTGGACTATCAATCTAATGTGCCATACAACAAAACTTATCATCCGAATACTGATGAATATTTCTGTTTCTGACCCGATTGCAGTTTGTAATAAAAATTTCCTGTTTCTTAATACTTTGCTTAGCTTTTGGAAGGCAACTTTCGCTACTGCAATATATCTTCGGATTTCGGTGGCGCACTTTACTTTAAAACACTTCCCAGATATTTAAATTGTTATATTTGATTTTGGTATCACCATTTTATAATTTGAATGCTGAACCGTTCCCTTTGCTAGCAACCATACGTCCTGCCTTTTTGCAGTTGATGCTTAGTCCTTTCTTTTCACTTTTCTTTCATTACGTTCTGTAAGCGTTCTTGTAGATTCCTTTCTGTGTCTGCTATCAACACCGTGTACGCTGCTTATTTAATGTTGTTAAGATTATGGTCGGCGGTTTTTAATTGGCGGCTCTGTGATTGTAGACCCGGATGAGACAACAAATTTATGCAAATTATTTTGAAATGAACGCCGGGATATGCTGCGAAATTCTTCTCTCAAGAAGTTGAGTTGACCTGCCCATATGTATTTTTCAACGTCGCAACCGAATGTGACATTAGGTCGATTGTCCTGTTTATACAGTCAACGTATAGATTTTGACAATTCCGATTTGTAACTCGACTCCTGGACTGATCACTTCAGATTTTAATATCCTTCAATATTATTAATACTCGCTCTATTTCTAGTCTTTGTATATAAATAAATACGATATGGGAGCCGTTAAGAAAGAAAGTGAAATGACAGCAAGGCTTCAACAGCAGCAGTCGCAGTAGGAAAAAAGAGAACCCTCAGTGAGCGCAGCAGCAGAAAGTAGATTTTGTTTAAGGTTCCAAGTTCTCCATGCAAAATTGTCCCACGTAGATTAAAGCGTCGGTTCGAGAATTTGGGGACATTAATTGAGATTTCTGTTTCTCAGTAGGGTCAGAATCAAAAATCACAATTACTGTCGCCAAATATAAACAGAAAAAATTCTTAAAAGCCAAGAAAAGAGTACTGAACTGTTAGGTAATATCAGTTCTCCTATATGACAGTGAATGCTAGACAATCTCCTCGCAGACGAAGAAGAAACTTGGATCAACAGAAATATGTTTCTACAGAAATCAAACAAGTAGAAAAATTAAAATATCTGGGAAGTGTTCTAACAGAGGACGAAAAGCACAACACTGAAAACCGAAGACGCATTGGGATAGGCAAAGATGCATTTCGAAAGCTAAGCAGAGTATTAAGAGACAGAAAAACTTCGTTAGACACAAAAAAACAGTACGTGACATCTGTCTTCCAATATGGCAGTGAATACTAGACAATCTCTTCGAAGATGAAGTAAAGACTTGAAGCAACAGAAATGAGGTTCTACAGAAGGATGCTGAGGATACCATGGTCTGAACATGTGAGCAAAGACAAAGTTTTAGAGAAAATATAAACAAGAAGGAAACTTATACTTAACATCAGGAAGAAACAGAGAAATTTCTAGGGTACATATTGAGGAAAGAGGGCTTGGAAAATTTATACTCCCAGGAAAGATTGAAGGCAAGAGGGACAGAGAGAAAAAACACAGTAGGAAAAGAGAACGTTTAGTGAGAGGAGCAGAAAGTAGATTGGGTTTAAGGTTCCAACTTCTCCATGCAAAATTGTCCCACGTAGATTAAAGCGTTGGTTCGTGAATTTGGGAACAATAATTGTTTGGTTTGG
Source organism: Acanthosepion esculentum (assembly GCA_964036315.1). Classification (NCBI taxonomy): domain Eukaryota; kingdom Metazoa; phylum Mollusca; class Cephalopoda; order Sepiida; family Sepiidae; genus Acanthosepion; species Acanthosepion esculentum. The sequence goes on along the minus strand of OZ038506.1, from coordinate 30,130,677 downwards.
TTTGGTTTGTTTTACGGCATATCAACGAGGAAAGTGGGCTTGGAAAATCTGATACTCACAGGAAAGATTGAAAGTAAGAGGGACCCTTTTACTGACGACCAATCATTTCTTCTTACAGTTAGCAATTGAATTTTTTTTATCACTTCGATATTCTACATTGTTTGGGAGATTTTTGCAGTTTTCCTTTTGAGTCTGCAATCAATATAGTAGCATCTATCTTTTTGCTCACATGTTCAGTCCATTTTCTCATCATTTGCATATAGAACCATAACATTATCGTTACAAAATCTCTTATATATCTGTAGAAATTGCCCTGCACTAGCATCCATTGTAAGATATTAGATATTACGTCGCAGTTCAGCATAATTTTCATTGTCCCCAACGATACATTGCTTTACCTTAATGTCTTCTATGGTGCCTGAAGGAGTAATTAGATTGTTACGCATTCACTGCCATATAGGAAATTAGATCTTATATACAAGTTGAGCACTCTTTTCTTTGTTTCTAACAATATTGTCCTTTATCTTAAAGTTTTGCTTACTTTCTGAAAGGCATTATGCAATTGTTCCGTATTCCCGTCAAGGGTATGACGATAAACTAAATCCGCGTCAGTATACACTGCCATATTGGACAATTGATACGACTTAGCAGTTGGGCAGTCTTTCTTTTTTTCTAATAATATTTTCCTTTATCTTAATGCTTTGCTTATTTTCTAAAAGGCATGATGCAATTGTTCCGTATTCACTGCTATATTGGACAATTTATACGACTTAGCAGTTGGGCAGTCTTTCTTTTTTTCTAATAATATTTTCCTTTATCTTAATGCTTTGCTTATTTTCTAAAAGGCATGATGCAATTGTTCCGTATTCACTGCTATATTGGACAATTGATACGACTTAGCAGTTGGGCAGTCTTTCTTTTTTTCTAATAATATTTTCCTTTATCTTAATGCTTTGCTTATTTTCTAAAAGGCATGATGCAATTGTTCCGTATTCACTGCTATATTGGACAATTGATACGACTTAGCAGTTGAGCAGTCTTTCTATTTTTCTAATAATATTTCTTTTATCTTAATGCTTTGCTTATTTTCTAAAAGGCATGATGCAATTGTTCCGTATTCACTGCTATATTGGACAATTGATACGACTTAGCAGTTGGGCAGTCTTTCTTTTTTTCTAATAATATTTTCCTTTATCTTAATGCTTTGCTTAGTTTCTAAAAGGCATGATGCAATTGGTCCGTATTCACTGCCATATTGGACAATTGATACGACTTAGCAGTTGAGCAGTCTTTCTTTTTTTCTAATAATATTTTACTTTATCTTAATGCTTTGCTTATTTTCTAAAAGGCATGATGCAATTGTTCCGTATTCTCTGCCATATTGGACAATTGATACGACTTAGCAGTTGGGCAGTCTTTCTTTTTTTCAAATAATATTTTCCTTTATCTTAATGCTTTGCTTAGTTTCTAAAAGGCATGATGCAATTGTTCCGTATTCACTGCCATATTGGACAATTGATACGACTTAGCAGTTGAGCAGTCTTTCTATTTTTCTAATAATATTTCTTTTATCTTAATGCTTTGCTTATTTTCTAAAAGGCATGATGCAATTGTTCCGTATTCACTGCTATAATGGACAATTTATACGACTTAGCAGTTGGGCAGTCTTTCTTTTTTTCTAATAATATTTTCCTTTATCTTAATGCTTTGCTTAGTTTCTAAAAGGCATGATGCAATTGTTCCGTATTCACTGCCATATTGGACAATTGATACGACTTAGCAGTTGAGCAGTCTTTCTATTTTTCTAATAATATTTCTTTTATCTTAATGCTTTGCTTATTTTCTAAAAGGCATGATGCAATTGTTCCGTATTCACTGCTATATTGGACAATTTATACGACTTAGCAGTTGGGCAGTCTTTCTTTTTTTCTAATAATATTTTCCTTTATCTTAATGCTTTGCTTAGTTTCTGAAAGGCATGATGCAATTGTTCCGTATTCACTGCCATATTGGACAATTGATACGACTTAGCAGTTGAGCAGTCTTTCTATTTTTCTAATAATATTTCTTTTATCTTAATGCTTTGCTTATTTTCTAAAAGGCATGATGCAATTGTTCCGTATTCACTGCTATATTGGACAATTTATACGACTTAGCAGTTGGGCAGTCTTTCTTTTTTTCTAATAATATTTTCCTTTATCTTAATGCTTTGCTTAGTTTCTAAAAGGCATGATGCAATTGTTCCGTATTCACTGCTATATTGGACAATTGATACGACTTAGCAGTTGAGCAGTCTTTCTTTTTTTTCTAATAATATTTTCCTTTATCTTAATGCTTTGCTTAGTTTCTAAAAGGCATTATGCAATTGTTCCGTATTCACTGCCATATTGGACAATTGATACGACTTAGCAGTTGGGCAGTCTTTCTTTTTTTCTAATAATATTTTCCGTTATCTTAATGCTTTGCTTAGTTTCTAACATGTGTGAAGAAACAGCTGAGCAATCACTATTGTGTAGGGGATTAGCTTGGTAGTTTTCCTTTTGTTACAAATGAAAGTTTCATGTCTTAAAACTTCGTGCATTATCTATAAGGCATCTTTCTCTATTACGATATCTCTTCTATTAGACAGCACAAAATTATTTCGGTAAGTCGTTGTCGGATTCTCCATCACATGAAGGATTGCGACATGTTTTCTTTTGCCTTGTCTTGAGAAGCCGTACGAGATTGGCCTTTGGGTGGAGGGCTTATTGCGGGGAATTCTGATCGTCACGCGAGTTGGCTGTTCAGCGAAAAAGAAATCAGGACTAGTTAGGAATGAGGGATTTGATGATTTCACTTTGACCGTGATTTATGGCCTCGTGAGGCGACATTATAGTTCGATGTGAACGTACAAAGAGCCATTTCTTTATCACGATATGTGCTATCCAACTGTAGTTCGCACCGATAAAGCAAGAGTACACGCACTTCACTTCGCTTTGCAAGATATTGTTTTAGAGGGAATGCGAGTGGAGAGTATTTGATCTGTTGCCAGTATTGAATGACGGAAATGGTCAGCTTTTGAAGACTAATTCTTTTAAAGCTATAAAAAACAAGAAAGAACATTGATTTCTGACAGTAATGTCTGTGTCCGGTTAGAACGTTGGTGATCATGACCCTCTTCACGTTTGTAAGTCTACCATTTGTTCATGTTGTGAATATTCCTCCCCATCTGGTCTGGTGCTTCTGCTATGCATTTAAAGGTTCCTGATAAAATCCAGAAAACAATCTGCAATGTTATCGGCCATGACCTGGCATTTCGGCTTTAATAATTTTCTCAGAGTCGTAACGTAATTTGCTTGTGCTTTTTCTATGAATATTTTCGTGTTAATTATTCTGATGACCTTTCCTCTTTCGTATCCCTACTTTACGAATTTATGCACAGTACTAGATTGGCAGTTAGGTCTCATCATTTTACAGTTGAAATGGCTAGATATAAACGTAAGTTCTATAGTTTCTTCTCTCGATTGTAGAACTCTCTTCCGTTTTTTTTGCTTTTGTTATCCTCTGTTTTCTGAATTCCTGTTCTTTTTTGCACCCTTCCCTTTAATAACGTTTATCTTCTTTCATATTTTTCCCCACTCAGTAACCCCCATTTGTCTTAGCGACTTTATTGCCTTGCTTTAAGTGAAATGATGAAATACTGTGTCCTTATTACCGATCCCAGTAACTGTTCTGCCATCCATCTGTTTCCCCTTGGAAAGCAAAACGCCGGGCACACGTATCGTCTAGGTGCCATGTTTATTCAGGAAGTGGGTAACCATGGCACTCTACAATTTCTTTGTGTCTTGTATCTCTAAGCAAAGTCTGATTCTTTAATATCACTTTTTATCCACGCTCTGTTCTTCACTCCACGAACACACGATGGTAGGTTTACACGCTGTTACCTTCGATCAGTCTCGGCTTCACTATTCCCTTGTGAGTGTCAAATGTTCTAAACCTTATTTCCTCGTTACGCGTCCTAGATATTTCAACTATCTCTTTCCGATTCTAATGTCTTTTTTCTTTAACCTTTTCCTGAGAAATTCTTCGTTCCTCACATGCTCTGTCCAATGTATCCCCCGCACCAGTAGAACCACCTTTCTGTGGCCTCCTGTCTCCTTTTCATCTGAATGGAAATCTACTGTTATATAGGAGGACCGCCATTACACCGTAGTTCCGAACGGCTCTATGGTAAGGGCATCTTTGTGAAACGGACCCCATTAGTAATACCAAGGGTTGCCGATTCGCTAACTAGTACATTAAAAATGAAATGACGTTTACGATTGCCTCTATTCTCTTTCTGTCGGTCTCTGTAGCAGACACACGCACATACACCACCCATATATATATATATATATATATATATATATATATATATATATATATATATATATATTTGGGACTCATCAGCAGTGCGCATCCACTACCGAAAATTGATAGGAGGCAAACGCCATACCAACTGTGCCAACGGGCCTCGGTGGCGAAGAGGTAACGAATCAGACTCGATATAGCGCCGCTCGATCACATAATCCGTGGTGGAACTCATCCGAGTTTCTCTTTACCCATAGGACTGTGCCCCCAAGAGCCACGACTACTATCCCCAAGCTGCTCAGTCCAGAGCATTAGAAGTCGGTTCCAGCAAGGATATACAGATTGAAATATTATATATATATATATATATATATATATATATATAAACACGAATATAGGATTGGTGTATACGGAATAAATTCCAATAAGCAAAAAATACTATCCTTAAAAGAGTGCTCAATACAGAGTAATGCAAATATAATTTATTCAACACTTCTGGTGTCTTATCAAGTGATAAGATACCAGAAGTGTTGAAACAAAATGGCTATTTTTGTATAATTTTATAACATATTGATGTTATAAATTTCGTATATATATATATATATATATATATATATATATATATATATATATATATATATATATATATATATATATATATATATATATATATATATATATATATATATATATATATATATATATATATATATATATATATATATATATATATATATATATATATATATATATGCCTGTGTGCGTGTGTCTGTGTTTAGAGAGAGACAGAAAGAGGCCCGTTGGAACAGTTGGTATGACGTTTGTTTGATAACCTAGCTGTCAGGGTTTCAGTTCTCGGTAGTGGATGCGCACTGTTGGTATGTATATATTTTAGAATTGGACATAGTCCGACAATTTATTTAAAGACATTTATATTATACTTAACGTTCTTTTTATAGATACAAGTATTTAAGCAAATGTTTATTATAAAACAGAGCATTTGCTTAAATACTTGTATCTATAAAAAGAACGTTAAACATAATATAAATGTCTTTAAATATATATATATATGTATATATATATGTTCATTGTAAGTAAAAAGAAATTCCCTATTGAAAATTATTAATAACTTTTGATAATATAATCACATTTGAATGAAACAAAACATATTGTTATCTCTAAATTAGTATAATTTCATTTCTGTTTTAATTTCAGAGTGACAAGTGTAGACCAGAATGGTACAACGCCTGACGAAACATTAACGTGCTCAGCTCGCGTCCAATTAGCAGTCTCACAGTGCCACACTGATCATGAATCTCGTGCTTAGGTAGATACCTGAATCATCAGGAATTTTTATTTCGGGAATATGTGGTAGATACTCACAGAAGCGGTCGTCCTTCAGCATCCAGACTGGAAAAAATGTTCAAGAGTTAAAACTTTAACACTGTACAATATTTGGCGCGTTCGGCGGGTTGCGTATTCAACAAAAAACCAAAAGTCTCTCTCTATATTTCTGAGATGAGGTATTATGTACATTATTCGGACTATTTATTACAACGTTTCAGCCGTTGTACGCTCCGGTCTTCTTCAGGTAGTTGGAATGGTAGTTCCACGTGCCATGTTTAATGGATGTCTGTTATCAGTTATCTCCTGTTAATTTCCCTCTGAAAGTTCTCCACTGCCTTCACCAGGTATTGAACTCACACTCTTTTGGTCCTGTCACTGGTTCTAACTAACGACTTTATCCAGAGTGCCTTGTGTATGAATTTCTGAATATTATAAAGGTAATGACTTCAGCCTTCATTTTTTACCAGTGTTGATATTGCAATTTTTGCTGTTATCATACATGTTTTTACCAGAGCTCATATTGCAATATGGGAACCAGTAATAAGGAGTGCCAGAGAAAAGCGATAATAACAACAAAAATTGCATTAAACATGGCTTCGTGGAACAGAACAGTCTACCCCAGTGAGCGAAATAAAGGGTTCAGTTCGACATTTTAACTACCTGAAGAAGGCCGGAGCGTACAACAGCCGAAACGTTGTAATAAATATGGCGACAAAGATGAGAACAATAGTCCGAATAATGTAAATAATGTAAAAAACCAAAAATTGCTTTTTCCACTGCAAATTATGCATTATATCATATCCAAGTATTTAAAAAAATTAGAGCGAATTAGACAATATTTCAAGCTTAATTTAGGTTTATAGTTTGTAACCATGCAATGAGATGAGGTAACATAAACCGTGGCTATGTCTGCAGAATGTCATTATATTATTGTTACATAATTACAGAGAAATCATTAAGATTTTTAGTCAAAACCATTTCATTTTTTGTCATATAATAATTCAAAATATTCCTTTTTACATGCTTTATTTTTTAAATGGAATAAGATTATTTTAACCCTAGAACGCTAACCATCAATTAAAGTTACACCACTACTAACCATGGGTATATCATACCCGATTTTGAAAATATAAAAAAAAAAAAAAAAATTAAATATAAATCTTTATTTGGAATATTTTACATGCAGGCACTTCAAATTTTGTACTTTGAATTAACATTAATAGGAACTGAAAAACATTTAGGTAAGAAAATCAGGTACTGAAAATTGTAATTAAAAATAGGAAAATTTGCGCTGGGTAATATATACCCATGGTTAGTGTTCTAGGGTTAAATTTCAGAATTTCGCTATTGCTCATCAAAATGACTGGAAGAAAGCGATTTAAAAACAACAATGGAAAAGAGAGGTAACAAAGCGTAAACGAAATAGCTCCAGTTTGTTCAACTTAGGAAACTTCGCATTGCAGCCAAAATGCTGCCAATAACAAAGGAGAAAATGAAAAATACCTAAAAAAAAAATCGATCATAGAATCAAAATATTTATTCTTTGTATTTATTTGTTATGTAACTAAATACTTGACTGTCAACAATGTTTTCGTAAAACTTGATATTTCCTGTAATAAATTCTTAATAAATATTATTATCGTTATTATTTTACTTAAGTGTAAGGTAGCCCTACATTTACAATTCCTAACGGCTAACCATGAAAAGAAACGTTAATCAAAACTGTCTAAAACCTTTAAGCGCGTATTGCCGCAAAATTATCAAATGTTGAATACGCCCCCCTCCTCTGCCGAACGCGTCATATCTGTTCAAAATAAAACATGTTTGATGAAAATCGAAAAAAATTAATTAAGTCATTAATAATTTTAAATAGGAACTGTCTTTCCACCCACACAGTACATTGAATAGAGGATGACCATATCTCATCAACGACCTATTATATGTAAAGCTTTTCATCACTTCTTTATGTGTTGTGTCAAAAAAAGACGTAGGCGATCATAGCTCTCCACAATTTCCTGTCCTTTGTAACTCTTAATAAATTTTATCTTTTTTATTTCTCCTAAACACTATTCCGCCATCCATTTACTCAAGCTCACTAAATATGTTATACGTTATTTTCCTCTGTCCCTCCGGCCTGGTTAAGACGATAAACTACATCCGCGTCCTGGGTAAGACGATAAACTACATCCGCGTCCTGGGTAAGACGATAAACTACATCCGTGTCCTGGTTAAGACGATAAACTACATCCGCATCCTGGGCAAGATGATAAACTACATCCGCATCCTGGGCAAGACGATAAACTACATCCGCATCCTGGGCAAGACGATAAACTACATCCGCATCCTGGGCAAGACGATAAACTACATCCGTGTCCTGGTTAAGACGATAAACTACATCCGTGTCCTGGTTAAGACGATAAAGTACAGCCGTGTCCTGGGTAAGACGATAAACTACATCCGTGTCCTGGGTAAGACGATAAACTACATCCGCGTCCTGGGTATGACGATAAACTACGTCCAACAGCAAGGCCTCTGATCAGGAGGTTTTGAGGAGCGTGGAACCACCTCTTAATTGCTAGTGTTTCCAAGTCCACCCTGACCCGGGGTGGTAGCACCTGTTAGGGTCCCAACTATGGGCAAATAGTTAACCCCCAAACTGGGGTCAAAACACTATGAAAGTGTACAAATAGGTTTTAATACCAGAAATACTTTGTTAAGAAATGATTACCAGCAATACATTAAAAAATATTACCAGCAATGCATTTTTGAAGATAAAATGTTACCAGAAATAGATTTTTTGAAGGAAAAAATATTACCAGCAAAAAATTATTGAAAAAAAAAAATAGCAGCTATAAAAATTTTGTTGGCATTAAATAACCCATTGAGGTTGATATGCCGTAAAACAAAATAAACCAAACCAAACTAAACCAAAGAATAGATATTCTATTCATACGAATCTATCCTAAAAATCTTGTAGACATTAAATAACCCATTGAGGTTGATATGCCGTTAAACAAAATAAACCAAACCAATCTAAAGCAAAGAATACATATTCTATTCATACGAATCTATCCTAAAAATGTTGTCGGCATTAAATAACCCATTGAGGTTGATATGCCGTAAAACAAAATAAAAAAAACCAATCTAAACCAAAGAATACATATTCTATTCATACGAATCTATCCTAAAAATGTTGTCGGCATTAAATAACCCATTGAGGTTGATATGCCGTAAAACAAAATAAAACAAACCAATCTAAACCAAAGAATACATATTCTATTCATACGAATCTATCCTAAAAATGTTGTCGGCATTAAATAACCCATTGAGGTTGATATGCCGTAAAACAAAATAAAACAAACCAATCTAAACCAAAGAATACATATTCTATTCATACGAATCTATCCTAAAAATGTTGTCGGCATTAAATAACCCATTGAGGTTGATATGCCGTAAAACAAAATAAAACAAACCAATCTAAACCAAAGAATACATATTCTATTCATACGAATCTATCCTAAAAATGTTGTCGGCATTAAATAACCCATTGAGGTTGATATGCCGTAAAACAAAATAAAACAAACCAATCTAAACCAAAGAATACATATTCTATTCATACGAATCTATCCTAAAAATGTTGTCAGCATTAAATAACCCATTGAGGTTGATATGCCGTAAAACAAAATAAACCAAGCCAATCTAAACCAAAGAATACATATTCTATTCATACGAATCTATCCTAAAAATGTTGTCGGCATTAAATAACCCATTGAGGTTGATATGCCGTAAAACAAAATAAAACAAACCAATCTAAACCAAAAAATACATATTCTATTCATACGAATCTATCCTAAAAATGTTGTCGGCATTAAATAACCCATTGAGGTTGATATGCCGTAAAACAAAATAAAACAAACCAATCTAAACCAAAGAATACATATTCTATTCATACGAATCTATCCTAAAAATGTTGTCAGCATTAAATAACCCATTGAGGTTGATATGCCGTAAAACAAAATAAACCAAGCCAATCTAAACCAAAGAATACATATTCTATTCATACGAATCTATCCTAAAAATGTTGTCGGCATTAAATAACCCATTGAGGTTGATATGCCGTAAAACAAAATAAAACAAACCAATCTAAACCAAAGAATACATATTCTATTCATACGAATCCATCCTAAAAATGTTGTCGGCATTAAATAACCCATTGAGGTTGATATGCCGTAAAACAAAATAAAACAAACCAATCTAAACCAAAGAATACATATTCTATTTATACGAATCTATCCTAAAAATGTTGTCGGCATTAAATAACCCATTGAGGTTGATATGCCGTAAAACAAAATAAACCAAACCAATCTAAACCAAAGAATACATATTCTATTTATACGAATCTATCCTAAAAATGTTGTCGGCATTAAATAACCCATTGAGGTTGATATGCCGTAAAACAAAATAAACCAAACCAATCTAAACCAAAGAATACATATTCTATTTATACGAATCTATCCTAAAAATGTTGTCGGCATTAAATAACCCATTGAGGTTGATATGCCGTAAAACAAAATAAAACAAACCAATCTAAACCAAAGAATACATATTCTATTCATACGAATCTATCCTAAAAATGTTGTCGGCATTAAATAACCCATTGAGGTTGATATGCCGTAAAACAAAATAAAACAAACCAATCTAAACCAAAGAATACATATTCTATTCATACGAATCTATCCTAAAAATGTTGTCAGCATTAAATAACCCATTGAGGTTGATATGCCGTAAAACAAAATAAACCAAGCCAATCTAAACCAAAGAATACATATTCTATTCATACGAATCTATCCTAAAAATGTTGTCGGCATTAAATAACCCATTGAGGTTGATATGCCGTAAAACAAAATAAACCAAACCAATCTAAACCAAAGAATACATATTCTATTTATACGAATCTATCCTAAAAATGTTGTCGGCATTAAATAACCCATTGAGGTTGATATGCCGTAAAACAAAATAAAACAAACCAATCTAAACCAAAGAATACATATTCTATTCATACGAATCTATCCTAAAAATGTTGTCAGCATTAAATAACCCATTGAGGTTGATATGCCGTAAAACAAAATAAACCAAGGCAATCTAAACCAAAGAATACATATTCTATTCATTCGAATCCATCCTAAAAATGTTGTCAGCATTAAATAACCCATTGAGGTTGATATGCCGTAAAACAAAATAAACCAAGGCAATCTAAACCAAAGAATACATATTCTATTCATACGAATCTATCCTAAAAATGTTGTCGGCATTAAATAACCCATTGAGGTTGATATGCCGTAAAACAAAATAAACCAAACCAATCTAAACCAAAGAATACATATTCTATTCATACGAATCTATCCTAAAAATGTTGTCGGCATTAAATAACCCATTGAGGTTGATATGCCGTAAAACAAAATAAACCAAACCAATCTAAACCAAAGAATACATATTCTATTTATACGAATCTATCCTAAAAATGTTGTCGGCATTAAATAACCCATTGAGGTTGATATGCCGTAAAACAAAATAAAACAAACCAATCTAAACCAAAGAATACATATTCTATTCATACGAATCTATCCTAAAAATGTTGTCAGCATTAAATAACCCATTGAGGTTGATATGCCGTAAAACAAAATAAACCAAGGCAATCTAAACCAAAGAATACATATTCTATTCATTCGAATCTATCCTAAAAATGTTGTCAGCATTAAATAACCCATTGAGGTTGCAAAATAAACCAAGGCAATCTAAACCAAAGAATACATATTCTATTCATTCGAATCTATCCTAAAAATGTTGTCAGGCATTAATGCGGCATTAAATAAACCAATTGAGGTTGATATGCCGTAAAACAAATAACCAAGCCAATCTAAACCAAAGAATACATATTCTATTCATTCGAATCTATTCCTAAAAATGTTGTCAGCATTAAATAACCCATTGAGGTTGATATGCCGTAAAACAAAATAAACCAAGGCAATCTAAACCAAAGAATACATATTCTATTCATTCGAATCTATCCTAAAAATGTTGTCTGCATTAAATAACCCATTGAGGTTGATATGCCGTAAAACAAAATAAACCAAGGCCAATCTAAACCAAAGAATACATATTCTATTCATACGAATCTATCCTAAAAATGTTGTCGGCATTAAATAACCCATTGAGGTTGATATGCCGTAAAACAAAATAAACCAAAGCCAATCTAAACCAAAGAATACATATTCTATTCATACGAATCTATCCTAAAAATGTTGTCGGCATTAAATAACCCATTGAGGTTGATATGCCGTAAAACAAAATAAACCAAACCAATCTAAACCAAAGAATACATATTCTATTCATACGAATCTATCCTAAAAATGTTGTCGGCATTAAATAACCCATTGAGGTTGATATGCCGTAAAACAAAATAAACCAAACCAATCTAAACCAAAGAATACATATTCTATTCATACGAATCTATCCTAAAAATGTTGTCGGCATTAAATAACCCATTGAGGTTGATATGCCGTAAAACAAAATAAACCAAACCAATCTAAACCAAAGAATACATATTCTATTCATACGAATCTATCCTAAAAATGTTGTCGGCATTAAATAACCCATTGAGGTTGATATGCCGTAAAACAAAATAAACCAAACCAATCTAAACCAAAGAATACATATTCTATTCATACGAATCTATCCTAAAAATGTTGTCGGCATTAAATAACCCATTGAGGTTGATATGCCGTAAAACAAAATAAACCAAACCAATCTAAACCAAAGAATACATATTCTATTCATACGAATCTATCCTAAAAATGTTGTCGGCATTAAATAACCCATTGAGGTTGATATGCCGTAAAACAAAATAAACCAAGCAATCTAAACCAAAGAATACATATTCTATTCATACGAATCTATCCTAAAAATGTTGTCGGCATTAAATAACCCATTGAGGTTGATATGCCGTAAAACAAAATAAACCAAACCAATCTAAACCAAAGAATACATATTCTATTCATACGAATCTATCCTAAAAATGTTGTCAGCATTAAATAACCCATTGAGGTTGATATGCCGTAAAACAAAATAAACCAAAGCCAATCTAAACCAAAGAATACATATTCTATTCATACGAATCTATCCTAAAAATGTTGTCGGCATTAAATAACCCATTGAGGTTGATATGCCGTAAAACAAAATAAACCAAACCAATCTAAACCAAAGAATACATATTCTATTCATACGAATCTATCCTAAAAATGTGTCGGCATTAAATAACCCATTGAGGTTGATATGCCGTAAAACAAAATAAACCAAACCAATCTAAACCAAAGAATACATATTCTATTCATACGAATCTATCCTAAAAATGTTGTCGGCATTAAATAACCCATTGAGGTTGATATGCCGTAAAACAAAATAAACCAAACCAATCTAAACCAAAGAATACATATTCTATTTATACGAATCTATCCTAAAAATGTTGTCGGCATTAAATAACCCATTGAGGTTGATATGCCGTAAAACAAAATAAACCAAACCAATCTAAACCAAAGAATACATATTCTATTCATACGAATCTATCCTAAAAATGTTGTCGGCATTAAATAACCCATTGAGGTTGATATGCCGTAAAACAAAATAAACCAAACCAATCTAAACCAAAGAATACATATTCTATTCATACGAATCTATCCTAAAAATGTTGTCGGCATTAAATAACCCATTGAGGTTGATATGCCGTAAAACAAAATAAACCAAACCAATCTAAACCAAAGAATACATATTCTATTTATACGAATCTATCCTAAAAATGTTGTCGGCATTAAATAACCCATTGAGGTTGATATGCCGTAAAACAAAATAAACCAAACCAATCTAAACCAAAGAATACATATTCTATTTATACGAATCTATCCTAAAAATGTTGTCGGCATTAAATAACCCATTGAGGTTGATATGCCGTAAAACAAAATAAACCAAACCAATCTAAACCAAAGAATACATATTCTATTCATACGAATCTATCCTAAAAATGTTGTCGGCATTAAATAACCCATTGAGGTTGATATGCCGTAAAACAAAATAAACCAAACCAATCTAAACCAAAGAATACATATTCTATTTATACGAATCTATCCTAAAAATGTTGTCGGCATTAAATAACCCATTGAGGTTGATATGCCGTAAAACAAAATAAACCAAACCAATCTAAACCAAAGAATACATATTCTATTTATACGAATCTATCCTAAAAATGTTGTCGGCATTAAATAACCCATTGAGGTTGATATGCCGTAAAACAAAATAAACCAAACCAATCTAAACCAAAGAATACATATTCTATTTATACGAATCTATCCTAAAAATGTTGTCGGCATTAAATAACCCATTGAGGTTGATATGCCGTAAAACAAAATAAACCAAACCAATCTAAACCAAAGAATACATATTCTATTCATACGAATCTATCCTAAAAATGTTGTCGGCATTAAATAACCCATTGAGGTTGATATGCCGTAAAACAAAATAAACCAAACCAATCTAAACCAAAGAATACATATTCTATTCATACGAATCTATCCTAAAAATGTTGTCGGCATTAAATAACCCATTGAGGTTGATATACCGTAAAACAAAAGAAATCAAACCAAACCCAACCTCTGTGCCTTTTGCATTCAATCTGTCATGTGGGTTTCAAATTTTCGAAGCCCACTTTCCTCATGCTGTAACCTAGATATTTCAACAGTCTCTTTCTGATGTTAAGTATAAGTTTCATTTTTGTTTCCATTTTCTCTAAAATGTCGTCGTTGCTCTGAAGTTCGGTGCATGGTATCCTCTTCATCTTTCTGTAGAGCCTCATCCCTGTTGCATCCAGCCTCTTCTTCATCTTTGATAACATTGTCCAGCAGTCACAGCCGTATGGGACAGCTATCACGTAAGAGTTCCTTACTTTTTTCTTTGTTTCTAACGAATTTCTTTCTCTTTCTTAATACTTTGCTTAGCTTTTGGAAGGCATCTGTGCTATTCCAATGCGTCTTGGGATTTCGGTGTCACACTTCCCGGCCTCTATTAAAACAATTACCAGACATTTCAATTTTTTACTTCTTTGATTTTCGTATCTCCGATATGTAATTTACAATTAGGGCAGTCCCTTTTGCTAACAACCATGCCTTCTGTCTTGTAGTTTATATTTAATCATTTTTTACCGATTTCATTCACTCCCTTCTGTAGCAACATTTGTAGTTTTCTTCCTGCGCCTGTTACCAACACACTGTGCAATCTCCATATCTTGTGTTGTTAAAATTATGGCCGCCAATAATGAATCCTTGTAGGACTTCTAATTCTTTAAGAAATGCCTTGCTGTATAGGTTAAGAACTATTTTCTTTGTTTTTAACAATATATTCCGTTACCTTAATGCTTTGCTTACTTTCTGAAAGGCATTATGAGATTGTTCCGTATCCATTACCATATAGAACAATTCATACTACTTAGCACTAGAGGAGACGTTTCTTTGTTTCTAACAATATTTACCTTTACCTTAATTCTTTGCTTACTTTCTTAAAGGCATTATGAGATTGCTCCGTATGAATTACGATATATAACTATTGATACTACTATTTAGTAGATGGGGAGATTTTTCTTTGTTTCTAACATAATTTTCCTTTACCTTAATGCTTTACTTACTTTCTGAAAGGCATTATAAGATACTTCCGCATTCATTACAATATAGAACGATTGATATTACTTAGCAGTTGAGGAGATTTCTCTTTGTTTCTAACAATATTTTCCTCTACCTTAATGCATTGCTTACATTCTGAAAGGCATTATGAGATTGTACCGTAATCGTTGCCATATAGACAATTGATACTACTTAGCACAAGAGGAGACGTTTATTTGCTTCTAACAATATTTTCCTTTTCTATAAAGCTTTGCTGACTTTCTGAAAGGCATTATGAGATTGTTCCATATGCATTGCCATATAGAACAATAGATATGACTTAGCAGTTGTGGAGACTTTTCATTGTATCTAACAATATTTCCCTTTACCTTAATGCTTTGCTGACTTTCTGAAAGGCATTATGAGATTGTTCCGTGTTCATTGCAATATAGAACAATTGATACTACTTAGTAGTTGAGTAGATTTATCTTTGTTTCTAACAATATTTGCCTATAGAACAATTGATACTAACTAGCAGTTCAGGAGACATTTCTTTGTTTCTAAAAACATTTTCCTTTACCTTAATGCTTTGCTTACTTTCTGAAAGGCATGTTAGAGTATTCCGTATTCATTGCCATATAGAATAATTGACACTACTTAGCAGTTGAGGAGACTTCTCTTTCGTTTCTAATAATATTTTCCTTTACCTTAATGCTTTGCTTACTTTCTGAAAGGCATTGCGAGATTGTTCCGTGTTCATTGCCATATAGAACAATTGATACTACTTAGCAGTTGAGGAGACATTACTTTGTTTCTGACAATATTTTCCGTTACCTTAATGCTTTGCTTACTTTCTGAAAGGCCTCATCAGGTTGTTCCGTATTCATTGCCGTGTTGAACAATTCATAATTCTTAGTAGTTGAGGAGACACTTCTTCGTTTCTAACAATATTTTCCTTTACCTTAATGCTTTGCTTACTTTGTGAAAGACATTATGAGATTGTTACGTATTCTTTGCCATAGAGATAAATTGATAAATCTTAGCAGTTAAGGAGACATTTCTTTCTTTCTTTCTGACAATATTTTCCATTACCTTAATGCTTTGGTACTTTGTGAAAGGCATTATGAAATTATTCCGTATTCATTGCCATATAGAACAATTGATATTACTTAGGAGTTGGGGACAGTTTACTTTACAATATTTTACTTAACCTTATTTCAATGCTTACATTGATACAACTTAGCAATCGAGGAGAGTTTATTTTGTTTGTAACAATATTTTCCTTTACCTTAATGCTTTGCTTACTTTGTGAAAGGCATTATGAGATTGTTCCGTATTCATTTCCATATAGAACATTTGATACAACTTAGCAGTTGAGGAGACTTTTCTTTGTTTCCAACAATATTTTCCGTTCCCTTAATGCTTTGCTTACTTTCTGAAAGGCATTATGAGATTGTTCCGTATTCATTGCCATATAAAACAATCGATACTGCTTAGCAGTTTTGGAGACATTTCTTTGTTTCTGACAATATTTTCCGTTACCTTAATGCTTTGCTTACTTTCTGAAAGGCATCATCAGATTGTTCCGTATTCATTGCCGTATAGAACAATTCATACTACTTAGTTGTTGAGGAGACTTTTCTTTGTTTCTAACAATATTTTCCTTTACCTTAATGCTTTGTTTACTTTCTGTAAGGCATTATGGGATTGTTCCGTATTCATTGCCATATAGAACAATTGATACTACTTAGCATTTTAGGAGACATATCTTTGTATCTGACAATATTTTCCTTTACCTTAATGCTTTGCTTACTTTCTGAAAGGCATTATGAGATTGTTACGTAATCATTGACATATAGAACAATTGATACTACTTAGCAGTTGAGGTGACGTTTGTTTGATTCTGACAATATTTTCCTTTACCTTAATGCTTTGCTTACTTTCTGAAAGGCATTATGAGATTATTCCGTATTCATTGCCATATAGAACAATTGATACAACTTAGCAGTCGAGGAGAGTTTACTTTGTTTGTAACAATATTTTCCTTTACCTTAAAGCTTTGCTTACTTTTTGAAAGGCATTATGAGATTGTTCCGTATTTATTTCCACATAGAACATTTGATACAACTTAGCAGTTGAGGAGACTTTTCTTTGTTTCTAACTAATATTTTACTTTACCGTAATTCTTTGCTTACTTTTTGAAAGGCATTATGAGATTATTCCGTATTCATTGCCATATAGAATAATTGATACAACTTAGCAGTTGAGGAGACTTTTCTTTGTTTCTAACTAATATTTTCCTTTACATTAAGTCTTTGCTTACTTTCTGAAAGGCATTATGAGATTTTTCTGTGTTTCTTTGCCATATAGAACAATCGATACTACTTAGCAGTTGAGGCGACTTTTCTTTGTTTCTGACAATATTTTCCGTTACCTTAATGCTTTGCTTACTTTCTGAAAGGAATTATGAGATTTTTCCGTATTCATTACAATATAGAACAATTGATACGTCTTAGTAGTTGAGGAGACTTTTCTTTGTTTCTTAGAATACTTTCCTTTATCTTAATGCTTTGCTTAATTTCTGAAAGGCATTTTGAGAGTGTTCCGTATTCACTGCCATACAGCACAATTGATACTACTTAGTAGTTGAGCACTCTTTGCATTGTCCGTTGAGAAGACACATCCCTGTCTTACACCCGTTCTATTTTTGTATATCTACTGAGCCCTTTTTCTATCCTCATGCAAGCAGTTTGCTGACAGTATAGGTTCTTGAGTATTCTCATATACTTTTCATTATTGAACTACAAACCTGAGTATGACGATAAATTACCTCCAGCAGCAGGGCCTCTGATCGGGAGATTTAAGGATTTGAGGAGTCTGTAACAACCCATTAATTGCTGTTTTTCCCAGGTTCATCCTGACCCAGAGTGGTATCACCTGTCATGGTCCCAGCTATGCGGAAAAAGTGATCTCCCATCCCGCACCCCCCAAAAAAAACAAATCAAACGGTATGAAAGTATAGAAATACATTTTTATAGTAGAATTAACAACAATACATTTCATCTGTAGTTGAAGCCATAAAATTGTTTTCAAAATATTTATATTTTTTGTAAAGCAAATTATACCCTAAGCAAGTGGGGAAACCACTATCACGCAAAGGGTTACAGAGAGTTGGAGCGAGAGCAAATAGGGGTGATAGAGGAAAGGATGAAGAGAAGGATAGGGGATAGATCAGGGCATCTGGAGACGTCGATTGACATTACATTTGAATAGTTGGTGATTATAGCTATTAGGAAAACAAGAAATGGGGAAAGAGTTCCACAGGCGAGAAGTGCGAGACATGTAGCTATTGGAGTATAAGAGACAGCTACATTTAACAGTTTCGACAGTGAATGGATAAGAGGGAGATGCCAGCCTAGTTGAACGCTTAAATTCATGAAGACTGGGAACCAGCGAAAGCAGCTCCTCGGAGCAGTTACCGTGAAAGTATTTGTAAAAAAGACAGTGGGAGGCGACGGCACGTCTGTGAGAGAATGACTTCAGACGAGATGCCAGATCAGGGCCAATTACATTGCATATCCGCCTTTGGATTTTATCGACGACGTTGAGACAAACAGAAGGGGCTCCAGACCATATATGGCAGCAATATTAAAAAATAAACTATAGAGATTGATATACCGTCAAACAAAATCAACGAACCAACTACTGAACTAGAATTCCTAACGTTCTGTTTGAAATTTGCAAAGGACATAAACCTGGCACTTTGATAGGCCCTTCCCTGTAAATATCAAAGACAATATCATAATAATTGGGACAGGTGTCATATAGCAGGTTCATAACTGTCATTGTAAAACCAACCGAAAATGAGTCAGCATTACTAAGAAGACATATCAATGCCCATTCTAATAATAAATACGCATATTATTCCTCAACGGTAGCACGAGTTTCATGCAGAACGCAGTCTTCATGTGCTGATTGAAAACTGACCATTGAATAATTTAAATTTTGATATATATATACATAGGTATCTCCACTAATTCGGTATACGTAACGTTTAAAATAAATTTAAAAAAAATGAAAAAGCTTTCTTGTAGCTTTCATTGTAGCTTTAATTGAATGCTAAAGGATTTCAATTTACCATTTCCAGCAAGCCAATTCTCTGTGGTGTATTTCAAACAGAAATTATATTGACTGAAATAAATCTTTTCAGTAAAATCAATCAAGACAGCAATTTGACACATTTGTAAACAAAAGTTAATTCTCAGTTTTAAAAATCTTGCTAAAATAAAATACATATATCTGAAAGATTATTTGAGGAACATTAGCAAATTTAAAGCTAAATTAATCTGATTTGAAGCAAATAATACTTACTTACAGCACAAAATGTTGTATGCAAACATTTATTAACTACGGGGTCTTCTTTTTCTGACGTGTTAATCGATTTATTGACAGTGGATTGACAGTCGAAAGTGTTCATAGTTAAGTATGCTGGAACAGACGATAAAGGTTGAGGGTTTTTTTTCGCCGTAAGGAGGGACAACCCTTAAAACACATGAAATTTTAATGATAGACTTATCGGTTTGTACATCCATATTTCCGAAATTATGCACATAATCACACATAGAAAAACAAATCGAGATTCTTTTAAAAATATTCGTGGTCGTCAGATTGTAATAAGCTTTAAAATATATGAGTAGTAAATATAGTATTACCTGATAACAATAATAATTTCAAAGAATTATCACACTGAAAATGGGTTATAGAAGATTTTAAAACTTTATAAATTATTCAGTTTAAAATTGTAAAAAAATGAAAACAAATCTAGTAAAATTTCATTTTTCCTTGAAATTTTTTTCTCAGACAATAACTTTAACTTTCGGTTTGAAATTTGCAAAGGACATAAATATTATTCATGTAAACAATTAAAAGTTTCTCTAATTAAATAATGTCTTAGTTGTATTGCATTTTTTATTTTTCGATACAGAACAGATTTTCGGTAAGACCGGGTTCGATTTTGCCAAAAAAAAAAAAAAAAAAAAAAAATCCGGTGATTTCAATTCTTCAAAGAACTCTGCTTTTAAATAATATAGTCATTAAAAATTATCATGTTCAGTTTTTCAACTTTTCATAAAATTAATTAATGGGGCTGAAAAAAACATGTAAAAAATATTTTTACCAAGATTTTCTTGTAAAAGAAATTTCGAAAATTATTTCATTCATTTGTGAAGACGTCCTGAAGATTTAATTAAAGCCCGACAATTATTTGAATTTTGCAAGAATTTCCAATCTAATGTCTGTCATCGCAAAACAGAGGCTAAAATTTTCCTATGCTGAAAGTTCGTACAACCGCTGACGCAAGAAAAACTAATTTTTAATAAAAATTTCGAATGTTCTAAAATGGAGTAAAAACCATGATTAAATAATTAATATTATAAAGAGTTTGATGATAAAAGCTTTTTCATTACGTTTGGAGAATTTTTTTCATCCCGGTATGCTGGTTTCTTATCGTTTTCGTGGAAGTACCTGTATATACAGAACAATAATATCAGCGAATCAGTCCAGATTATTTAAGGGGTTTGTTAAAAAAAAAATGATTGCAAAATCCTTCGTCAGAGAAAAATCATTGGCGAAAAATAATTTTTTTTTTATAACAGGAACAATGACTAAATGGAAGAATACAACTACATATATATATATATATATATATATATATATATATATATATATATATATATATATATATATGAAGAAATATAGTCTTAAAGTGTGCTATATTTATGGGATAAAGTGCTCAATATCAGAGATAGAGCGTGTGTAAATATAAAAGTGAACAAAGAAGTCAACATAGCATGAAACAGACTGTCGCCTCTAAGTGTTGACTTCTATGTTCACTTATATATATATATACACACACACATATATATATATATATATATATATATATATATATATATATATATATATATATATATATATATATATATATATATATATATATATATACAGGGTGTTCATAAAGTTCATGTGCACTTTAAAAAATTTATAACTTTATTTGTATTTGCGATAGAACTAATCTGTAAAAAATGTTATAAAGTTTAATGTACCTAGTTTTAAGTATAGCTAAAATAACTAATGTGATTTCAGGCATTACTGTAAATCAGTTGGCAAATGTTTTCCGTGAACTGCAAAATCGTATTACCCTTTGTATTGCTAATGATGGAGGACGTGGAAACTTAAATAAAATTTCAATAAAACCTTAAAAAATATAGATTTACTTCTTTCTAATCCTTTTTACAAATTATTTCTATCGCAAATACAAATAAAGTTAAAATTTTTTTAAAGTGCACACGGACTTTATGGACACCCTGTATATATATATATATATGTGTGTGTGTGTATGTGTTTCTAATATATTCAGTTATAATTACAATATTGCGAGTTTCTAAGCCGAGTTCAGAGGTTCCATAAGGATGAAAGTAAGGATCGAACTCACTTTTTAGTTGTAAATGATTTTGCGAGACCTGCTTGTTAACCATTACACCACATGGATTTGTCCGCTTATACCTCCAATATATCTGAAAAAGGACTGAAGACACACAGATACACACTCAAAAATTCAGCATCATTTATCCACTTTCGTTTATTAGACATCCTGGCATCATCCATAATTTACGTCGACTTTTCAGCGAACCTGATGAATATTCATTTATCTCTTAAATTTAAACATTTTGAAAAACAAACATTTTTACTTTTGTTTATAAATACTTCTTGCAAAATAAAATCTTTACATTTGCCTTGATAAAGTCTGTCAGAGGACGAAAAATATGTTTTCCTTTGTGTCTTTATTCACACATACACACACAAAAACAAACACACACACAAACATACCCCCCATATATATATATATATATATATATATATATATATATATATATATATATATATATATATATATATATATATATATATATACAAGTATAGGATTGGTGTTTACGGAATAAATTCCAATAACCCAAAAATACTATTCTTAAAAGAGTGCTCAATACAGAGTAGAGCAAATATAATTATTTATTCGAAAATTAAAACATAAAAATGTTATAAAATAACTAAAGAAATAGCCATTTTGTTTCGACACTTCTGGTGTCTTATCAAGTGATGGTGTTGAATGTATAATAAAGGGTTTTAGAAGGTTCAAATCAATCCTAACATACCTCGCTAGACCAATCAAAATACACTTTGTATACATTGTATACCAATCAAATTACATTTTGTATACATTGTATTTTGATTGGTCATTCCAATCCTTTTGCTTATGAATCCTGTTTAAAATAAAACGGAACGTCTACTCAAATAGGGGCATCCGCTAAAAATAACGCTTAAAGTAATAAAAATATGACGTATTAAAAAAATAAAATCCACTAATTTTTTAGAAATTGCGGTTTACGGAAACGTAACCGAAGTTAAGCAACGTCGACTCTGATCAGTAATTAAGATAGGTGACCGATGGCGCCGTAAGAGTGGATGCTCAAGTAGTGTAATGGATAATGGCTTGGAATTGTAAATCGGAGAGACGAGTTCCAGTTCGAGTTGGGTTCGTTATATTTACTTATGGCCTTGAGCAAATGTATGAATCTTCTGCTCCCCAGCTATGGGTTAATTAGTAAGATGTATATCACTAAATCCTTATTATCTAACAAAATTCTGACAATCTAGAAATATTTTCTGGCTTTAAATGATCAGAAAAAAACCCCGTAGGAAACAAATCAATTAATCAAACGAATACTAATTAGCTACACAGGCATTTATTTTAGATTTATTTACATTCTCTGGAATAAATATGCATAAATTACTACCCCGGTCACAAAGTGAGGTATCAGTTTATATAATGATTGTAATATAAGAATGATCCCCCACTTTATATACACATGCTTTTTTTTCTTATTTGTTTATCAAATTTTAATTAAGTATGAATCCATCTTTTCTCCCCACATCTATGGGTTAATTAATAAGACTTGTATCATTATTATCTAAGAAAATTCTTGCAATCTAAAAATATTTTCTGGTTTTAAATAACTTCCAATGGTTTCATAAAATATATAAACGAATCAATCATTTAATACTTTCTTTTGGCCCCTTTTTTTAAATATCTGCTTTGGCCTTTGCCTTGTAATAGTTAGGAACTTTCCCAAGAACAATGATAGCAATTCACAGATATTTTTGTTAAAACAAGGAAGCTATAGAGAGCCATGATCTAAGACATACTTTATGAATCACGACACACATTAGCGATCGCGACAGTTTTGGAGAGGCGGGCGAAGGCGAGCGATGGATATTAATTTGTACAAGGAAGACGTATTTCGGGAAGAGCGTGCGAATTCGCATTAACTTTTCTGAGCTAAATTAAATTCCCAAGAGTGTTAGTCTGATTCGGAAACTTTTAAAAGCGTGTCTTCAGGACTGTTTCATCACGCACCGATCATCATCAACGCCAAGGCCCGATCTATACTTACCTAACTCCAGTCATGAAAAATCAAAGCCTTTTCCCTTCATCACCAATTTTCCTTTACTCGACTTTGATATTGCTAAAGTACGTTTTATTATTGGAACGAAGGTGACAAGAACGAATACCAGAAAAACGAGAGAATGGACAATCTTCAACCGGAAATAGGTGTCAGACGAAATAAACAAGTTCATAGCACGCAATCCCAAAATTTCTTGAAACGTTCTTGGGGAATTTTTTGAAATAGCATATATTATAATAACCCGACTATTGTATGTTTGTATGTTCGCCTTAACACAGCAAAAAACAATACACCGAATTCTTAGTCAACACAATATCGCTCTACTTGGAGGACAAAGATCTATTCCCAGTGCTGACGATACTTGTCACGGTGCAGTCTGACACCGACACGAAGGTACGCATTGTAGAGAGATTAGTCTGGGTATCGAGAACATTATCTGATGCTTACGATTAACGGAAATTTCATGTCGGCAAGTTTTTGTAAGTAACCGCATTGAATGTAAAAACGGAAACTTTATGCATTGCACAGCGTCTGTTTGTTCCTATCTATCTATCTATCTATCTATCTATCTATCAATGTCTATTCATATGTATGTATGTATCTATCTTCATTTCTATGTATGTATGTATGCATCTATCTATCTATCTATCTATCTATCTATCTATCTATCTATCTATGCCTTTTCATATCTATCTATCTATCTATCTATCTATCTATCTATCTATCTATGTCTATTCATGTGTATGTATGTATCTATCTTCATTTCTATGTATGTATGTATGTATGTATGCATCTATCTATCTATCTATCTATCTATATATCTATCTATCTATCTATCTATCTATCTATGCCTTTTCATATCTATCTATCTATCTATCTATCTATCTATCTATCTATCTATCTATCTATCTATGCCTTTT
>OZ038506.1:29978358-30100858 GCA_964036315.1 Acanthosepion esculentum | reverse complement strand
TTTTGACTCTAGTGTAAATCAGGCCTATGTCTTCGTTTTTGACTCTAGTGTAAATTGGGTCTATGTCTTCGTTTTTAATTCTAGTGCAATCGTACTTATGTTTAGTTTTTGACACTAATGTAGCCCAGAACTATGTTTAGATTCTTCCCAATAGTTTAAATCGGACAAATGTTTAAAATTATCATTCGTATGTAAATCGAACATAAGTCTATATATTTTAATCTAGTTTAAATCGTAACTATGTCTACCTTTTTGTCGCTAGTGTAAATCGGAATTATGTCTACCTTTTTTACTCAAGTGTAAATCGGAACTACGTCTACCTTTTTGATTATAGTGTAAATCGAATCTATGTCTTGTGTTGTGACTAGTGTAAATCAGACCTATATTTAGTTTTTGAATTTAGTGTAAACCGGACCTATGCCTAGGTTTTTAACACTATTGTAAATCGGACCTTTGTTTAATTAATGTAAATCGGAATTATGTTTAGATTTTTGACTTTAATGTAACTCGTACCTATGTTTCAAGTTTTACATTAGTTTAAAATAGATCAACTTCTAGCTTTCGACATGTGTAAATCGAAACAGTGTATAGCTTTTTAACTCTAGTGTAAATCAAACATATGTCTAGCTTTTTGATGTTAGTGTCAATCAGAACTATGTCTAACTTTTAATTCCAGTGTAAATCGAACCTATGTCTAGGATTTTAACACCAGAGTAAATCGGCCCGATGTTTCGATTTTTTTTACTCTAGTTTAAATTGGCCCTTTGTCTAACTTTTTTCACTCTAGTTGAAATAGGAAGTATGTCTAGCTTTTTTTTTAATCTAGTGGAAATCGGAACTATGTCTGCCTTTTTGACATTAATGTAAATCGGACGTATGTCTAGTTTTTGACTCTAGTATAAATCGGACCTATTTCTATATTCTTGACCCTAGTGTAAATCGGACCTATGACTATATCTTTGACTGTAATATAAATCGGAACTATGTAAACTTTTTTGACACTGGTGTAAATCGGACCTATGTCTAGCTTTTTTTTTAATCTAGTGGAAATCGGAACTATGTCTGCCTCTCTGACTT
Source organism: Acanthosepion esculentum (assembly GCA_964036315.1). NCBI lineage: Eukaryota > Metazoa > Mollusca > Cephalopoda > Sepiida > Sepiidae > Acanthosepion > Acanthosepion esculentum. The sequence goes on along the minus strand of OZ038506.1, from coordinate 30,099,781 downwards.
TAATGTAAATCGGTCGTATGTCTAGTTTTTGACTCTAGTATAAATCGGACCTATTTCTATATTCTTGACCCTAGTGTAAATCGGAACTATCTCTTTTCGACCCTAGTAAAAATAAGTCCTATATTAAGTTTTTTACATTTTAATACAAAACCCGAATTATGTCTGCCTGTCTATTAATTCTCCATAATTATTTTCCTACAAAACTTATATTCCACACTAAATCCTCGAGCAAGAATAGATAGGCCGTCAAATTTACCAGCCTATCCTAGTGTAACATTTAATTGTGTACTTTATAGGGCACAACTCTACACGTACATGCACATTTACACATACATGCATATATGATCCCCCACACAAACTTGAAACACACACACGCTGATTCACAGTAACAGACCCGCACACGCACACACCATTTTAAAAGTTACTTCCGGTTACTGGGAAAATAGTTTTTTAACATGTTACAGAATAATTTTACACTCGACTGCGTTGAAAAAATTACAAAGGGATTTTCTTAATAAGTTAAGAAATAATTCTCTGTTGGTTTACTTTGATAGATGTTTGTACTGGAAAAAAACAAACAAACACTGTTCCTGATTCTAAGGAAAATTAAATCATTTTGTGAAAGGGAAGAAATATTATGTTACAGTCTTAAGGAAAGAATTTTATTTTGATAAAATGGAAGAAAATATTTTTGCAGATTAAAAGGAATTAACTTATTTTAGAAGAAAAAAATGAAGGCAAATATTTTTCAAAAGTTAGAGAGGATTTTTAGACTAAATGCAATAAACCCCTTGCGAAATATAAAAGCATAAAAAAGAGTAAAATTGCTTTCGTAAAACGATAGAAAAAAAAATGACATCCAAAAGGAATGAACTTATTTTGTAGAAAAGAAGGAAATGTTTTTTGTTTTTTTTTTATTTTCGTCTAGCCTGACGCGTCAAGGAATTATTTACGTATATCGCACGAACGGAAGATATAAGCGTTCGAGTCCAACTAAAAGCCAGGATTACGAATTCTGATTTTCTAGCTAGCCATGTTCTCCTAACATTGCTAACACTTTTAACATTGTTCACCGAATACTAAGCCCAAGCGACACTTAAGGTAGAACGTTACCGAATACAGTTGTTGTAAGGGATTACAAGGAATGTCAAGGTGTGCATTTAACATGAAGACATTACACACGAGGATATGTAGGATAGAAAATAGTTGAGTCTAGACTTGAATAGGTTAAGCTTCTAGTAATCTGTGAAGCATCCTCTCTGTTCCACATTGCAATAGTTCCGACGAAGAAACTGTCGGAGTGGGACTTACTCTTCGCCAGTAGAAGATGAAGGGAATAAAGATATATCGACTCATTGTGCGTGGCCTGGCGGGTCCTTGCTGGTGGATCAAAGGAATGTAGCGATTTTCTAGCTAGCCATGTTCTCCTCACTTGAAAGTTTGACGTAACACAATCTCCTTAAAATAGTTGGGAAGTCTGTCAAATCCGCCTAAACTTACTTTATCCTTGCCTCTCAGGCAACTTTGATCTTCAAAAATTTAAATGCAATATCAATCGTTATCTTCTGCCCTCTTAAAATTCTGTTCTTATTGCATTTTCCTCACTGATTTTTCTGTTTTGTTCCCTTTAAATCCCTGGCATTACCACATTGTTTGGGGTGAAAGGATTAAAAAGGTTAAGATTGTAGTGATCTGTAAAGCTTCCTCTCTGTTCCACATTGCAACAGTTCCGACGAAGAAACTGTCTGATTGGTTCTTGTCAGTAAAAGATGAAGGGAATGAATATATGTCGACTCAGTGTACATTTTCTGGTGAGTCCTTGCTGGTGGATCAAAAGAATATAGCGGGTGAAAACAACTGACATGAAAACAACGATTGTCTAGCGAGAGGCTAGCAGCTTTATACCTGTGGTTAGTAGTTTGTAGCATGGAAAATTAATAATCCTGAAGACAGTGTGCACGCTTCTTAACTCTGTCAAGACTGAAAAGTGAGGCTTGGACAGCTCCTGCCTAACAGCAATACTTTTTTTGTCTGATCTGGCTACTGTAAAATAGAGCATGGTAGGAGTACTGTAAGATTATTACAGTGTAACTCGGATATAAGAGAAACCCGGATATAAGAGAGATTGTCTCTGGTCCCAAATTAGAGCCTGTGTTAATGTATATATAATAGACCAAACCCGGATATACGAGAAACCCGGATATAAGAGAATTATTCTCCGGTCCCGATAACTCTCTTATATCCGGGTTACACTGTATTATTATTATTATTATTATTATTATTATTATTATTATTATATATAAATAAAAATAAAATAATAATAATAATAACGAAAATTATAAATAAAATAAAACTAACATAAAAACCTTGTAGAAAATAAATTAATTAAAAATAATAAAAATACTCCCAGCATGCAACTAAAAATGTTTGTGCTTGAAATACGGACATCTCGCCAAAAAACGTTAAATTCAATCTCTTCTCCACGAACCTTGTTACGAGCAACACGTGTCCATCTTCTATCTGTGATATGGCTTGTAATACTACGGAGTAAATTTCTCCCTTTTATCACATGTACCATAAAACAATTGTAACCTAAAAATATACACTCCAATATTTTTTTTTAAAATATTACCGAAACAAGACAATAAATCCACTAAGACGCAGTGGAGGGTGGTAAGAAAAAATTGATATAAAATCTCTATCAACTTTGCATGTATTTAATGACGTAGCTTGAGGTTTTTGCATATTAGGCATCAATGGGCACACATACATAATGTCAGCTAAAAGTTTAATGATTGATTAAGCGTATCTTAGTTGAAGCACATAAAAAAAATGATCCAGCGAGGTTCGAACTGACGTCTCACGCGTATTCGAACATCACGTGACAAGCTTTCTCACTATCACATCCTCTCGAAGTGTCCATGTTGCCAAAAAAAAAAACCCCTCTAAATTGACTGCATCTAAATTAATTGATGTGTTTCTTATAGTTTGCCTCTCTTTATGTCCGTGTCCCTTCAAGAGGTAGGCGATCATGGCCCTCCACATCTTCCTGTTCCTTGTAACATTACATTCACTTACGTGCTAATACTATTGGGAAAGGTATGAATCCTCTTCTTTTCCCTCCAGCTATGGGTAAGTAGCAGGACGGACCGGGTTCTATAGCCTTTGGATGCCAACTGGCCTACCGCAGAAAGAAATGGCAACCTACTGCGGGAAAAAATCTGCCTCGTCAGTCATGTATCGAAACGTACGCGATCGCCTAAGCGTGTATCACGCATGACAAATAACTGATTCAAAAGGTAGAGGCCATTTTTCAATCTCAGTTCAGCAAAAACTTGATAACTGTCCCGCTAAGATCTTATCATGACCGTGTTTATCCAAAAACCGCTTGGCAGAAGATTATTTAATTAGAGATAATGTTTTAAATTTCTTTTACCGAGCAAGTTGTATTGTAAGCCCTCTTCACAGATTATACTCGTCTGTGATATCTTTTTATTTTATTTTTATCCATTGTCTATAGTCAGAATCTTAGTAAAGGTAGAAAATGAATAAAAGTCTACAATGATGGTCGGTTGATTGGTAATGTTAATAATGATACTTGCCGTTTCATTTTGAGAGGTATAGAATAACACGGGAATCCCTCGATTAGCGCGGCTAATGCAATGCTAATTCCCAACTTGAGGAATGGTAATATTTTGGTGGGGCATGCATAGGATGTGCACCCTTCGGCTTAGTATACCAATAGAATAAGGAGGCAATGAATGTACTAATCCATTCATCTAGGGCAATTATCTAGCAAAGAAGATAATACTATTGTAGTGACTTGTCTAGTTTAGTATTGAGTACTACTATTACGACTGACTCGGTCGAGTTAAGCGTTGTGTCTTACCAGACCCCACATCACAACAATATTCTATCTGTTTTAGTTGTCGTTGCTGTTGGAAGTCCTCAAGTGATGTGGTTTCTGTTATCTGGTATAGTTCTTTGTTTGAGATTATGTCACACCAATCTACGATATTCGAAGAAGGATGCTCCTCACTAAGACCTACATTTTCATTCGTTCGAAGATATTTTTTAACCATCGATCTGAGAAAGCCGAATTTGGCACCATTCATGGCATTCATGTGAAAGTCTAGATCTGACGAGACGAACATGACTCTTGATTTTTTTTCAAGCATTCAACCCCAAGCAAGGCGGGGAGCCACTAGCACGCAAGGGGTTACAGTGTTGGAGCGAGAACAAAGAGGAGTGATAGAGGAAAGGATGAAGAGACGGGGATAGATCAGGGGGCATCTGGAGACGTCGATTGACGTTACATTTGAATAGTTGGTGATTATAGCTATCAGGAAAACAAGAAATGGGGAGGGAGTTCCACAGGCGAGAAGTGCGAGACATAAAGCTATTGGAGTAGAAGAGGCGGCTACATTTAACAGTTTCGACAGTGAAAGGGTGAGAGCGAGGTGCCAGCCTAGTTGAACGCTTAAATTCATGAAGTCTGGGAACCAGCGAAAGCAGCTCATCGGAGCAGTTAACGTGAAAGTATTTGTAAAAAAGACAGAGGGAGGCAACGGCACGTCTATGAGAGAGTGACTGCAGACGAGATGCCAGATCAGGGCCAATTACATTGCATATCCGTCTCTGGATTTTATCAAGAACCATAAGACAAACAGAAGAGGCTCCAGACCATATATGGCAGCAATACTCCATGCAAGGGCGAATGGTTGATTTGTAGATTTAAAGGAGCGACTCCGGCGAGAAAAAATTCCTGGCGCGGCACAGGGAGCCAACTTTCCTTGCAGTGGATGAAGCTATTGACTCAATGTATTTGTTCCATATCAGGTCAGCAGACAATCTACAAAACATACTTTTACTCTAAAATTATAAAATTACATACAAAATATTTTGATTGCGGGCAACCATTGACCTTATTTCGATAAGGGAATATTTAACCCATATATGGGTTGATATGCCGATAAAACAAAATCAAGTAAACAACAAGCCAACCAACCAGTAAAAACATGCCTATGAAATACAAACTTCAGATCACAAATTTGGTTTATCTATTTCGTTGACCTATACAAAACCTTGATTATTGCAATAAACAAGATAATGACCCCAATACCTACATTGTTTAAACGACAATACTGCAAAAGGAAAAAGACAAAAAGGCCTAAAGGCAAACCTACCTGCTCAATAAAGTGTTCGGAGCCTAGATTGCCTAGACAAACCAGAATACGCTTGATGACGTTAATACGTTGATGGCCCTTGTCGCATCCTGAGATTCACGTTTACGTGATCTTCAGACGACTTAAAAGACTGAATACATACATACATACATACATACACACACACACACACACATATATATATATATATATATATATATATATGTGTGTGTGTGTGTGTGTGTGTGTGTGTCTGTGTGTGTGTGTGTAACGCGCGTATTTTTTTCAAAAAGAAAGAAAAATGTATTAGACTAAAAGAAAAAGAGAATGAGCATGTTATTCACATATACGATGAAAACAAACAAAGGAACTCTTTCCTGACGCGGATTTTTTCCCTCTTATGTTTCTTGTTCTCTGCCCATTATCGTCGTAACATCCAAGACGTGACGTGAAATAATCAATAAATGCATCTGCAGTTGCGCCTATGTAATAAACGCTTACAAAATAATCATCTCTGTTTTGCTTGTTATTTTGTTTGCTGTCGGGAGAACAACCAAATACGCTGCATAAAAATACGTATAAGGAGTGTGTATGCCTGTATATTTATATGAACTTGATGTTTAAGCAATTTCCCCTTCTTCCAAGGTTTTTCAGTTTATATCGGTTGCTTTTCGTTGGCACCGATGTTAGAACAAATAGCTGCGTGGTGACTGTAAAAGTGGCAATGTTGAATTTAACTTAAGAAGAGACAGTGGATTTCTAAGAAAATGGTAGGACCGAACAGGTTTAGGCTTTTGATTTTTTTTTATTTGTTTTCGTGTGTTATGAATATTCGATTAAGTCTGAGGCAAGACAATCATATTTACACGATGTTGCGGCGGAAGAAAAAGAAAGAAAGAAAATGGTAGAATTAATATAAAGAGAGACAAAGCAACGTGGTGGTGGTGATGTTGGTGAGGTAAAACAAAATGGCTGTGAGAGCTGTAAAAGAAAACTTCATCCGGAGACATCAAACACACACAGAAACTGTCTCTCTCTCTCTCTCACACACACACACACACACACACACACACACACACACACACATGCACACATAGAGCCGAAAATACATACACCCACGCACACACACACACACACGCATGCACTCGAACATATACACGGATATACATAGATATGCGCATGCACGCACAAACATTTATTCCGAAAGAAAAAAATTAATAAAAAAGTTAAGATACAAATAAAATAAATAATTAAATATACGAAATAAAACAAGATTATTTAAAAACTGGGGGATTTCTGTCGATCTCGTTTTTTTTAGACAAGAAAAAAAAAGATCGAACAAACAAAATAAATAACGTCCCAACAGAAAAAAATAAACCACGGAAAAAAGAAGAAATAATAATAATAATAATAATAATAATAATAATAATAATAATAATAATAATAATAATGATGCAAAGAGAATAATAAAGAATGCAAAGAGAAATGCGACTGACCAGATAAAGAAAAAATGGCAAAATAAACCGCTCCATGGCCAATACTCTGCCCGTACCAAACAAGCTGACGTAGACAAAAACCGAACCCATCAGTGGCTACGTAGTGCAGGGTTGAAAGGTGAAACTGAGGGTTTTATCATTGCCGCACAAGACCAATGCTTGTTAACTAGGAATTATCAAGCACATATACTAAAATACTGTGTTAGCCCAAGATGCAGATTCTGTGAGAAATATCCAGAAACCATTGATCATCTTATATCAGGTTGCACGATATTGGCACCCACTGAATATAAAACCCGGCATGACAGAGTAGGCCAATACCTGCACTGGAAAATTTGCAACTCCTATGGGAAGGAAATTGGAAGAAATTGGTACGAACACCACCCTGACCCGGTTACGGAGATAGGACCTGTTACAATTCTATGGGACTACACTATACACACTGACAGAACAATCAAGGCCAACCGTCCAGACATTGTTATTAAAGACCACAAACAAAATAAGTGCCTCCTTATTGATATGGCAGTCCCTGCAGACTGCAATGTGTCTTTGAAGATATTCCAAAAACTGTCAAAATACAAGGACCTTGAAATAGAAATCTCAAAAATGTGGCACATGGGAACATCAACAATTCCTGTTGTAGTTGGAGCCCTTGGACTGGTTGGAAAAGATTCCAGTAGGCTGATTGAAGGGATCCCTGGAAGTCCATGCCTCAAAGAGATACAAAAAATTGTTCTGACAAGTACAGCCCACACTTTACGAAGGGCTTTATCTATGTAATTATTTTTATTTTTTTATTTTTTTGCAGTGGAAAGTGTCATGATGCCATTTCTAACCTTAGGTCCCTGGGCGGGACCCGGAAAGAAATGTGTAAACGCCAGATATCAAAGGAAATAAAAAAAAAAAAAAATAATAATGATGATGATGATAAATAAGATAAAACAAAATCACCTAAAAAAAGTTGAAAATTCTTTATGTCGTTGCTTCTTTGGAGCCCCCCCCCCCCAAAAAAAAACAGGGAAAAAACAATGAAGCCAAAACAAAAGCAAAAGAAATGAACTAAAACGAAAAAAGCAAAAAAAAGGAAAATAGAACAAAAGACCAAAAACAAATCATCCCTCAAAAAACAGGAATAAAAAAAAAGCAAAAAACAAAAAAACAAAACTATTATTAATAATATTAATACTAATATTAATAATAATGATAATAATAATCATGAAATAATAATCTAATAATATTAATAATATTTACTGATACAATAACAATATATTACAATAATAATAATAGAAAAACTACGGCGATAACAATATAAATAATAATAATAATAATAATAATAATAATAATAATAATAATAATAATAATAATAATTGAAAAACTACGGCGATAATAATAATAATAATAATTCTAAAAAAAATTACGGCGATAATAATAATACTAATACTAATACTAATACTAATAATAATAATAATAATAATAATTAGTAGGACACGTAAAAATTTCATGATTTTCTTATTTGAAATTTCTGATGAATCAGAATTCTTAAGTTAATTTTTTCTAATGTTCACCCAATACAAGGCTCAAGAGTTACTCAAGCTAGAGGATTACTGAAGAGTGTTTTTGTATAGTTAATAAGAGCAAGATGTAAGAAGCGCATGAGGTTATGTGGGATAGATAACGGTTCACCATAGGCTTGAAGAAGTTAAGATTGTAGTGATCGGGCAAGCATCCTCTCGGGAGTCGGTTGATAGGAAGAATCTGCGCGAGTGGAACTTCCTTCTTATTAATGGAATGCAAAGGGAATGGGGATAGATTGACCCAGTGACATGGCGGGTTTTAGCTGCCATGGTTAGATTTGGTACAGCTGTGTAAAGTAGCACGTCAGAACATTTTCCATGGAAATAGCGAAAGTCTTGCGACGTTCCGTCTATGGGAAAAGTGGGTGTAGGGTAAAAATTGTTGATTTCACTTTGTTGGAAATGACTGTAAAATACATTCCTCTACTTTTAATGGCAGAAGTCCACAAATGCATGCTGGGATATTTTTCTCAGCCAATAAAATAGGTCGGTTTACAATTTGACTTGACTCAGCCCCGATCTGCCTTTTCAGGTGGTTCGGGCTGACTTGTCCAACTCTATGATTTTGGGCATAGAGGAACCCAGACGTGTCGCGTCTGTGGAGATAGACAAGCCCGAGCCCGTGTATGCGGGGTCTACGGGGAAGTTTTGCCCAAGCCTACGGCTCGGAATCGCCGCACGTAAAAAATGGCTTTGTGCCACATCTTGCTTTGTGGGGAAGCTAAGGTAAATAGCCTCAGTCAAGATCAGCCTTATCTCGAAGACAGATCCACAGCGTCCGCTTGTCCTATCTGGCTTTTGTGTGTAGTCGCCAATTAGTAGTTTGTAAACTTTTTGTCTTCTTACTTGTGTACATGCTTTATTGTTTGCTTAATACTATTTTATTTTTGCTCTTTTTTCTTTTATTGCAAACTTTGTTAATTCTGTTTCTTGGACAGTTCTTTTTGTATTTGACCAAGGCTACAAACTCATCAAAAATAATTCCTCACCTACAAGGCCTTGTAGACGTATAGTCTGTTTTTAGTAAAAGTAAAGCATTGTAGGAGGATTCGGGTACTTACAGGAACGGTACAAGGAACCCACCATTGTTTCAGTATCTTTAACGCTGTATCGTATATATGAGAACCACTTGAAGTCTGAGTTGAGTATTAATATGTATTCAAGGCAATGGGGCCTCCTTGAGACAACAACCGTTTATAGCGACAAGTGGAAATTCGGGGCCTATTTTGATTTTTGTTTGTTTTGTTTTGTTTTACGGCATATCAACCTCAATGGGTCATTTAATACCGACAGCATTTTTAGGATAGATTCATATGAATAGATTATGTATTCTTTGGTTTAGATCGGTTTATTTTATTTTGTTTTACGGCATATCAACCTCAATGGGTTATTTAATGCCGACAGCATTTTTAGGATAGATTCATATGAATAGAATATGTATTCTTTGGTTTAGTTTATTTTGTTTTACGGCATATCAACCTCAATGGTTCATTTAATGCCGACAACATTTTTAGGATACATTCCTGGTAATATTTTTGTTTTGTCAAAAATCTATTTCTGGCAATATTTTTTTCAAAAACGTATTGCTACTAATATTTTTTTTATATTTTTTTTTCAAAAACGTATTGCTTCTGGTAATATTTTTTTTCAAAAACGTATTGCTGCCGGTAATAATTTTTTTTCTTTTTACAAAGTATTTATCAAATTAAAACCTATTTTTACGCTTTTCAGTTTCGAGGTTAACTATTTACCCATAGCTGGGACCCCAACAGGTACTACCACCCCGGGTCAGGGTGGACCTGGGAACACCAGCAATCAAGAGGCGGTTCCACGCTCCTAACAAACCTCCTGATCAGAGGCCTTGCTCTTGGACGTAGTTTATCGTCTTACCCAGGACGCGGATGCAGTTTATCGTCATACCCAGGACGGGTTTGTTTTTGCAGGTATTGAATGTGATATGCTAGTTTCTCCCCACCATTGAACTGTTCGAAAGATAATGGTTGTTTTCGTTTAGCGGCATATCAACACCTCTATGGGTTATTTAATGCCTAAAACTAAATATGAAAATTCAAACTTTGTAATTAATTCAAGAGAATGACATTATTTCATGATTAAATCATAATTACGTAGCTCCATTTTTTTACCAAATAATCTTACAAAATTAAACGAGGAGTGAAACACGTTTCTCCTCACACGAAATAAGATAAATCATAGCAGTGTTTTTTAAATTTTTGATAATATATGCTGTCTTCAATTTTACTATAAAATGCATTGTTGGTTATTTTTATATAAAATTGTATTGCTGATAATTTTGCTGTAAAATGTTTTCTTGGTAACTTTTTTTTTTATAAAAATGTATTGTTGGTAATGTTACTACAAAAATGTATTGCTGGTATTTTTACTATAAAATGTATTTTTCATACTTTCCTATTGCTTTGATTTTTGCTTGTGGGTTCATTATTTGGGAATCTAACAGGCGCTACAAGTTCAGGCCAGGGTGAATCCAGGAACAACAGGAATTAAGAGGTGATTCCTCGCTTCTCAAAACCTCTAATCTACAGATCAGTTGCCTTGTTGCAGTATGTAGTTTATCGTCATATCCACTGTTAGAGAGATTAACTGCTATGTTCTGGTAGTGTAGGTTCTTGAAGTTGTACCAATAAACTATTGTATTCTAATCATAGATTGTCACTAAAGATTGGAGTATCTTCTTAGTCAGATCGTTAATATAAAGCAGGAAGTGAGTAAGCCGACGAAACGAGCCTTGCAAGACGCATGCATTGATCTCAAGTACTTCGAAAAAGTTGGCCATTAACTTCATGAACCTACCTGTTAGGAAGGACTTGGTAACTGAGAAAATTAATTCTATCACTCGAGAGCCTGTGTAGCACCACCTTATGCCACACTTTGTCAAACGCCTTCGATATAACTGAGGCGGTCGTCTTCGGGATCTATTATTGTACAATGCAGTTGTTCCCAAACTTTTTTTTTCTCTGGGTCGCATTTTCGTAATGAAAATTCGCTCTCGCCTCATGCGATAAAAAAAGTTAAAAAAAAAAAAATTGAAAATGGGAGATAACCGCAGATTCAAAGTCAGAACATTATCATTGATAACTCTCTCCTCCAATTTGCAGACCTTAGTTACTATATTCTTAATACTTATTATAATGCAAAAATATCACAATGATAAAATCGGTCAATAATTATCTATAACTATTTATAGTGGGACTCGTGCATGCAATTGCAAGTAATCCATAAAAGTATTTTAAATTTTGTAATCATTTTTATTTTTGGCATATGGATTTTTAAAACTGTTTCTAAATCTTTGATTGTCTTTCAATCATTCCGCCTCACCTGCTATCCTCTTCCACCGCACCTGCTATCCTATTCCACCTCACCTGCTATCCTCTTCTGCCTCACCTGCGATCTTCTTACGCCTCACCTGCTATACTCTTCCGCCTCACCTGCTATCCTCTTTCGACGCACCTATGAAGCGTGCTGCACCGTTTGGGGTCCACTAGTTTAATGCCACACTGATTCTGTGCGTAATGAGTTGGGATATTGTTGTGAGACCAAAACTTCCCTACATCATGGACTCTCCCAGTACTATATTATTATGTGAATGGTAGTATCATGGGAGGAGTAGCACCAGTAATGCGCAGCCGCGTACGATACCAATATCGGACACCAGTGGATGGTAAGCTCTGCTTACTCTTACACTATTCTTTGTAACTTTTCTGTTTAATATATCTTTCTTACCTCTAACCCGTGTTCCGTGTTTTCCTTCCGTGGCCCCTACTTCGGGTCCACATCAGATACCAACAGTAGGCCTAGCAGAGCGTAACCCATATTGCATGTCGCCCTGGGGTTTGTACCTGTTGAGACGATCAACAACCTCCTTGTTGATGATAGTCTAAAAGAGTTTACTGATGACACTAAGGAGGGTGATGGGCGAAGATTGCGAAGGGAATGGACGCTCTCCCGCAATCTTGAAAAGAGAGTATACACGTGACAACTTCCATAGACTTGGGAAGGATTTCTCCTTCAGGCAGCGGTTAAACAATTTTGCCAAGATCGGGCTAATGTTGTTAACTCTAGAACACTAACCATAAATTAAAGTTACACCACTACTAACCATGGATATATCATACCCAATTTTGAAAATATCAAAAAAAATATGAAATATAAATCTTTATTTGAAATATTTTACATGCAGGCACTTCAAACTTTGTACTTTAGTTAACATTAATAGGAACTGAAAAATATATTATTTAGGTAAGAAAATCAGGTACTGAAAATTGTAATTAAAAATAGGAAATATTGCGCTGGGTACTATATACCCATGGTTAGTGTTCTAGGGTTAAGAATAACTGCTAGTACTTTCTCTGGAACTGTAGATTTCTTAGGGTCAAGGCTTTTGATAAGTCCTTGCCGTGATAGAGATATTACAAAATCTGTCCTTCGTGAGAGCAAGGATGTCGGGAAGGGGATGGTGCTTGTCATTTAACGTGGAATTAATTGCGAATAGCTCTGCCTTATCAGACGAGGATGCAATAAACTCAGGGCCATTTATGATAGTAAGCATTTGAGAATTTTGTTAAAGATTTTTCAGAATTCACGGGATCCAGTTTTTTGCTTTCGACCTTGGCTTGGACTGCTTTTGCATAGCTGAACTTTGCATTTTCTAGAACATTTTTGCAGTGATTGCGCACAGTTCTGAATGCAGCAAGTGTCTGACTTCAGTGTTCACTGTGATAGATATTGTAGTAGTGCTTATGTTGAGCTATGGCTGCAGCACATTCTGATGTCAATGAAGACTGGTTATTCGTTTTTTGTTGGTATTTTTTCTGGTAGATAAAAACTTCTTTTTTATGCCAGAATGGATCCGAGTTCTACGACTATAAAGCACCCGTGAAAAGTTCTCTATAGCACCGTTTAGTATTTGAGCATAATAACCGTAACGAAATATAAGAATAAGCAATAGCAATCATGAGTACGACTGCAGGTAATTATTTCAAGAAGTAAGAGGGTACAAATGAAAAAAATTGTAATTAACAACTTTTTCCATTTCACTGAAGCAGTCATATGGGAGTTTTAAAATCTCTTTCTTTCTTTCTTTCTTTCACTGAAACCAAATAATAATAATAATAATAATAATAATAATAATAAGAAGAAGAAGAAGAAGAAGAAGAAGTAGAAGAAGGGATCCCTGGAAGTCCATGCCTCAAAGAGATACAAAAATTGTTCTGACAAGTACAGCCCACACTTTACGAAGGGCTTTATCTATGTAATTATTTTTTATTTTATTTTATTTTATTTTATTTTTTTAATATTTTATTTTATTTTTTTGCAGTGGAAAGTGTCATGATGCCATTTCTAACCTTAGGTCTCTGGGCAGGACCTAGAAAGAAATGTATAAACGCCAGATATCAAAGGAAATATAATAATAATAATAATAATAATAATAATAATAATAATAATAATAATAATAATCTCTGACGTAGCTTAGCTTTCTCGTTTTGGCGTCCATTCGCTTAATTTCAGCCCTGGTTCAGTTAAAGACATTAAAGTTGTATTGCACCACAGGGACAGACAAGGTGTTTATGGCTGATATTCTTTTTTTTTGAGTTTAGCTCGGTATTTAGTACCAGACGTACACGCCTGTAATAGTCCCTTGTTACCTTCTCCTATTTGTAATAATAATATTACTATAACATGAAGTGGTTAGAGTATCAATTACTAAGACTACAGATAGGAAATTTGGTTCACTGTCTTGTGCTAGACAATTTTTCTCGCCAGAATCTATCTTACATATTTATAAGTCTACCATTCGTCCAAGCTTCGAATATTGCTGCCACATCTGGACTAGTGCTCCTGCTATACATTTAGAGATTTTTGATAAAATCCAAAGAAGAATCCGAAATATTATTGGTCCTCACCTGACATCTCGCCTTCAGTCCATTTCCCACCGCTGTGACGTAGCTTAGCAATGCTTTTTCTATAAATGCGTTAATAGTAATTGTTCTGGCAAATTTTCCTCTAAGGTACCTAGACACCTTGGATTAAAGCTCGGTACTGCATTGGCAGTAAGGTCGACTCACTTCCGGATTTTAGTTTCCCAGTCAACTTTGATCTTTAAAAATTTTAGTTGCAATGTCGATCGTTATCTTCTGTCTACTTAATTCTTGTTCATTTATTGTTCTCTCTCCTTAATAGTCTTAGTGGCGTAGAAAAATAAAACGAGAGTCCAGAACCGGGCAGATAAACAAATCTATGGATAAATTGAAGGAATTGTGGATGAAATGATATGAATATGGTTTCCTAACTGACATCGAATCACTGCCAGTGGCAGCTCATAATATCGCCATAAGAACCAATCATATATAAGAGCCAATATATAAAAGACACATGGGAATATTAAGTGGAAACAATATAAATTATGTAAGAGAATGCAGCAACATAGCACAGGAAGAATACAAAAATAGGCAAAAATGGGGAGGAAGGGTGATCCACTGGGAAATGAGAGTGGCTGCACCATACAAATTAATGATATATGCTCAAACCAGAAAAAGTGTCAAATAGTTCCAGAAGACAATAGATTAGAGTTGAAAGAAAGCAAGAAGCTAGATAAGAATGGGATTTTGACATTCAGATCAATCATCCTTCTAAGCAAGAAGATTGGATTTGAAATATGTAAACAAGAAAGGACTTGCTAGATTGTGGATATTATTAATATTATTATTAGTTGTACTGTTCTTTTTCTACGTACCATGTCCCTTCAAGACGTTGGAAATCATAGCTCTCCACAATTTCCTGCCCTTCGTAGCTCTTAATAAATTTTGTCTTTTTGTTATATCTCCTAAACTCTCTATATTTCTGAGATGAGGTATTATGTACATTATTTACATTATTCAGACTATTATCATCTTTGTCGCCATATTTATTACAACGTTTCGGCCCTTCAGTATTTGAGATGAGGTATTATATACACTAGTTATCCACTGCCTTAACAGGCTATTGAACTCACTCTGTTTTTACCAGTGCTCATATTGCAATGTTTTCTGTTATCATTGCAGTTTTTACCAGAGCTCATATGCAATATGACCACTGGTAAAAATGGTTGCTGAAGACATTAGGTTTATAATACCCAGAAATTCATACACAGATGTCCTCAAGGACACATGGCACAGTGGATAAAGGCGTTGGTTAGATCCAGTGACAGAACCCAAAGAGTGTGTGTTCAATACCCGGAACTTGCAGAGGGAAAAATTAACAGAACAATTAACAAAAATTAAAATTGACATACATTAAACGTGGAACTAGAACAGTCTACCCAAGTGAGCGAAATAAAGGGTTCAGTTGGACATTCCAACCACCTGCCGAAACGTTGTAATAAATATGGCGACAATAGTCCGAATAATGTAAATAAAGCCTCCTAAACTTTGTTGCACCATACAATTTCACAAGCTCTCTAGGTAGGTTATGCCTTGTTTGTCTCTGTTTCTCTTCTCTTCATTATTTCTCTTTAATCATATGCCCGAGAAATTAATGCATGTTAATATTTCACAGCAGTAGGATCTCCTTCATAGTCGGATTATGAATTTTTCAGTTCAGCCTCGTATCTGTCCTCAACGAAAGAAACCGCCCCCGCCTCGGAAGACTAGAGAAAAAAAATCTGTAAATATAGAAATAGACATTAACAGAACGTAGGATATGAAGGCACCCACAATATCAGTGGTGATAGGTTCTCTCGGTTGGGTCAAGAAAGGGATTAGGAAAAATACACCAGCAAAATCTTTAGCAACATCAAGATACAAGTCCAGAAGATCGTCTTCATTGTCACAACTCTTAAGACATTAAGAAAAAAGACTTCGAATAATAACAATGAGCAAAAGAGAAAAAAAGACTTCGAATAATAACAATGAGCAAAAGAGAAAAAAAGACTTCGAATAATAACAATGAGCAAAAGAGAAAAAAGATTTTGAATAATAACAGTGAGCAAAAGAGAAAAAAGACTTCGAATAATAACAATGAGCAAAAGAGAAAAAAGACTTCGAATAATAACAATGAGCAAAAGAGAAAAAAGACTTCGAATAATGACAATGAGCAAAAGAGAAAAAAAAGACTTCGAATAATAACAATGAGCAAAAGAGAAAAAAAGACTTCGAATAATAACAATGAGCAAAAGAGAAAAAAAGACTTCGAATAATAACAATGAGCAAAAGAGAAAAAAGATTTTGAATAATAACAGTGAGCAAAAGAGAAAAAAGACTTCGAATAATAACAATGAGCAAAAGAGAAAAAAAGACTTCGAATAATAACAATGAGCAAAAGAGAAAAAAGACTTCGAATAATGACAATGAGCAAAAGAGAAAAAAAAGACTTCGAATAATAACAATGAGCAAAAGAGAAAAAAAGACTTCGAATAATAACAATGAGCAAAAGAGAAAAAAGATTTCGAATAATAACAATGAGCAAAAGAGAAAAAAGACTTCGAATAATAACAATGAGCAAAAGAGAAAAAAGATTTCGAATAATAACAATGAGCAAAAGAGAAAAAAGACTTCGAATAATGACAATGAGCAAAAGAGAAAAAAAAGACTTCGAATAATAACAATGAGCAAAAGAGAAAAAAAGACTTCGAATAATAACAATATGCAAAAGAGAAAAAAGACTTCGAATAATAACAATGAGCAAAAGAGAATATGGAATACTTTGAGATTTTAACGTTACGATCGACCTCACTATATGAGCATGAAAACCGAATTTGATCATCTTAACGATGGACATGTCAGATCACAGCAGACCATAGGGTGCAGATGAAAATATTATAATAATACCGGGAACTTGCATTATGTACATTATTCGGGCTGTTATCCTCATCTTCATTGTCATATTCACAACGTTTCGGCCGTTGAAGGCTCCGACCTTCTTCAGGTGATAGGAATTTCGAATCGAACCCTTTATTTCGTCCACCGGCACGTGGAACTAGAACAATCTACTCTATATATTAATAAATATAGATAATATCCCACGCCGACAGTGCAATTTTATTATCAGTTTATCATTACAAATCTTTTTATTAGTTTTTAATGATTTTATTACTATTTTTTAAGCAAAAAAGTGTGGCCTGGTACTGAACTCACAACTCTTTGGGTCTAGTCACTGGATCTAACCAACGTCATTATCTACTGGGCCATGTGTCCTTCAGTTTCGAAATTCCAATCACCAGACGATGGCTGGATCGTACAACGGCCGAAACGTTGAGAATAAGGCAATGAATATTAGGATAAGAGTCCTTATAATGTAAATTATCATATTACCTCATCTCAGAGATCCATTCATCTGAAGAAGGCCGCAGCGTACAACGGCCGAAACGTTGTGAATATGGCAATGAATATGAGGATAACAGTCCGAATAATGTAAATAATGCAAGTAATCATAATACCTCATATAAAAGATATAGACAGAAATGTAATACCAAAGAAAATGGTGTGTACCGTAGGGGGTATTTTAGTTGATTAGTAACTTATGCGGTATCATGCTACAAAAAAGATGAGGGAAGATGGAAAAATTGTAATAATACAGGGATATTGGAAAACCGAAGAACCTGAAATTTATAGTCAATCCATAATAAATGTATCACTTGGAATAGTGCTAAGCACGCTAGAATTGACAATAGATGAATCTGAAATTCTGCGTGGGTACTGGGGAAGGTCCTAGATAGTTGAAGAGATTTGTTGTCCCTCAATCACCGCTCACATCATCTGGCTTGAGCATACAAATGGACACAATAAAGCAACAGCATACCTGGAAGTAAGGACGAGCAAATATACCATATATTAGTTTCGAAAATGATAATTAAACTATACGTTTGTAGCAGATCTATCGATGGAGAGCAAGACCCTTACGATACACGTTATATTTTACACAGCACCTTAAAGGGAAGATCTGGCAACCAGAGGACAAGTCTGCCTCTCTTGGGGGTAATAATGATTTAGAGATAGAAGCCTTACTAATTAACCCATAGTTGGAGGTCGAAGGGGTGGATTTTTACCTTTCTTAACAGTATTTTTTGCGTAACGAACCTAACTGGAATTGAAACTTAGCTCCCCGATTAACAATTCCTTGCCGTTATCTCGAGGTAGACATCCAAGCTTACAGCACGTGGTATTCTCAAGGTAGATGGGTTGTTAAGAAACTGTACCATTTCGGTAAGTTAGAAAAGAAGAAAAAGAAGAGAAATAGCAACTGGAAAGGATGAATATTAACATTTCTGGGAGTTTGTGAAACGTGATGTGAAAAAGATGAAGATGTTTATAAGCGACGATAACAGAAACATATACAGAAGAGGCTAGTTAAGTGAAACAAAGAACCGACACAGAAGTAATGTCAGGAAGACTCATTAAGCTGTATTGGAACAAAAAGCTTCTATTCAGATAGAGAATGAGTTAAATAGTACGAAAAGGATGTATTTTCTTACCGGATTTATTTAACCTATACAGCGAGATGACTCTAAGAGGATTAAGAAGACCTGCCAGGATTTATTATCGGTAGATGTAACCATAACAACACACGTTAAGTAGATGACGCTGAGTTGATATGCAGATTCGGAAGAAAAGAAAGAAAGGTTATTTGAAAATATGGTCGCCAGCGAGAGGAAAAGCACAATATGCCAACAACGAAACGGAGATGTCACTATGACGCAAGTAGAGAAGTTTAAATATCTGGGAGGTGTTTTAACAGAGAATGGAAAATACGACACCGAAATCCGAACACGCATTGGATTAGCAAAAAAAAAAAAAAAAAAGAAAATAAAAGAAAAAAAAGAAAAAAAGAAAAGAAAAAACGCATTCCAAAAGTACTAAGAAACATAAAATGTCGTAAGAATCAAAGGAAAAAATGGTGAACTGGTGAGCAATGGCAGTAAAAACAGGCCGATCTCCCCAACAGAAGGAGAGACAGCTAGAGGAAATAGAGATGCGGTTCTACAGAAATATACTGAGAATCCCATGGGAGGCGTGCGTAATCGACGAAGTTTGAAACGCACCTTTAAGCGAAATCCTTCTCGTATTAAATTCCGCGGATTTTTTCATATTTGGTCAGTTTCGTGTCCAAACGTAAATTTTCTAAAGACGTGATGAAGTTTATATTTATTAATACGAGAGATCTGTATCACTGCAATCGTTATTTTTAGTGGATACTCATATTTGAGTAGACGCCTATGTATGTATATATATATATATACATACATATATATATATATATTATATATATATGCACATATATATATTATATATATATATATACATATGCATATATATATATATATATATATATATATATATATATATATATAATCTTTAATAAGGCTTCTCGAATACTCAAGCCTGTAGACTAATATATATATATATATATATATATATATATATATATATATATATATATATATATATATATATATATCGAGAGAGAGAGAGATAATT
Organism: Acanthosepion esculentum; assembly: GCA_964036315.1. Lineage (NCBI taxonomy): Eukaryota > Metazoa > Mollusca > Cephalopoda > Sepiida > Sepiidae > Acanthosepion > Acanthosepion esculentum. The sequence goes on along the minus strand of OZ038506.1, from coordinate 30,080,060 downwards.
TACTATATATATATATATGCGTAAATATATATATATATAGATAATTTACTATAAGTATATATATATATATATATATATATATATATATATATATATATAGTGGGTAGCAAATATATTTAACACATTGGTTTTTCTTACATATGTAACACTATTTCGCAACGGCAGGTTAATTGACCAATTAACTAACCACAGAAGTTAATTACGGGAATTACTTAAACCGATAGATAGAACGAATGACATACTGAGCGATATTCTTTTTGTTTTGTTATTTTCCCCAAACAAAGGATGGGTAAAAAGATTTTTTGTTTTATTATTTTCAAATGCGAATCAAGATAATCATTTTTCCTTTGTCGCGGAGGGACGAGACTTAACAACTTAGATGATAAGGGAAAAACCACCCACAAAGGGATATTTGGCGATGTTATTTTGATAACGGGAACGGTGAAAATTCTGATGGCTATTGTCGTAAGAATTAGTTGATGAATCCCTGAGTTTTTAAATAGATAAACATTAACTGTGTCATGATGGCGAACTTATATTATCGGGAAAGGATTTAATAGGTCATCTGTCGACCGCACACAAAGCCCAACCTTGAGTCAAGGAGATGTCGGTTGGACAAGACATCTGTGTTCTGTTGAAATTCGCCTATGATAACAAGCTATGTTAATGGAATTTTTAATTAACTCAATTTCACCAAAATTCCATCCATTTAATGTTGACGGAAACCTGACGGAAGAATTCCATATGCCGTGACGTTGGATTAAAAATTGAGATTATCACACCCACATTGTTGGGAGCCCATTGGCCGAATGGTAGCGATGGCCAGGCGGAGGTGATCCTGTGACACAGTGGGGAGGCCTGCCACCGCCCATTGAGAGGATAGGTATGAGATGTTACTGCGAGGAAGCGGGAAAACCGTTAACGCCCTCTAAGGTATGGTGAGATACCCATATGAGAACAGAAGAAGGTGGTAGCGGAAGAAGACTTCCAAAAATGGAAAATGATAAATATTTCTGACCGAAAACAAAGAAAATCCTTATTGGGGATTTGAAATCAACGTGGTGGCCACACCACGTCCGACCCACGCCGGGTTTTGATCGGCGTCCATATAAGCAAACGTCTTCGGGCGTTTTGGCAGTGCAGTCCAGGCAGAGTGAAGTGCAGTTCGGCAGAGAGAGTTCGACAGTGCAGTGCAGTTCGCAGAGAGATCCAGTCGAGCCCAAGAGACAAGGGGACTCGGAAGATAACGCCTCGCACAGGTGACCGCACGATTCCATGCCTTCCGACTTAGACTTCTAACCAAGAACAAATTTGTTGAAGTCCGACTTTAGATTTCCCACCAAAGCAAGTTTTCGACTTAAACTTCTAATCAAGAACAAATTATAGAGGTCTGACTTATATTTTCCACCAGAGCCGACTTTATTGAAAAACAACCCAGATATCCAGAGCTAGCTAAGAACGCAAAAGTGTTACAATCCACATTTTTTTTTCTTCGGGCTGGGAGAGAAAGAGAGAGACGCACTCCTGTAACTCCACACAAACCGACATAAAATTAATCACTATTCCTAACCAGTCGCTCGCCTTGAAGTTGTTGTTTGTGCTTTTTTTTTTGTCTACATTTATTGTGCAGCATCACCTTGACCCGGATTCGGCTGGCACTACGGCCCGACGTTTGATTGATCTCGTCAACCTAAGATCAAATCACAACGTGGGTAGGTTGAATCGAGATCAAAGCAGTTGCTTCGGTGACCAGGCGTTGGAAGCGAGCCGAGTACGACAAGTTGGTACTAGAACCCAACAAGACTTCAACCGATGTCCCAGGGTTAGCCCGTCACATTTGGCGTCGTGACCAAAGGACGGCGTCACATTTGGCGTCGTTACCACATTTACGGGCGTCACACATATCTCAAAAAATAAGAGATCAATTTAAACGAAACTTATAGGAAATATTTAAACGAACATTGTCGATCAAAACATAGAAGGACAATTTAAAATCACTCTTTTGAGAAACATTTATTAACTATATATGTAAGAAAAACCAATCTGCTAAATACTTTTGCTACCCACTGTATATATATATTATATACAAATATATATAGAAAATTATATATATATATATATATATATAACGTTGTAATAAATATGGCGACAATGATGAGGATAATAGTCCGAATAATGTAAATAGTGTACATAATTCCTCATCTCAGAAATATAGACAGATACTGAAGGGCCGTGACGTTGTGATAAATATGGCGACAAAGATGAGGACAATAGTCTGAATAATTTAAATAGTATAAACAGAAAACTTTGGGCAGTTTATTCACCATTTTGATTCGTATGTACAAACATCTTTTCGAAATATTCAATAAACAGTAAACAGACATTTCCGGTTGAAGTTAACAAAACACCGATGCGCACACGAACATATATATATATATATATATATATATATATATATATATATATTGTCATCCACAGACAGATAGTCTCGCTGTATCACAGCTCATCAGTGTGGCTAGATTTCCGATTGCCTCAAGCCAAGAGGAAGGTGAATTTTTACGTATTTATTTTGGAATAAACACGCCAGTGACTCAGAGTGCTGGATTCATAGAAGATCTTTGCATTATAAGCAGCAGCAGTCATTGTTTAGAAATTCGCGCTTTTCCTCTATATTTTCGGGGGAATATATATATATATATATATATATATATATATATATATAAATAAATGTGAACATTGAAGTCAACACTTAGAAGCGGCAGTCTGTTTCATGCTAGACGGAATCGCCAGGCCTGATGATTGCGTGTAGCATGAAACAGACTGTCGCCTCTAAGTGTTGACTTTAATGTTCACTTATATATATATATATATATATATATATATATATATATATATATATATATATATATCAATGTTCACTTTTATATTTACACACGCTCTATCTCTGATATTGAGCACTTTATCCCATAAATATAGCACACCTTAAGACTATATTTCGTCATATATATATATATATATATATATATATATATATATATATATATATATATATATATATATATATATATATATATATATAATATAAAAGGCTCAAACACAAATATTCCATTTGAATACATAGGTCTGATGAATTGGATCGTAATCACGATTCCAATGTAAAAAATTAAAACAATGGAATATTTGTATTTGAGACTTTTATAGTATATTCTTACACTGTCTTGGATATTGAGTTCTACCTGGATTCTATCCTCTTGGAAATTTACTTATATATATATATATATATATATATATATATATATATATATATATATATATATATATACATTGACCACAAATATTATCAATATATATATATATATATATGTATATAAATATATATATATGTATGAAAAAACCTTTTTCCACTTTGTCATTCATTTTCCTCCAACATATATATATATATATATATATATATATATATATATATATATATATATATATATATATATACATATATATATATATATATATATATATATATATATATATATATTGAAGTAAAATGAATGACAGATTAGAAAAAGTTTTCTCATGGCGCGTTACACACACACACACACACACACACACACACACACACAAACACACAATTTTGAAGCTTTCTCAATTCCAGCGACTCGAACAAACTATATCTAATTTGAATAATACATATGAAGACAGTATTTATTCTAAATGCATGACGAGTGAATAAAAATCTTAGCAGCATGCATTTATAATAAATACTGTCTCCATATGCATTTTTAAAATTAGATATAATTGGTTCGAGTCGCTTGAAATATTTCTCGAGGAAGCGCCAAAATGAATATAGATTTTTGAAACATCCTGTAGAAATTGTTCTTTCTATTGAAATGAAGATATTTGTGTTCGCAGTTGTGAAAAATGTCATATGCCAATGGAAATAGAATTTGCGCATTTAATACGCATGCGTTTATAAAAAAATCTCCGGAAATTGAATTAATTATTCAATTTTAATAAATGTTCCTCTGCTAATTGCATCGCTGATTGAACAGATTTATTAAAAGGTTTTCCTGGAAAAAATTAGTGAACAAAATTTCTTTAATATTATAAAATAATAACTGCGTTTTAATAATCGAGAAATAAAAGAATTCAATAATTGTTATCCGTTGGAATTGTAATAATTTGTTTTGATGAACAAGAAGATGAGTATTTAGCATATTCGGATTCTCTGCTATTCAATAATCCGATAATTTCCTCCCGGATAATCGAAACTTGTCAATATGAATGCTAAGATGACCCTTGAGTGGTTTGGATCATTTTGGACAATCATTTGTTCTAATTATGTTTAGCTAAGACTTGAAGTAAAGAGAACACAGTGAAGATCTAAGTCACTACTCAGCAGCAGTAAGTGGGGTTAGTTAAACTAGGCTCTTCGAAACAATTATTCACCGAATGTCTGTATGTATATAGCTTTCTTTCTTTCTTTCTTTCCTTCTTTCTTTCTTTCTTTCTTTCTTTCTTTCTTTCTTTCTTTCTCCGTCAGTTCTTTTTTTATGTATCTGCCTCATTTATATTTTCTTTCTTTCTTTCTTTCTTTCTTTCTTTCTTTCTTTCTTTCTTTCTTTCTTTCTTTCTTCGTCAGTTCTTTTCTATGTATCGGCCTCATTTATATCATCTTTCTTTCTTTCTTTCTTGCTTTCATTCTTTTTTTCTTTCTTACTTTCTTTCTTTCTTCGTAAGTTCTTTTTTATGTATCTGCCTCATTTATAATTTCTTTCTTTCTTTCTCTCTTTCTCTCTTTCTTTCTTTCTTTCTTTCTTTCTTTCTTCGTAAGTTCTTTTCTATGTATCTGCCTCATTTATATTTTCTTTCTTTCTTTCTTTCTTTCTTTCAATCTTTCTTTCTTTCTTTCTTTCTTTCTTCGTCAGTTCTTTTCTATGTATCGGCCTCATTTATATCTTCTTTCTTTCTTTCTTTCTTGCTTTCATTCTTTCTTTCTTTCTTCGTAAGTTCTTCGTAAGTTCTTTTTTATGTGTCGGCCTTATTTATATTTTCTTTCTTTCTTTCTTTCTTTCTTTCTTTCTTTCTTTCTTTCTTTCTTTCTTTCTTTCTTTCTTTCCCCGTCATTTCTTTTCTATGTATCGAATCCTGTCGGAGGACGAATATTTTCTATGAAAATCTCTCGGACATTCAGACCGGTAAATGTTGTTAATACTGTTTATTATAAACAGAGCATTTTTGTTAAATATTTGTATCTATAAAAAGAACGTATAAACTTATATATATATATATATATATATATATATATATATATATATATATATATATATATATATAATGATGAAACTATACTTTTAATGTATGCAATATTTATGGGTAAAAATGTTCAATATCAAGTATACATACGCTCTGCATGTAAATATAAAAGTGTACATTGAGGTGAATACCGAGTGATGACAGTTTTATGTTTGAACGCAATCTTCAGGACATGCGTGTTGTGTGGTGGCTCGACTAGTTATATATGCTGGTTAATGGAGAATTGTGGTTATTACGGGCATGTATTTACGGTTTGTTGTATTATTCTAACTGTTAGGCGAAACGGTTATCAAAACTTCCCATTGTAACGTCGAACGTCCCTTTTTTCTTTAGCCACGCTTGTCGTTGACGAATAATACTAATATCCGACAATCTTTGATGATTTTTAATTTGATTTTGATTATTCTTTGTTCTTGAACTAAGGAGATGGCGCTATCTACCATGAGTAAGGTTACTACAGGGTAGAAATCTTGTATATCTGCTTGTATAAAATTACGATTATACTTGTTATTCAGGTCTATTGTTGTTTTTGGTTTTTACACTCCCTTACTCATAACTTCGGCCTTAGTTATGAGTTAATTATTTCTACACTATTTACATTATTCGGACTATTGTCCTCATCGTTATCGCCATATTTATTACAACGTTTCGACCGTTGTACGCTCCGGCCTTCTTCAGGTGTTTGGAATGACGAGCTGAACCCTTTATTTCGCTCATATGGTTATACTGTTCTAGAACAGCGTACGGAGCGTAAAATGACCGAAACGTTGTGATAAATATGGCAACAAAGATGATGACAATATTCCTAATAATGTAAATAGTGTACATAATACCTCATCTCAGAAATATAGACAGATACTGAAGGGCCGAAACGTTGTGATAAATATGGCAACAAAGATGAAGACAATAGTCCGAATAATCTAAATAGTGCACATAATACCTCATCTCAGGAATATAGACAGATACTGAAGGGCCGAAACGTTGTGATAAATATGGCGACAAAGATGAGGACAATAGTCCGAATAATGTAAATAATGTACATTATACCTCATCTTAGTAATATAGACAGATACTGAAGAACCGAAACAAAGATGAGGACAATAGTCAGAATAATATATATAGTGTACATAATACCTCATCTCAGGAATATAGACAGATACTAATTATTTCTAGTATTATTTTACTTATTTTCCAAAATTCACTTTTAGTTAGGTTTGCATGTTAGATTGTTTTGAAGTTTTCTTTGTGGCCTTTTGGCATGATACATGCTTACCGATGCAATTTATTCGCTCGTCTAGGTCTAATTTCTGATCTAATGTGTATATATGTATATATCGTTGAATCGTTGGTGTCACTCTGATTTAAAGAATATCGTATCATATTATAAGCTTTGAAATGGTGATCTTTGAACTTACGATCTTTGAACTTGCGACCTGTTTCAACCGAAAAATATTTAAAAAGTCCCTGACCTCTGTATGCTGCCAAATGTAGATTAAAAAAACAAACCTGCTACGGAAACCCTTCGCCAGCTACACAGATTGTGATGAGACCATGGCTCCATACTCCATTGAGAATCCAGCAGGGTTAACATACATGCAATATCTCTCTCTCTCTCTCTCTCTCTCTCTCTCTCTCTCTCTCTCTCTATCTATCTATATATATATATATATATATATATATATATATATATATATGCATGCAATATATATATATATCTATTGTCATCCACAGACAGACTGTTTCGCTGTATCACAGGTCATCAGTGTGGCTAGACGTCCGGTTGATTCTAGCTAGGATCGAAATCGGACTGAATTGGCGTCAGTTGGGGATTCTACCATTAAGCCGTTGGCGCACGACACGGGATATATGATGCGTACTTGAAACCCTTAATAAACACCAATTATCGTGTTGATCGAAACGTTTTGAATAATTTTCCCGAACCACATTATATATATATATATATATATATATGTGTGTACACGAGACGTTTTCTCCACTCCGCAACCTATAATTCTATCCATCTATGTCTACAATCTTACTCCCCCACTCCCCCTACTACTACTAATAGACAGGCCTAATGCTTTTACACCGATCAAAATTTTAAATTTAAGTTTATTTTCATAAAAAGTTTCGCACAGCGAGGAATCAGACAGAAATCAGGTTAATTGCTAATAATATGATTTCCACCAGAAAATACACCGTCTACAAAAACATTTGCCAATGAGTAATTCCCATTTCTCTGTTTATTTCTCGCTCCGTTGATGAAGGAGACAGGCGTGTCCGAAAATACCGAACTTAAAACCTTTCTTTCCGCCCTACATTTCTGTTATAGGGTCAATATCTAATATTTAATAAATGTTTTTCCGAACTGATTATATTGGTACCCATTCATTTGACCTTGTTTTATTAACTAACCTATTATATATATATATATATATATATATATATATATATATATATATATATATATATATATATTTCTTGGAAGAATAGATAGAAAATCAATCTTTTATAACTGAAAGCATTTCTTTGTAGTTCAGTATAGGCTTCCCAAACCATTGATAGTGCCTTCGAGGCACAACAGGGCTCCTCTGAACATGGCGATGACTAAGCTTGCGTTCATTGAAGACCTGACGAGACAAACACGTTTTTCACTGTCTTAAGATCATTTCCTCAGGCCTGAGACTATTCGTAATTTTTGTTGTTGTTTCTTTTCTAAAAAGACAATAAGGCAAGCAGAGCGGTGGTCGATTGAAAAAGTAAGCAAGCTGTTTTTATTTAATAATATTTCCACAGGTCGCCCACTTTGCTTTTGTCTTACGTTTACTTATTGTCGTTCACGAAGAGATATCTTTTTTTTCTTGGTTGACGTTCGAATTGTTTCAATGGTTAAAAACATCATTTTAAAACTTTTCTTTTTTTCTACCACACGCAGTATACATTAGTTTTTCTTTTTCTTTCTTTGACATTTTTCTAATTTTTCTTTCGTTTATTTATTAATCTTTTTGTTTGATTGTTTCTTTTTCTTTCTTTTTATTCTTTCTTTATGTTTCTTTGTTTCCTTTTTATTTCTTTATTTTCTTGTTACTTATTTCCTTCGTTGTCGCTTTTTATTATTTCTCTTTCTTTCTTTCTTTCTTAATTGCATTCTTTCTTTCTTTTTTGTTTCCTTCCTTCTTTCTTTCTTTCTTTTTTTCTTTCTTTGCTATTATTTATTCCTTCAATTTGCCATATATTTTCTTTTTCCTATACTCAATAATCTATCTTTATTTCTTTGTTTCTTTCTTTCTATTTATTTCATTTCTTGTCGCTTTTCTTCTTTGTCGCTTTTTATTATTTTTCTTTTTTCTTTCTTTCTTTCTTTCTTTCTTTCTTTACCATTACTTCTTCCTTCAATCTGCCTTCTATTTTCTTTTTCCTATACACATTAAATTTTTTCTTTTTCTTTCTTTCTTTCTTTCTTTTTTCTTTCTTTCATTCTTTGCCATTACTTATTCCTTCAATTAGCTTTCTATTTTCTTTTTTCCTATCCTCATTAATCTTTATCGTATTCTTTCTTTCTTTATTTTTTCTTTGTTTTTTTCTTTCTTTCTTTCTTTCTTTCTTCTATTTATTTCATTTGTTGTTGCTTTTCTTCTTTGTCGCTTCTGATTATCCTTCTTTCTTTCACATTAATTATTTCCTTCTGTCTCTTTTGTCTTTCGTTTCTTTATAAATCTTTTTGTTTGTTTCTTTTTTCTTTCTTATTAAACTTCATTTCTGTTGCTTTCTTTCCTTTTTATTTCTTTATTTTCTTGTTACTTATTTCCTTTGTTTTCGTTTTTTCTTCGTCACATTTTATTATTTTTCTTTCTTTCTTTCTTTCTATTTTTCTTTCTTTCTTTCTTTCTTTGCCATTATTTATTCCTTCAATCTGACTTCTATTTTCTTTTTCTTATCCTCAATAATCTTTCTTCTTTTATTTTCTTCCTTTCTTAATTTCTTTCTTTTTCTTTCTTTCTTTCTTTCTTTCTTTCTTTCTTTCTTTCTACTTATTTCATTTATTGTCGCTTTTCTTCTTTGTCGCTTCTGTTTATCCTTCCTTCTTTCTTTCACATTAATTATTTCCTTTTGTCTTTTTTGTCTTTGTTTCTTTCTTTCTTTGCCATTACTTATTCGTTCAATCTGCCTTCTATTTTCTTTTTCCTATCCTCATTAATCTTTACTTCTTTCTTTCATTCTTTCTTTTTTCTTCCAAATTAATTATTTCCTTCTCTCTATTTTCTGTTCTTAATCTTTCTTTCTCTTTTTTTGATTTCTTCTTTTTTATCTTTCTTTTTTTTCACGTAACTCATTACCTTCTTTCCATTCGCCGATTTTCTTTGCCGCTTCTTTTTTCTTTCTTTCTTTCTTTCTTTCTTTCTTTCTTTCTTTCTTTCTTTCTTTCTTTCTTTCTTTTCCTCATCTCTCATTTCTTTTCAGTTTCCCTCCCATTTTCCATCTCTCCGCTCTCCAATCCACCTTCCTTTCAATCTGTCACTTTGTCTTTCATTTTTTTTTCATGCATCTCATATCCATAATCGCCTTCAAATTTCGCTATCTACGTTTTTTCTTTTTGTGGTTACATGGAAGACTGGTCAAGATGACTGCTCATCACCGCGAAACTGTCCACCCAGTCTTCATATAATGACCGCTGAATCACGAAGATGCAGGACATTATTCCGTGTGTACACATGTATATTATTTCATGCTGACAACCAGTCCTTTACTTGACACTGCTTCTACCTCATATTTTATACATTTCAAGAAAAGGCACCGGATATCGCCCAGGACAGCTGCATCATAAATTGTAGAAGGCAGTCAAACATTAGAGAGAGAAAGTTTTTTTATAAGTTTTTTATATTTTGAATGGGAATTAGCCAGAGTATGTTACAATCCAACAGCTGCCCAGAGAATAAAAAATGGCTGATTTATTTCTTTGGTCATGAATAATAGGAATTTAGTGTCATAATTCACTCGATTTACTTTCTCTTTCTTAGATGAAACGATGGCATTTATTCATTAGTTAATCTAGCTCAAAACTCAATATCTATCTATCTATCTATCTATCTATCTATCTATCTATCTATCTATCTATCTATCTATCTCAAAATGCCCGTATCTATCTATCTATCTATCTATCTATCTATCTATCTATCTATCTATCTGAAACTGCCCATATCTATCTATCTATCTATCTATCTATCTATCTATCTATCTATCTATCTATCTATCTATCTATCTATGATCCTTCCTAGGCATCTAATTCTATCTATCTATCTATGATCCTTCCTAGGCATCTAATTCTATCTATCTATCTATCTATCTATCTATCTATCTATCTATCTATCTATCTATCTATCTATCTATCTATCTATCTATCTCAAAATGCCCGTATCTATCTATCTATCTATCTATCTATCTATCTATCTATCTATCTATCTATCTATCTATCTCAAACTGCCCATATCTATCTATCTATCTATCTATCTATCTATCTATCTATCTATCTATCTATCTCAAACTGCCCATATCTATCTATCTATCTATCTATCTATCTATCTATCTATCTATCTATCTATCTATCTATCTATCTATCTATGATCCTTCCTAGGCATCTAATTCTATCTATCTATCTATGATCCTTCCTAGGCATCTAATTCTATCTATCTATCTATCTATCTATCTATCTATCTATCTATCTATCTATCTATCTATCTATCTATCTATCTATCTATCTCAAAATGCCCGTATCTATCTATCTATCTATCTATCTATCTATCTATCTATCTATCTATCTATCTATCTATCTATGATCCTTCCTAGGCATCTAATTCTATCTATCTATCTATCTATCTATCTATCTATCTATCTATCTATCTATCTATCTATCTATCTATCTATCTATGATCCTTCCTAGGCATCTAATTCTATCTATCTATCTATCTATCTATCTATCTATCTATCTATGATCCTTCCTAGGCATCTAATTCTATCTATCTATCTATCTATCTATCTATCTATCTATCTATCTATCTATCTATCTATCTATCTATGATCCTTCCTAGGCATCTAATTCTATCTATCTATATATCTATCTATCTATCTATCTATCTATCTATCTATCTATCTATCTATGATCCTTCTTAGGCATCTAATTCTATCTATCTATCTATCTATCTATCTATCTATCTATCTATCTATCTATCTATCTGTCTGTCTTGCACTTGAGAAAGCCATTAATACATCTCTTTTCCCACCATGAATTAAAGAATTATTAATTAAGTGTATAATGGGTTATCGGGCAACAAATCTAAGAGAAGTAAATCCTTGAATTCCAATTAATCAACCAACTTTCCCAAGATCGCAACAGGCTAATGATAGATGAACCTATGGAGAGCCATGATGACCTACGTTCTGAAAAGACCAAGCAAAAAAACAAAAGAAAACAAAAAAACTCTCTCAGTACTTCTACGTACGTATATATCTTAATATTTCTTTCTTTCTTTTTTCAATTTTCTTTCTTTCTTTTTTATTCTATTTTACCATTTCTTTTTTTTTCATTCATGTTTGTTTCATTATTAATTCTTTCAAATTTTATTTCTTATATTCTTCTTTGTTTCTTTCTTTTTCTCGTTAATATTCTATCTTCTTTCTCTCTAAGATCCATTCTTTAATTTATTCATTCTGACCCTTCTTTTATTAGGCATTCATTCATTCTTTCTTTTTATTTATTCTTTCATTTATTTTCCTTCATTCTTTCTTTCTTTTGCTCAATCATACACTCCTTCTTTCATTCATTCTTATTTCTTTACGAATTCATTATTTTTTTAACATATTGTTTCATTCTGATTGTTTCTTTCTTTCTTTCATTAATATTATTCAATCTCTTTTTTCATTCTAACTGATTCTTTTCGTTCTTTCAGACATTTTTATATTTATACTTTCTTTTTATAGATACAAATATTTAAGTAAATGCTCTGTTTATAATAAACAGTATTAATAACATTTACCGGCCTGAATGTCAGAGAAATTTTCATAGAAAATATGCGTCCTCCGACAGAAATCGAACCTGTATCCTATACGGGAATGTCATTTAGCCTGACGTGTCTTACCGATTGGGCCACAGAGGAGCGTTCAGTTAGTAAGGTCGATTTTACTGTTTTTAAACACAATTCTCTATGATTTTATCTCAGTCATTTATATCTATCTGCTCAATGCGTATACAAATTCCTGTCGGAGGACGAATATTTTCTATGAAAATTTCTCGGACATTCAGACCGATAAATGTTGTTAATACTGTTTATTATAAACAGAGCATTTATTGTAATATTTGTATCTATAAAAAGATCATATAAACATAAAAAATGTCTTAAATAATTGTCGGACTTTGTCCATTTCATAATGTATGACGTCTTTGTTTACATTTGGATACGCATTGAATAGATATGAATGAATGAGAGAAAATCATGGGGAATTGTGTTTAAAAACAGTAAAATCGACCTTGCTAACCGAACGCTCCTCTGTGGCCCAATCGGTTAAGGCACGTCAGGCTTTCTTTAAAAAGAACGTATAAAAATGTCTTAAATAATTGTCGGACTTCGTCCATTTTATATATATATATATATATATATATATATATATATATATATATATATATATATATAGTTTTGCAAATGACGGAATGCATTCTTTTAAAGGGGACTTTTTGTCCAACACTTCTTCAGAAAGATTCGTTAGAACGACAATAATCAAAATGGCGAAACTGAAAAAGTAGACACGATGAAGGTTGGGAAATAAGTAGCCACAACTAAAATAAATTTATTACTAAAAATGTTTGTTTAAATATATATATATGGGATGGCGTTTATATAGCGCGTATATAATGCGTTAGAAATTCCCTTCCTCTGTTGTGCACCGATAGTCTAGGTGTAAGTGTCTCTGACTGATGTCAGATCCATATCGAGTTTCGATTCCAGTTTGAAGCAATCGAATGTCTAGACGCAGTGATGAGCTGTGATACACCGAGACAGGCTGTCTGTGGCTGATTATATATAAACAAAAAATATATTAAATAATTATTTCATATCTTGTCAATGTTTACTTTAAGATACGTTTTCCGAGCAGATATGATCGTTCGGGAAAGATCGTAGAAGATTTATTGTTTATAAACAGTAATTCAGGCTTTGCTAATCAGACGATTCTTTGTTGTTGAATGGTTATCAGCACATCAGATCAAATGATGGTTTCCTTTGGGATTACAGGTTCCATTCCTGTCGGAGTTGAACATATTTTCTACGAGGTTTCTCGAACATTCAGACCGGTAAATGTAATTAATACTGTTTATTTCAAAACAGAGCATTTAATTAAATAAATTGTATCTATCAAAATAACGTATAAACAGAATATATATATATATATATATATATATATATATATATATATATATATATATATATATATATATATATATACACAAGTGTGGGATTGGTATATACGGAGTAAATTCCAATAACCAACAATTATTATTCTTTAAAGAGTGCTCAATACAGAGTAGAGCAGATATAATCATTTATTTAAATATTATAACATAAATATGTTATAAAATCACTACAAAAATAGCCATTTTGTTTCAACACTCCCAGTGTCTTATCAAGTGATGATGTTCAGCATTATCACTTGATAAGATACTGGGAGTGTTGAAACAAAATGGCTATTTTTGTAGTGGTTTTATAACATATTTATGTTATAATATTTAAATAAATGATTATATATATATATATATATATATATATATATATATATATATATATATATATGCATATCGTTTTATTTATTTCATTACGAGAATTTACAAAGAGGGACGATCAATTAGCTTATCTTCATACCCTGCCTGGTGGCAAACGCTGCTGGTGGCGCCAGGGGTGGCGCTCCTGCCATAGCCACCAAAACCGTGATATCACCCCCTGGTCGGCGGCTGATGAAGACAGGGTATCGCACGTGCTAACATACGTAGTATGTTAATAATATATATGCACGCCATCTTTATGATATCATAGCGAGCAATACAAATGCAGAAAAGACCGTTAGTTTCACGGAATACGTAAACATATTTCATAAGGTAAGTAAGACCTAAAGATCGATTAGAAGACTTCAGTTATTCAGGAAATATCTAAGAATAATCTAGCCTCGATCTGAATAGAAAATAAATCGAGTAAGTAGACAAAAATAGGAAGGGGCCTAAGACAAAGGTGTGCCGCCGATGAATTGAGGACTAACACCTTTCTATAGATACCTTGCGACTTTTAAAGCCCTTAAAATAAAAAGTAAAAAGCATAATTGTACTCAATGATCCCTGACAATACTTGTCTTTGAAGTTGAAGACATCCTTGATAAACACTTTTAGCAAAAAATATGTGTTATGTGCCATGAGTGATACACGCTTAGGCGATCATGTATCTTTCAATACATGACTAACGAGGCAGATTTTTTTTCCTGCAGTATGTTGCCATTTCTTTCTGCGGCTGATCGATTGCCATCCAAGGCTATAGAACCTGGCCTGTCATGCTATTTACCCATAGGTGGTGCTTGGGGGGGGGGGCGGCAGAAGAAGAGGATTCATACCTTTCCCAAGAGTCAGTCAGTTCAGTCAGGTATGTGCCATGCGTGATGCACGCGTAAGCGATCATATATATTTCAATACATGACTGACGAGGCAGATTTTTTCCTGCAGTAGGTTGCCATTTCTTTCTGCGGTAAACCAGTTGCCATCCAAGGTCTGTCCTGCTATTTACCCATTGCACGGTCTGTCCTGCTATTTACCCATAGCTGGTGGGCGTGGGGGAGAAGAGGATTCCCAAGGGTATTAGCATGTAGGTGAATGTAATGGAATTCGAACTCGGCTATCCGATTCCTCAATCCGAGCCGCTATCCATTACTCCATCGTGCCTCCCTTAAAAAAAAGAAAGTATTAAGAGATACTCTTTTCTTTCAGTCAGTTATATGCTTAGGCAATCATGTATCTTTCTATACATAACTGACGAGGCAGATTTTTCTCGCAGTAGGTTGCCATTTCTTTCTGTGGTAGACCAGTTGCCACCCAAGTCTATAGAATCCAGTCAGCTCTGTTTTTTATCCATAGTTGGCCTGAAAAGAAGAGGATTCATACCTTTCCCAAGTGAAGTGATTGTAATGGATTCGACTGGCATTCGAACTTGCATCTCTGATTCCTCATTCCGAGTCCCGATCCATTACGCCATCGTGTCTTCTACCGATATTTATTTAGCCTACACAGCATGCGAATCCTAAGAGAATTAGAAGTACTAGAAAGATATATTACTGGTGGGCACAATCTTAACATAAGGTACGCATATGGTACCGTCAGTGGCAGAAACAGAAAGAAAAAGGCAAGAACACCTCGACATGGTAGTAATGGAAAACGGAAAGAGAGAACTAACCATCAATTGTAAGAAAACCGAATCTAAATGAGTGTGTGTGTGTATGTGCGTGTGAGAGTTATATATATATATATGTATATATATAGAGAGAGAGATAGATAGATATACATATATATATATATATATATATATATATATATATATATAGAGAGAGAGAGAGAGAGAGAGATAAGGAGATATAGAGAGAGACTGTAAGAAAACCGAATCTAAATGTGTGTGTGTTTGAGAGACAGTTAGATAGATAGATAGATATATATAGAGAGATATAAAGATATATATATATATATATATATATATATATATATATATATATATATATATATAGAGAGAGAGAGAGAGAGAGAGAGAGATATGTAAAGAGAGAAATATAGGGAGATATACAGAGAGATATAGAGAGAGATTGTAAGAAAACCGAATGTAAATGTATGTGTGTGTGTGTGTGAGAGAGTTTGATAGATAGATAGAAATATATATATATATATATATATATATATATATACTATAATAATATTTTTAGTTTTTAAAAATATGATTCCTTCGCTACATAAGAGTTCTCAAGTTTCAAAAGCGAGAGCCGAGACCCCTAACATAATTTTTTAAGTTATGTAGAGTTAAGGTGTCTGGACCCGCTTCCTTGTCAAGCGAGAATTTGGGAATAAGCTATCTTTTGGTTAGCAAGTGTTTATTAGTGCGGTATCATTGGAGCATTAGTTGCTATGGAAACGGCTAGTTTCGGCCGTTGAAGCTAGGTGGTTTAAAGAGCTAAGAATTAAGAATTGATTTTTATCTACAGGCCAGTCCCCTTCCAAAAATGCGTATCAAGTTACAATGGGGATTCTATGTCCAGAGTGGTCTTAGTTTAGGCTGGTCAGACGGCGTCTTTTTTTGGCCTTGCCTTGAGTCGTTGAGTGACTAGAAGGTTATGTTTCATTATTATCTATTTGATCTGTTTATTTATTTGTTTATTTACATGGATTTTTTTATCAAAGGGTTTTTCTCAATAATTATTGGGCTGAGTTTTTAAGGCTTTTAAACTATGGACTTAATTTGTTTCAATCTATTTATTAATTATTTAATGAGAAAATCATTTGATGACGACAGAACACCGTTAACTCATGTCTATGGTTTAGTAACTTTTCACTATTTAGAAATCTAATGATGTATATATATATATCTAATATATATATATATATATATATATATATATATTGAGAGAGAGAGATAGATAAAGATGTATATATAGATGTATATATATATATATATATATATATAGAGAGAGAGAGAGAGAGAGATATGAAGAGATATATACAGAGAGATATGTATATATATATATATATATATATATATATATATATAGAGAGAGAGAGAGAGATAGAGAGATATATATAGAGATATGCAGAGAGAGATATATAGAGAGAGAGATTGTAAGAAAACCGAATCTAAATATGTGTGTGGATGTGTGTGTATGTATATGTGTGTGAGATTTATATACATATATATATACATACGGAAGTGCTCTAACAAATGAGAGAAAATATGCCGCAGGAATACTTGAAAATAATAGCGCCATTGTTCTTTGATTATTATTTAGCGTGATTAATTTTCATAAAACGCTTGATGAATAAAGCCTGCAAAAACGAAAACCAGTTTGTAGTTAAGTCATTTATAACGCCATACTACTGATGTTTTCCTTTACCCCACAATTCCAAGTGGTAAGCAGTTATCAATGACGTAAGCATATTTTAACTCCATATTTGTAAATAAAAACAAAGTACAAATAACTCTTTTATTTAATTTCGCGTATCGATTTAATCTGTATTTATATTATGAACAGGTCCGCACTTTTAAAATGATAAAAACGTAACAATAGTTTTCTTTTTTTAAACCAATGTCAGGTTTAGAATAAGCTCTAATGAATGCTAATCAACAAAAGTTATTCTCAGAAATGTTTTTCTTGTATTTTAACCAGTTAGCCTCAGTACTACAATTTTTTTGTTTTATCTTGTAAATGTTTCAGACTAGAACTCTTTATTTCTTGAATTTTGCTCTGTTCGAAATAATTTTGTTATATTCCGTGCTAAGGGAATGAATACTTAACACCAGGTGGATAATAGAAGAAAGGTTTATTGTACACAACCAGTTCAGATATACACACAGGTCAGTCTAGTAGTGAGTGCCACTAATTAGAAGATCGGATGTCCTTGCTTCGTCTCGCTCTCATCTTCTAGCGAGCTTCTCACCAACTAGCGATCACCGGCTGTGTGATAGAGAAGGCAACATGAATATGAGTGAATCGACGCCGTTGCCCCAAGACCAACCCAAGCCCAAAAGAAGGGGCTATACAATAGAAATACTGTTATGGAGCGCCACGTATACATGGCCATATTTTAACTTTATAAACGAAGCATGGCTCACTCAATCACGGCTTAAGAATGTTAATATACAATAGAAGATATTTGGATCTCTTGAGGGATTTCAAATGCACAAAACTGAAATAGATTTTTGGTAAGATTTTTGTTATATTCCGTGCTAAGGGAATAAATACTTAACACCAGGTGGATAATAAAAGAAAGGTTTATTGTACGCAACCAGTACAATATGAAATACGGTACAGTTATACACACAAGTTCATCTAGTAGTGAGTGCCACTAATTGGAAGGTCGGACGTGCTTGCGTCGTCTCACTCTCACTCTTCCCTCGAGCCTTTCGTAGACAGTTGACTTTATAGGCACTTACTACGTATAGTGTAATCATTCATGGGGGTGACTGGTTATTCCATTACATCATCTTATCGCCTTTCTATTTTGTATATGATAACGTTTCGAGCTCTGTACCACCTTCCCTTATTCCAAAACACAACAGACACTCATGGAAGGTTGACAGTTACATCAGCTTGTAATGGCCAGGGATTGTAGATGGACCAATACTATTTATATTACGATATTTCCAACGTACAGGATTCAAGTAAACAACTCCAAATTGTTAATCAACAGATATATATTGAAATAACATACAAGAACAAGCGTGCAATAAAATTGTGTCCAATGTATAGATTAAGGGAAATAAGTTGTTCCCCTTTAACCGTAGATTGATTTGTATTTAAATGTTCGAAGAAAGTTCTCTTGAGAGAAAAATGTTCAGAAATCAATATTAGAAGAACGTCTGTTTGTTAAGAATAGATAACACAAGAATGCAATTAATTAAAAATGTGTTTTGTTACAGAATATGGTATGAATCAACAGAGTCCTGGTTGATTGAGCTTGGCTAAGTCACAGAGAGAAATGTAGGTTTATGTTACGAAATTCTGTGTCTGTGTGTGCGTTTGAAATGTTATGAGCAAGATCGTGGACTTGTGTTGACAGCCGGACTGGACCTTACTGACGACTTGTGAAAAGTCGCCCCTTTTAAGAAAAAAGGGTAGGCTCGCACGGAAACGCGGGAAAACTTAATCTTACATTAAAAATACGTGATTGGTTAAGAATTAACCAATCACTACACCCGTACTAACAGAACAGGCAAGCAAGCTCAAAAGCAAAGGATTCAAAGAAACGACTGCCATGGCTAAATTGTCATATATAAAGGTAGTAGTGATTTATTAGCCAATCGCAGGCGAATAAAATGTGGGCGTGGAAAAAACATAGCAACCACAGTAAGCTTATATACTGTGATCTATCTATCTATCTATATATAAAATGCAACATTTCCCATTTTGGATAGCCTGTAACAAAGAGACTACATTGAATAGAGTTAGAATAAAACCAGAGATGTTTTCTTTATCCATCAGACGAGAGGCACACCACAACTACAGCCAGTTAACTTCCCAGCATGTAGTTATGGCGCGCCAAATTTGGCAAGTGATGTTGCTGACTCCAGGTCTGAAAAACTCAGCAATTTTCAAGCGGTTATAACTTCTGAACTATGGACTTAATGAAGATGCAATTTTCATATTTTCCGAGAATCAACTATTGAAACACTGAGATGCTGACTGTCGGAGTATTGGTTGCGCCACTATTGAATGACCCATATATGTTTCCATGTCTCATTTCAAGAAAAACTAAATAAAATCCATCATCCTTTAAGATCTGATTCATAACCACAGCGTTTTAATAGGATTTTCTTTGCTTCTGTTTTCTTTATTTTCAAGGAAGGATGACGCATCAGAGTTGTCGTCGTATTTGGAGACTGTGAATAAATAAATTCACTTTGCAATCAAACTGGATCTGATGTCGCTTAGAAGTCAAACGGATCACACCGTTAAATTAAATTAGATTTAATGCTGGTATTGAATTCTTGAAAGGTTGATCGTGTTCATTAATCCGGCGATTAATTAATAATCTTTCTTGATTTCACACCGTTTTGCTTTCAGCTGCAGTTTTATGACCCTCGTCTATAGCCGCCCTATCATTTCACCACAGTGGCATAAAAGGAGTTGGCGGGCAGAAGAAAAAGAGGAGATAGGAAGATGAAGAGAGAGGGAGGGAGAGAGGGGGGGAAGAGACAACAGGAAGAGAATGAAAGGAAAAAGAATAGAAATACAAAGACAGAGGAGTGAAAAAGAGGAAAGAAAGAGACAACCGGAGGAGGCTGAAGGGAGAAAATATGGGAAATACAAGGGGAGAGAGAGACAGAGAGATAGATAGATAGATAGATAGAGAGATAGAGAGAGAGAGAGAGAGAGAGAGAGAGAGAGAGGATAGAGAGAGAGCACTGAAGAAAGAAAATAGGATGGAACTAGAGTAAAAAGTGAGAGGAAGTGAGAAAAGGAGAAGCAAAGAGAAAAAAAAAGAATGGGACTACAAGAAGTAAGAGAAAGAAAGAGAAAAGAAAGAGAAAAGAAAGAAAGAAAGAAAGAGAAAGGAAGAATTTTAGAGAGAAAGACAACTGAATGGGATTGGAGGAAGGAAAAAGGGAAGAGATAGAGGCGAGATAAAGAGAAGAAGCAAAGAGAGAGAAGCAACAGAATAGGGTGCAAAAAGAAAAAGATAATGAGAAAATGAAAGAAAAAAACAACAGAACTGGAGGAAGAAAAAAAGAGTAATATAGATAGATAGATATATAGAGGGATAGAGAAATAGAGAGTGAGAGAGGGAAAGATGGGGAGAGATGCATATATTAGGAGTAAGAGAATGAAATGATGAGGTGGTTTATTTTTCTTGTTAAATAAAGGAAGTTGTTCTTTTATTTCTGGCGGTAGGGCGTTGGAGAAAGGAATTTTATTTTTTTTGTTCCGTTAAAATCTGTAATCAAGAAAAATGTTTTCCCCCCAAAACAAATTTAAAAGAATCGCTGTGAAAAGTAAATAAATAAAAGGCGAAAATAAAAAATGAGCCGAAAAACAATTCTAAATATTTAAAATATTCGATTTCCGAAATTAATTTTAAGAGAAAACCGAAAACTCCTCTGTTGAAATAACAAGTTGTAAAAATTTCTCTTTAAAATTCTTCCCTTCAATTTTCTTTCTTTCTTTCTTTCTTTCTTTCTTTCTTTCTTTCTTTCTTTGATCATCTCTTTGTCTTTCGTTCTTTCTTCAATTCTATTTCTTTCTTCAATTTTCTATCTTCTGTACAATTTTTTCTTTCTTTCTTCTCTTTTTCTTTTCTTGCTCTTTCTTTGTTTCTTCCTTAGTTTTCTTTCTTTCTTTCTTTCTTTCTTTCTTTCGTTTCAATGGAACCAAAATAAAATTCGATATCATTACCGGAATGTGTGTTAGCTCTGTATACACTATTATCAGTCATACAGTGACCGTTTAAGGGACAGTCATATTTTTTTCGGCAGTTGCATTTATTTATTTTTTTTACTTAACTCTATTGTCTACGTTAGTCGCCACAACAACAAGATTCCAACAATTTCACATAACTCTGCCGAATCATATGTTCCCATAGCAATATTAAAGTCTGGGTTATTTCATTTGGTCGATAGATAACAATTATGGAATATAATAGTTTTTTGTGCCTGCATTCTAATTTTGATTTCGCGATGGCTAATAGGACAGGAATTTTTTCATAAATTTATAGCAGACATTAGCAGATTTTCGGTGATGTACGGGTAAAAGTCACAAATATCGAATTTGACGAATGTACATTCTTTCGCCATTTTTATATTAGAGTAAATTATAATGTAAATTTTGGTTTGGTTGTAATCTCATTTTATGCTTAATATAAAAAATGATATTCACAACTCTAATATATATATATATATATATATATATATATATATATATATATATATATATATATATATATGCGTGTGTGTGTGTGCGTGTGTGTGTATATATATATTTCTGAGATGAGGTATTATGTACACTATTTACATTATTCGGACTATTGTCCTCATCTTTGTTGCTATATTTATTACAACGTTTCGGCCGTTGTACGTTCCGGCCTTCTTCAGGTGGTTGGATTGTTGAATTGAACACTTAATATCGCTCACTGGGGTAGACTGTTCTAGTTTAATGGATGTCAGTTATCTACTGTTAATTTTTCCTCTGAAAGTTCTCCACTGGCTTAACCGGGTATTAAACTCACACTCATTGGGTCCTGTCAATGGATCTAACCAACGCCTTTATCCACTGTGCCATGTGTACTTCATTAGACATGGCACTAGAACAGTCTACCCCAGAGAGCGAAATAAAGGGTTCAGTTCGACATTCCAACCACCTGAAAAAAGCCGGAGCGTACAACGGCCGAAACGTTGTAATAAATATGGCGACAAAGATGAGGACAATAGTCCGAATAATGTAAATAGTATATATATATATATATATATATATATATATATATATATATATATATATATATCTCGTTTATTTTAAATGCCAAATATATTTTTAAAATAAAAAACTGTAACCCCCGTATAATATATGACTGCGGCAACCAGATATTCTTATTAATATTTAAATAAATGTAAATGCTATTGGAAATTATTTTAATTGAAATGCCTTGGAACCGAATTGTTAGTAATCAGGAAATAAAGTATGTATTACTGAGTGAATAGTGTTATATTAATAATTCTTATAACTTCTTTATTCAATTTGTTCTTTCTTCGAGAGAGGCATTTATATGTTCTTCAGTTTATTGTTGTTTAGGTAAGAAGTGATGTTTTTTCAGTCACATTCGTTGAAACTCTGAGTACCAGCTCACACACATACACACACACACACACACACTGAAAATTATGTTAATTACTGTCACTTACAAAAAACAACTTAGCTAATACACTAGTCATACATAGAAATAAATTCAACCACAATTTTGATTTAAAAAATGCTACACTCATAAAAAAAAGAAAATAACTCACTCAGAAGGAAAATCCTAGAGAGTGCCGCCATTGAATATTACTCAAATATTAATCTACGCCCAGGCCTTTTCCCTATTTCACCTTTCTGAACAGTATTACTACTCTCCCAAACAAACGTACACAACAATATGGTGAAATCAAAAGAAAATGGTTGAATCACAGCAACACAGCAATAATAGCAATATCTCCACACGTGACAGTAATTGACGTAATTTTCAGTTAACAGTATGAAAATAGCGTTCTCTAAATTCTTCCAGTTGCTAAGGACATTTTGTTTTTGTTATTATTAGTTACTTTGTTTAATAAATTCATTTCGTTTGTTGCCTTGAGGAAGTCCACATTGGACGAAACGCGTCGGCAACTATTACAGTTTTCCTATTGTCATTTACATTTATAAATGATTTAATCACATCACTCCTTGTAAGGAGAAACATTTTTAAAGGTTATTTGGTGAAAAACATGCAGCTATGTAATTAAATTTAATCATGAAATAATGTCATTCTTTTGAACTAATTATGAAGTAATTTTATTTTGTAAGATTTAGATTTCGGCATTAAATAACCCAATCGGTTGATATGCTGCTGAAGAAACAACCAAACCAAATCCATAAAGCAAACACAGTTACGAAATTCAGCTTCAAAATCTTGCCAGTATATTTCCGAGAGTAGATAGAAACAAAATCTATTTTTACCAAATAGAGCCAACGTTAAATCACTGATGTGGCAGATCTTAATTCCATGTGACGTTTTTGCCCGCGTCGGCCTTCCATATCAGGAATGGACATAGAGTTGATTCTTTGATAAAATTGCAGCTATTTTACTCTGCACTCGAGTGAACATTCTCTCACGATTACAGTTTTGTTGATTTGTAAAGCATGTTTTTTATACTAATGTTCACTCAAAATAAGTCCCAAGAGACACTCATGGCAAAGGATCACAGGATGGTGTTCTATGAGTGTAAGAGCGGGCAATAGTGCAATTTATGGGGCTATGTAAGTGTTATGGGTCCTTACCTATAACTACAGAATGAACTCTTCCTAACACTATGTATACTACGCCTCTCAAGAGAGAGGGATGAATCGAGTCGAGCCGATAGTAGTTCACTCCAAACCAGACTGACAGTCATACTAACACCTTCCACATCTTGTATTATTATTCCGTGTAATGTATCTTCGTTATTTCTACTCTTGTGTTCGTGTTGTTCTTCTTTGGTCCTAACCTGGACCATAACAGTAAGAAAGATAACGGTTAACTCTAGACTTGAAGAGGTTAAGATTGTAGTCATTGGGAAAACATCCTCTCAGGAGTCTGTTGCACAAAGCAGCAATTCTTGGGAAGAAGCTGTCCGAGTGGAACTTGCTAATGGAATACGAAGGGAATGAGGATGATTCATCCTTGTGTGCGTAACATGGTCGATCCCAGTTGTAAAGGTCAGGGTTGGTGTGGACAAAGAAATGTTGCTCGTCAGAACACTTGCCATAGAAATAGCGATAGAGTAGCGAGAGGCTTGCGACGATTAGTCTGTGCGAAAGAGGCTGGAAGTTTTAAAATGATTAATTAAAGCCGCATAAACGCTGTATAAAGACAGGCAGCTCCAGAAAAATACTGCGGGATTAATAGAATAATTTTCCATGCATCCATTCTAAAATTATTCATTCTAGCATTCACACATTTAAACATGATAGCAAATAAACGAAACGACACACTTGAAAACGAAAGGCATCCCACAGTTTAACCAGAGAACTGCAAGCTCTGTCCATCTAAATGGGGAGGGAAGGGGGAAATGAACCAAAAAGTAGGGGACAAAAATAAACGGGCCAATGACCATCCATACCCTAGCTAAGTTAAATCTATCAACTTGAACAAAAAGAAAACGACTTACTCTAACCTATCCCTAAATGACAAATGTTTTAAGTCAGGCGACTTAAGCCTATGTCACTTCCAGATGCCACTCTATATTAGCCCCTCTCAAGCGAACCAAACGCGAGGCATTCAACCACCTTTCGCCAAATTTTGATGAAGAGAGCCGCCTCCTTTCCGCTCTAATCTTGATTTTAAGCTGGTGCTTAAAAACAAAACCAGTTGAGAAGAGGAAAACTTCTCACCTCTATAAAAATTCTTTCTGTCGCGTCGTCTAAATCACGACTCGCATAATACCGAGTAAACACAAGAACACATAGTGCTCATTCCTCTTCAACTGCGGCACAGCATTGCTACATACGGACCTGGCTTTGAGGACAAAGGATTTTCCGCCTAGAACGCGGACCATGTGACCTTCAATCAGTTTGCACAACGGTCGTACGACGCTACTGTCGAAGATGTGCCTCAAGGACTCAACCGCCCCACCGCAACGCACTCAGTTTGGCGTAACTGCCAAGCCCACTGCACAGAGCTTTTTGCCGACCCAGAGGGCCTTATGCAACACCACCCAGGTGAGTGATGCCTCGTCGTTATTGAGACACCGCCACCCGGATGCCCAAGGCCACAGAGAGCTAAACTCCTCCTTCGTCAAACCGAGCCCATCCCTTAGAGTATCTCGAGCGGCCCCCAGAACTACTACCCTATATAATGCCTTAGGAGACAACAGTCGGGTGTCGGAGAGGCCTTCCTTAACCCGTGTGAAGTCTTTCAGAGCGCGTCGACACTCGCGATAGAAGGAGCACTCGGCTCGATGAGTACGGCAGACCTCCTCATCGCCTTCATGCACACTTATCAAAGACGGAAATGCTTTCACAGCGTCTTCCGTCCAGAAGAGGCCGTCACCATCATCTTGCTGACACATTCGGTCCAGGAACTTGAGCCGCAACGTCTTTTGACGAATCTCAACGTCAGGCATGCCTAGACCGCCCTCAGACGGGTGGAGACAACAGACCGGCCGACGCACCGCAGGAAACCTGCCACCCCACAAGAAGTTAAACAGGACTCGTACTAATAAAATTAGTTCGGTGGACGGCAGGGGAAGTACCGAGAGCCGGTAAAGAAGGATGGGGTAGATGTGCGAGGCACAAACTTCTGCCCTCCCCTTTAAGGAAAGCCTCCTCCGAGTCCACAGACGAGCTGCAGCCTCGGCCTTTTCTCGGACCTCCAACCAATTCTTCTCCAATTGGAGGTCGGGGCCAAACCAGACGCCGAGTATCTTGAAAGGCCCGTCCGTCCAAGTGAAGGGTCCAGGAAGAGAAACACTCTTTCAGGCACCCAACCGCAAGCCGATAGACTTGTCGCAATTGATCTTGGCTCCTGTCACCTCTTCATACCTGCTGATTTCCTTGCCAATTTCATCAATCTCGGCACTGCTTGTCACAAAAGCGCTGACGTAATCGGCATAGGCGGAATACCTGGCCGACGTGTTCGAACCAGGGAGGGTAATTCCTTGTCGAACTCAGACCGGGCTCCCTGGTAAAAAGCTCCTGAAAGTGAGCCCGGAAAGCCTCGCATATGCCATCGTTTGTAGTCACGGTACGCCCATCCGGCAATGTGACGCTAGCGATGTATCTATCCGCGATACTCCGAACTTCTTCAGCTCGCAATTCAGCGGCCATATTTGTTGCCTCGGAAGTCATCCTTTTTAATCTCGCCCTAACTACCAGAGCTTGATCCTTCTTAATAAGCAAGGATGCCAACTCTGCTCTAGCTACAGCTATTTCCCCACTATCTCGCGATTTTATAGCCCTTTCTACTCTAGCTTCTTGTGCCGTTTGCTCTGCTAGTCTATCTTGGTTGAGTCACTTATTATAATCATCCGCAAACGACATAATAGTAGGCTTAAGGTGATCCCACCACTTATTCCCAACCACAGAGCCCATCAGTTCCCACATTAGAGTTAGTAAAAACTGGTCCTGAAAATCCTTAACACCGATGTGTTGAATTTCCAATAACCAGCCGTTCTAATTCTAGGCTTATCTACGTTTAAACGAACCCGAACAAGCCTATGGTTAAAATAAACTATAGCATGATGACTTGGACAGCCTAAGAGCCCTAAATCGACTCGTCTAACTGAGACTCGGTCGATATAGCTTGTACGCAACACCGAAGCCGAGCTGCCCCTATTAGTCCAAGTCCAAACTACTTCCCGAGGAAATTCATTCCTGAACTTATCGACAAGATCTAACCTATCGATAAAGTCCCGAAATGCCTTTACATCCGGGTTGTTAGTACCCGATCTAGTACCCGTGTGATCTATATCGGGATCGAGGACGGCATTCCAGTCACCCGCTAAAATTACGCGACGAGAAGTCGTCAGAAACGGCTCGATCCGCCGAAAAAAGGAGGTCCCCTCCCTGTGGTCATTGGGCGCATAAACCCCAATGAGAGGAAATGCCTGATCTTTTATAGTAACGTCCACGACACAAAGCCTGCCCTCCAGATCTGCGTAGACAAGCGTACACACAGCATCCAAAGAACGGTTCACCAGCCAAGAAACCCCCCTAGAGCGGCCATTATAACACGCTGAAAAGAGCTCAAACCTCTTCATCAGTATATCATCATGGTCACCAGAATGGAAACGAGTCTCCTGTAAAGCATATATACCCACACCAAGGCGCTGAAGGTCGCGATTGAGTCTCGCCCTTCGAGACTCCGACCTCAGTCCCTGGACATTCAAACTGGCTAAAAAGAGAGACATTGTTAGATCGAATAGAGTTGGCCGCCTGCCTTAAACATTGTCGGGGTGAGGATACCGACGGCCTGCCCATCGATCCATGGCCCAATTCCTTATTCATTTGACCCTCAATCGTGAGACCCCCGATATCCCACGGAAATGTTAATTTAAGTGCTCTATAGAGGGAAGTGTGAACAAAATGTAGGACCCTCCCCGAGCAGAATTGTCGTAACATTTTCGCCTCTTCGGACTCCCAGTCTGCAATTGGTGGTGAAAGTTTGATTCCTTTGATGGCTTCGTCCATTTCCCATGTATGTCGGGAACCGGAACCAGTCCTGATGACGGTGAGGACCCGTTGAGCCTCCAGAAAGTTTGTCCTTGTCTTCTAACGTTTTGAGTGCATGTATATTATTGCCATAGTTCTTGGCGCGCTCAACTTGGCTTGGTGTTACGCGGCAGATATCAGTTCCAAGGTTGTAGGGCAATTTAGCCCTTCGCCGTTTCTCCTTAGTTTCCTGCGAAGGGCTTCGCTGCCTCTTTTGAGAGTTTGGTGCAGGAGATGGTGCTTGATTTTGGGCAGGAGTGGAAGATGCAGAAGGAGTGGGCACCTTTTTAGAGGGGGGTATATTCATCGGGGTTGGGGTCTGGGACCTAGTCTCATTCTGGGATTTGCATGATGGGGAATTTGGGGCAGAGGCTGAGGGGCAATGTACCCACACTGGTCTTTTATCTACTTTCCCAGAGGATGAGGACGCCTTTTTTAAGATGGTCATTTTTGAAGGAGATATGGACAATGACCTAGTCATTGGTGGTGGTGGTGGTGGTGGGGGGTAATCTTTTTTGCGTGGAAGATGGCACAGAGGCCGCGGGACGCGGTACCCCCACTGATGCAGACTGTTTTTTCTGTCTTAACTTTTTGTCTAACTCCTTAATTTTCAAAGACTTCTCATAGCCTGGGTAAAATTTCTTTGACTGCTCGTGCAGCTTTTGGGCATAACTAGCGGGAGTGTCACCCTTGGGAATGGGACTGTTAGTGTCTTTGCTCTTGGGGGATTCTAGGGACTGAGATCCCGCAGCTTGGGGATTCCCTCTCACTCTACCCACGACTTGCCATTCCTGCTTACATTCCACCTTCTTTTTGGAAGCAAATGTGGCCTCCGGAAGAGAACCAACGGGGTATTTTTCACCACCGGTGTCAGTCGCAGATAGGTCCACTACAGGCGCCACGGAACAAGAAATATCATTTCGAGGGGTATCGGACTTAGGCGGGACTCCAGAGGCCTTCTTCTCTGGGCAGGAAGGGGCGAGATGACCAATCTGGTCACACTTCCAACAAGCTGGTTTCCTGCCCGTCACAATGACAGGGTAGTTTTTTTCCGCCTATCTCCAAGCTGTTGGGAATGGAGGTGAAGGCATCATGGTCTATCATTATCTCGAACCCCCACTCACCTGTCTCATATTCTGGAGTGACATTCACAATCTGGCCATACTGCATGAGATATGCCCCTAAAGGCTCTCCAAGAATATAACCAGGGATCTCATATATTGGCACCTTGGTCCGACGCCGTCCTTGGTATTCTGTGCGAATGATGTAGTCTTTCCTGATCAAATCACGAGACGTTGCATCCACACAGTCCTCTGGCGTGGGCAACAATATTTCCCACACGAAGAAACCTCGTCCTTTAATTATCAGTAGAGGTTTAACCTCCAAGGAATTCAGTGCATTCAACACTGTGCCTTTCGTGCATCGACAAATGTTTCGCGTTAGCTTGTCGAGCACGAAGACTGACACTGTTCTTTTTGCAATGCGTTCTTTTGCATCGAGGTCTACCAAAAGCCCGCCATCAGTAACCAGATGAGCGTACGTTTTGTCTCTCTCAATGAACTCCGTCCACATTGACCATGCATTTTTTTTGGGGGGGGGGAAATCTCAAGACAGAGGGTGATTCTCCCGCCGCTACACCGCTCACTTCGGTCTCCATGCTAGTGCTAGCTTCTTTGTCCTTTTCATTGGTCTTACTCTTATCTATAACAGGGGTGGGTATGCTGGATTTTCCTTTATAGGGCCCACCTTTTTTGTCCCTTTTTGGTTGGAGGGGGAGAACAGCCTCATTAGGTTTGTCTGGTGGATCTTCCTTAGTGGCAGTTCCAAATAAGTTTTTGATGGTCCGACTCTGGTCGGTCATCGTGTGAAATGTTCTTTTTTTAAACAGCCAACAAAATTCAAGAAGGGAGCAAAAAAGAAAAACGAAAACAAAATGCAAACAAAATATAAACTGGCAGAGAGAAAAACAGACAAAACAAAAAAAAACCTAAAAAAAAACCTAAAAAAAATCCAAGTCTGATGAAACAAAAGATCTGAAAATAAAAATTAAGTCAGTCCGCCACTGAAAAGAGAGTAAGAAAACTGAAAAGGATAGAATGTAATAAAAAGAAAGAAATAAACTTAACAAAAGGTAAGTTCCAAAAAACGGTACTCGTGTGGTCTAATGCACGTCAAGTAATACCAAAATCTGGACGCGAAAATAGACAGGAATGCAAACGAATCTTCGACTGCAGACCAACATACAGTATTTACTACTGTATTTATGTGAATGGGGATATACACATTATCGCCCGTAGATATGTTACAACAAATAGTTTATTTTCTTGCATTTCCGACGCGTGGGACTCTCTTCCGATTTCTTACTTCCCTGTCGCCTACATTATTCCAAAAGTTAGATATCAGGTCAATCGCCATCTTCTGTCTTTCTGAAGCTTGTTCCTTTATTGTCCTCTCCTCTTCACTAAATCTCTTCCACTATTATTCCTCTTAATATCCATTTCTGGTCTGGTGCTTCTGCTATATATCCCGAGATTCTCGACAAAATCTAAAGAAGGATCTGCAATTTTATTAGTTCTGAACTGGCATCTCGACTTCAGTCGGTTTCCCATCGCCTTGGCACCTTGACGTGACTTGCCCCTGTTTTTTTTCTATAGATGTTTCCATCGTAGTTGTTGTTCTCTCTCGTTAACTCAACCGCATAAATTTCAGCGTACTATTTGATTTGTTTTAGGTACCACCATTTTACTGTCGAAATAACTAGACGCAACCGTATGTTCTACATTTTTTCTTCACAATCGTGGAACTCTCTTCAGAAATTCTTGCTTCCTTGCCACCTGCGATCTTCAAAGATTTTAATAACACTTCAATCGCCATCTTCTGTCATCCTGAAAACTGTTCTTTTATTGCCCTATCTTCGCACTAAAGTTTTCTCATTCTTTTCCCCTCCCAATAAACCTTTGCGTTTTAGTGGCTTTATTGCCTTTCTTTGTGGCGCGTGGGTGGGTGGTGAAATGATTAAAAAAAAAATTACAAGGAGATTTTTGTGAGACTCCAAAAATGGGTCAGTCTATGGAAACGCCTAAAAAAGTGCGACTAATATTCTGCTGACTCCTAATTTCTATTTTTAAAGGAACTGTTATTAGTATAGGGGAAGAGAAGAAAATCAAGTGTATTGTAAATGTATTGGTGGGAGGTTAGATTACTTATCAAACCTTATATGCACTGAAGACATTTTTTCTGATATGTAAGCAAGGACTTAAGACTTCGGATTTCTGGCTTAAAAGGTTATATATATATATATATATATATATATATATATATATATATATATATATATATATATATATATATATAAAGATATTCTTGAAGGTACAACATTTTATCACAGAAATAAAAGAGTGAAGCTTGATATTACCAGACATATTAAAAACGGGCGAATCCACCGGTTTCGCTCCCGTCCATCAGGCTTCCAACGGGGGATTTAATTTAAATTAAAAAAAACACAGAAAATGTACAATGAAAAAGAAATGTGGAGAAGGAGAAAAATATATATATTAACCTGATTGTCTCAAATCATTAACGTTCTTTCTTTTGTCTCCATTCATATTTTCCTTGGGATTGATTTTACATTTATAAAGTTTTTATGTTTGTTAATTTCGTCCCTTTGGCCATAATTATCATTCACTGGCAATTACGAAAAGCATTTTTATCAGGCATAATCCTTTTCCCGCCTGAATTTGAAAAGCTATACCGGCAAAAACAAACATGGCTTCCATTATGAAGAACTTGTATATATTTCCAACAATGCAGACGATACTCTTTTGACGTAATTACTCGCAACAATAAAGACAATGAATATGATAATGCCATTGTTGTTGATTATTATCAACCACAATAAGATCGTCAGATCAGAATAATAACGAAATAATGATCCATAAGAATGAAAGCAAATGACAGATAATGGGTAATCAGCAAAGAAACCAAGACAACCGGATGGTATGGAAGTAAGTAAATTTTAAAGTAGATTATAGGAAAGCAGACAAGAATACAACAGAAACGTAGAGTATTATAAAAAACAAGAAGCCGTGAAAGATCGAATGAACATAGGAAATTGAAATGAACTTAGATATGTTTGGAAGAACTCGAAAGGAAATAGCTAACCGTAAAGCAGGAAGCTATGCTGAAACAGCCACAGGTAAAACAGCATTGACATTGTTGAGAAGAGGTCATTAGAAGAGAGAAATTATTATTTACAGTAGATCAGAATAACACCAAAAGAATCAATTCGATAGCCATATGACATTATTTACATTATTCGGACTATTGTCCTTATCTTTGTCGCCATATTTATTACAACGTTTCGCCCGTTGTACGCTCCTGCCTTCTTCAGATTGTTGGAATGTCGAACTGAACCCTTTATTTCGCTCACTGGCGTAGACTGTTCTAGTTCCACGCGTCATGTTTAATGGATGTCAGTTATCAGTTATCTCCTGTTAATTTCCCTTTAAAAGTTCTCCACTACCTTAACCGGGTATTGAACTGTGCTATGTGCCCTTGAGGACACATGGCACAGTGGATAAAGACGTTGGTTAGATCCAGTGACAGGACCCGGAGAGTGTGAGTTCAATACCCGGTTAAGGCAGTGGAGAACTTTCAGAAGGAAATTAACAGAAGATTACTGATAACTGAAATCCATTAAACATGGCACGTGGAACTATAACAGTCTACCCCAGTGAGCGAAATAAAGGGTTCAGTTCGACATTCCAACCACCTGAAGAAGGCCGGAGCGTACAACAGCCGAAACGTTGTAATCAAAGATGAGGACAATAGTCCGAATAATGTAAATAGTGTACATAATACCTCATCTCAGAAATATAGACAGCCATATGACATGAAAATATAAGAGCTGCGTAGAAATAAAGATCCAGCCGCCCGTCTGGGAATAAGTGAATGCGGCAATTCTGATTCATAAAAAAAGAATAAAAGTAAGCATGAATGGGTGGGAAGAGTGAAAGTCAATAGAACACAGACAGACATCGTTAACAATGAAAAGTAGAATTGTCAGATGAGTGACATTACTGCCGAGTAAATTTGAAAGAAAATTTAAAAAAATATCTACGCTCATGCAACGGAGTTGAAAGCCAACTGGAAAGCGAAGTTGACAACCGTGGTCATCGCTTGGAACAGTCTCAGTGGACTTTGCGGTCGGCAGAACATAATCTCGATTAGTCTTCAAATATTGAAGAATAATCAAGACTATTTTGACAACAGAATTATTGGAAACAACGAGAATACCGAGGAATGGGATAGTGCATTGGAACGCTATACTGTTATTTGATCTCCAGTATAATTCACCAGATACTACTACTCATCGAGTGTAATATATAACAAATACAGATATATGGAAACTTGACAAGACGACCTCTATAAATTGGAGAGGAAATGTAATAGGCATGGTTGCGCAGAGGGCACTTGAAGAAAAAAAATATAAAAGACAATCATTAGCTACCAGAAAAAATATAAAGGCGAAGAGAGACAAGACATACCTTTATTTACATTATTTTTAACCATGTTCCTCCAGCCGTCGCACAGCCACAATTTTCCTCCACTTTGATCAAAATTCTGGGCAAGTTGCGGAACTTTGAACTTTTTCTCACTTCTTCTTTAACCCGTTGACCTACAGAGACCAATTACGAAATCTGGCTTCAAACGCCAATTTTATAATGGTCAACCGGGGCAATACAAATAAATTTCTGAGTTGCTTTTTAGATTCAACCGAAGTCTTAACGCTAAAAGTGTCACTGCGAATAATTACGTTGTTGTCGATCGCAGATGAAAATGTATCAGAAAATGCCGAGTACGTGTAGTCGGCACGGGATAACACATAGCCGACAAGAGATAACTCATAGCCGGCACGCGATAACTCATAGATGGCACGCGATAACTCATAGCCGGCACGCGATAACTCATAGCCGACAAGAGATATCTCATAGCCGGCACGCGATAACTCATAGCCGGCACGCGATAACTCATAGCCGGCACGCGATAACTCATAGCCGGCACACGATAACTCATAGATGGCACGCGATAACTCATAGCCGGCACGCGATAACTCATAGCCGACAAGAGATATCTCATAGCCGGCACGCGATAACTCTTTGGGTCCTGTCACTGAATCTCAAGAACACATGGCACGGTGGATAAAGGCATTGGTTAGATCCAGTGACAGGACCCAAAGAGTGTGTTCAGGCAGTGGAGAACTTTCAGAGGAAAATTAACAGGAGATAACTGATAACTGACATCCATTAAACATGACACGTGGAACTAGAACAGTCTACCCCAGTAAGCGAAATAAAGGGTTCAGTTCGACATTCCAAACACCTGAAGAAGGCCGGAGCGTACAACGGCCGAAACGTTGTAATAAATATGGCGACAAAGATGAGGACAATAGTCCGAATAATGTAAATAATGTACATAATACCTCATCTCAGAAATATAGACAGATACAGAAAATATTTTTTTGAATGTAAGAATTTTGGTGTCGGGTGGGGAATAATACTGATTTTTACTGATACACATTCTACTAATTATACCATAACTGGGGGAGAATAGGGGGGTAATTGTAAAAGAGAGAAAACATAATAACAATAAGAATATTAAAATAATGCTGAGTAAATAAATTATAATGGTCATATTAGCCGTTTCCCTATGAGGAAACATTTGGCATTCACTAACCAACCAGCCAGTATTACGTTACGCTGAAAATTAGAAAGTATTTCTCTTAAATTTTGTTTTTTTAGAAAAATAGTGTTTTTCAAGTCCAGTAGCTGTTATCGCTCTTTCCAATATTGATGGGGTTACCTTCCTAGCATTTTGTTTGAAGTAGTGTGGAATGTCAACATCTTGATTATGTCATAACTTTCTTTTCGAGTTACATGTATTCAGTTTAGTTGTTGCTACATCAAAGCTAGACTTCCTTGCATTCTTTTAAAATGAAGTGGCCTCTGAAATAATCTGATTTTGACAGGATGCTGATTTATCCTATTTTTCCATTTGGATTTTGTAGTCAAAAAGAAGTCCTCGTCGCCTAGCATATGTCCAGATTCTTTTAGATGTTTATATCTCCAGTGTTCGTCCTTGTTCAGTATTTTCAATTTATTCCAAGGGGCTAATGACGAATCTTTTCGTTGTGATAAAAACAACAAAGATTAGGACAATAATTCACATGTAAACATTATACATAATGATAACTCTTCATCCAAGAAATACAGGTGAGAATGAATATGGTAATGATATTATTAGCCATTTCCTTCAAAGGAAACATTTGGCATTCATTAACCTGGAAGCCAGTAGTGCTTTCAGTTGAAATTTATAAAATCTTTCTCTTAAAACAATTTCTCAAGTCCAGTAATTGATATTACGATCGATATTGTGTCTTGGCTTTTTTTAATAAAAAAAAGAAAAAGCCAAAAATCGACTATAAACATGGCCACAATGTGCTGACCGTGTTTAGAAAATATTACATTCAACTAAACCGAGATACATATAAAAACAATCCATACATTCAATTGAATGTAAATATAAAATCATCATTGATAATGGCCAAAAGTATGGCCGAAAGCACTCGGACTAAAAAGGCCAAAAGTACGTGCGAAAACACTCGGATTAAAAAGGCTAAAAGTATAGCCGAAAGCACTCGGAATAAAAAGGGTAAAAGTATGGCCGAAAGCACCCGGACTAAAAAGGCTAAAAGTATGGCCGAAAGCACTCGGACTAAAAAGGATAAAAGTATGGCCGAAAGCATTCGGACTAAAAAGGATAAAAGTATGGCCGAAAGCACTCGACTAATGAGGCCAAAAGTATGGCCGAAAGCACTCGAACTAAAAAAGCTAAAAGTATGGCCGAAAGCATTCGGACGAAAAGGATAAAAGTATGGGCGAAAGCACTCGACTAATTAGGCCAAAAGTATGGGCGAAAGAACTCGGAATAAAAAGGGTAAAAGTATGGCCGAAAGCACTCGGACTAAAAAGGGGAAAAGTATGGCCGAAAGAACTCGGACTAAAAAGGCCAAAAGTATAACCGAAAGCACTGGGACTAAAAAGTCTAAAAGTATGGCCGAACGCACTCAGACTAAAAAGGCTAAAAGTATGGGCGAAAGCACTGGGAATAAAAAGGCTAAAAGTATGGCCGAAAGCACTCGGAATAAAAAGGGTAAAAGTATGGCCGAAAGCACTTGGACAAAAAAGGCTAAAAGTATGGCCGAAACCACTCGGATGAAAAGGCTAAAAGTATGTCCGAAAGCACTCGGACTAAAAAAAATAAAAGTATGCCCGAATGCACTCGGACTAAAAAGGCTAAAAGCTTGGCCGTACGAACTCGGACTAAAAAGGCCAAAAGTATGGCCGAAAGAACTCGGACTAAAAAGGTCAAAAGTATGGCCGAAAGCACTCGACTAATGAGGCCAAAAGTATGGCCGAAAGCACTCGGACTAAAAAGGCTAAAAGTATGGCCGAAAGCACTCGCACTAAAAAGGCTAAAAGTATGCCCGAAATCACTCGGACTAAAAGGGCTAAAAGTATGGCCGAAAGAACTCGGACTAAAAAGGATAAAAGTAATTACGAAAGCACTCGGACTAAAAAGGCCAAAAGTATGGCCGAAAGCACTCGACTAATGAGGCCAAAAGTATGGCCGAAAGCACTCGGACTAAAAAGGTTAAAGTATGGCCGAAAGCACTCGGAGTAAAAAGGCTAAAAGTATGGCCGAAAGTACTCGGATTAAAAAGGCTAAAAGTATGGCCGAAAGCACTCGGACTAAAAAGGGTAAAAGTATGGCCGAAAGAACTCGACAAATGAGGCCAAAAGTATGGCCGAAAGCACTCGGATTAAAAAAGCTAAAAGTTTGGCCGAAAGCACTCGGACCTAAAAGGCTAAAGGTATGGCCGAAATCACTCGGACTAAAAGGGCTAAAAGTATGGCCGAAACACTCGGACTAAAAAGTGTAAAAGTATGTCCGAAAGCACTCGGACTAAAAAGGCTAAAAGTATGTCCAAAAGCACTCGGACTAAAAAGGCCAAAAGTATGGCCGAAAGCATTCAGACGAAAAAAGGCTAAAAGTATGGCCGAAAGCACTCGGACTAAAAAGGCTAAAAACTTGGCCGTACGAACTCGACTAAAAAGGCCAAAAGTATGGCCGAAAGAACTCGGACTAAAAAGGCTAAAAGTATGGCCGAAAGCACTCGTACTAAAAAGTCTAAAAGTATGGCTGAAAGAACTCGGACTAAAAAGGTCAAAAGTATGGCCGAAAGCACTCGACTAATGAGGCCAAAAGTATGGCCGAAAACACTCGGACTAAAAAGGCTAAAAGTATGACCGAAAGCACTCGGACTAAAAAGGCTAAAAAGTATGGCCGAAAGCACTCGGACTAAAAAGGCTAAAAGTATGGCCGAAAGCACTCGGACTAAAAAGGATAAAAGTATGTCCGAAAGCACTCGGACTAAAAAGGCCAAAATATGGCCGAAAGCATTCGGACGAAAAAGGATAAAAGTATGGCCGAAAGCACTCGACTAATTAGGCCAAAAGTATGGCCGAAAGCACTCGGAATAAAAAGGGTAAAAGTATGGCCGAAAGCACTCGGAATAAAAAGTCTAAAAGTATGGCCGAAAGCACTCGGACTAAAAAGTATAAAAGTATGGCCGAACGCACTCGGACTAAAAAGGCTAAAAGTATGGCCGAAAGCACTCGGACTAAAAAGGCTAAAAGTATGTCCGAAAGCACTCGGACTAAAAAGGATAAAAGTATGCCCGAATGCACTCGGACTAAAAAAGCTAAAAGCTTGGTCGAACGAACTCGGACTAAAAAGGCCAAAAGTATGGCCGAAAGAACTCGGACTAAAAAGGCTAAAAGTATGGCCGAAAGCACTCGGACTAAAAAGGCTAAAAATATGTCCAAAAGCACTCGACAAATGCGGCCAAAATTATGGCCGAAAGCACTCGGACTAAAAAGGCTAAAGGTATGGCCGAAAACACTCGGACTAAAAAGGCTAAAAGTATGGCCGAAATCACTCGGACTAAAAAGGCTAAAAGTATGGGAGAAAGCACTCGGACTAAAAAGGATAAAAGTAATTCCGAAAGCACTCGGAATAAAAAGGGTAAAAGTATGGCCGAAAGCACTTGGACAAAAAAGGCTAAAAGTATGGCCGAAACCACTCGGATTAAAAGGCTAAAATTATATCCGAAAGCACTCGGACTAAAAAAAATAACAGTATGCCCGAATGCACTCGGACTAAAAAGGCTAAAAGCTTGGTCGTACGAACTCGGACTAAAAAGGCCAAAAGTATGGCCGAAAGAACTCGGACTAAAAAGGTCAAAAGTATGGCCGAAAGCACTCGACTAATTAGGCCAAAAGTATGGCCGAAAGCACTCGGACTAAAAAGGCTAAAAGTATGGCCGAAAGCACTCGGACTAAAAAGGCTAAAAGTATGCCCAAAATCACTAGGACTAAAAGGGCTAAAAGTATGGCCGAAAGCACTCGGACTAAAAAGGATAAAAGTAATTACGAAAGCACTCGGACTAAAAAGGCCAAAAGTATGGCCGAAAGCATTCGGACTAAAAAGGATAAAAGTATCGCCGAAAGCACTCGACTAATGAGGCCAAAAGTATGGCCGAAAGCACTCGGACTAAAAAGGTTAAAGTATGGCCGAAAGCACTCGGAGTAAAAAGGCTAAAAGTATGGCCGAAAGTACTCGGACTAAAAAGGCTAAAAAGTATGGCCGAAAGCACTCGGACTAAAAAGGCTAAAAAGTATGGCCGAAAGCACTCGGACTAAAAAGGCTAAAAGTATGGCCGAAAGCACTCGGACTAAAAAGGATAAAAGTATGTCCGAAAGCACTCGGACTAAAAAGGCCAAAATATGGCCGAAAGCATTCGGACGAAAAAGGATAAAAGTATGGCCGCAAGCACTCGACTAATTAGGCCAAAAGTATGGCCGAAAGCACTCGGAATAAAAAGGGTAAAAGTATGGCCGAAAGCACTCGGAATAAAAAGTCTAAAAGTATGGCCGAAAGCACTCGGACTAAAAAGTATAAAAGTATGGCCGAACGCACTCGGACTAAAAAGGCTAAAAGTATGGCCGAAAGCACTCGGACTAAAAAGGCTAAAAGTATGTCCGAAAGCACTCGGACTAAAAAGGATAAAAGTATGCCCGAATGCACTCGGACTAAAAAAGCTAAAAGCTTGGTCGAACGAACTCGGACTAAAAAGGCCAAAAGTATGGCCGAAAGAACTCGGACTAAAAAGGCTAAAAGTATGGCCGAAAGCACTCGGACTAAAAAGGCTAAAAATATGTCCAAAAGCACTCGACAAATGCGGCCAAAATTATGGCCGAAAGCACTCGGACTAAAAAGGATAAAAGTATGTCCGAAAGCACTCGGACTAAAAAGGCCAAAATATGGCCGAAAGCATTCGGACGAAAAAGGATAAAAGTATGGCCGCAAGCACTCGACTAATTAGGCCAAAAGTATGGCCGAAAGCACTCGGAATAAAAAGGGTAAAAGTATGGCCGAAAGCACTCGGAATAAAAAGTCTAAAAGTATGGCCGAAAGCACTCGGACTAAAAAGTATAAAAGTATGGCCGAACGCACTCGGACTAAAAAGGCTAAAAGTATGGCCGAAAGCACTCGGACTAAAAAGGCTAAAAGTATGTCCGAAAGCACTCGGACTAAAAAGGATAAAAGTATGCCCGAATGCACTCGGACTAAAAAAGCTAAAAGCTTGGTCGAACGAACTCGGACTAAAAAGGCCAAAAGTATGGCCGAAAGAACTCGGACTAAAAAGGCTAAAAGTATGGCCGAAAGCACTCGGACTAAAAAGGCTAAAAATATGTCCAAAAGCACTCGACAAATGCGGCCAAAATTATGGCCGAAAGCACTCGGACTAAAAAGGCTAAAGGTATGGCCGAAAGCACTCGGACTAAAAAGGCTAAAAGTATGGCCGAAATCACTCGGACTAAAAAGGCTAAAAGTATGGGAGAAAGCACTCGGACTAAAAAGGATAAAAGTAATTCCGAAAGCACTCGGAATAAAAAGGGTAAAAGTATGGCCGAAAGCACTTGGACAAAAAAGGCTAAAAGTATGGCCGAAACCACTCGGATTAAAAGGCTAAAATTATATCCGAAAGCACTCGGACTAAAAAAAATAACAGTATGCCCGAATGCACTCGGACTAAAAAGGCTAAAAGCTTGGTCGTACGAACTCGGACTAAAAAGGCCAAAAGTATGGCCGAAAGAACTCGGACTAAAAAGGTCAAAAGTATGGCCGAAAGCACTCGACTAATTAGGCCAAAAGTATGGCCGAAAGCACTCGGACTAAAAAGGCTAAAAGTATGGCCGAAAGCACTCGGACTAAAAAGGCTAAAAGTATGCCCAAAATCACTAGGACTAAAAGGGCTAAAAGTATGGCCGAAAGCACTCGGACTAAAAAGGATAAAAGTAATTACGAAAGCACTCGGACTAAAAAGGCCAAAAGTATGGCCGAAAGCATTCGGACTAAAAAGGATAAAAGTATCGCCGAAAGCACTCGACTAATGAGGCCAAAAGTATGGCCGAAAGCACTCGGACTAAAAAGGTTAAAGTATGGCCGAAAGCACTCGGAGTAAAAAGGCTAAAAGTATGGCCGAAAGTACTCGGACTAAAAAGGCTAAAAAGTATGGCCGAAAGCACTCGGACTAAAAAGGCTAAAAAGTATGGCCGAAAGCACTCGGACTAAAATGGCTAAAAGTATGGCCGAAAGCACTCGGA
This sequence comes from Acanthosepion esculentum, assembly GCA_964036315.1. Taxonomy (NCBI): domain Eukaryota; kingdom Metazoa; phylum Mollusca; class Cephalopoda; order Sepiida; family Sepiidae; genus Acanthosepion; species Acanthosepion esculentum. The sequence continues at coordinate 30,039,267 of OZ038506.1, read as the reverse complement.
CTAAAAAGGATAAAAGTATGTCCGAAAGCACTCGGACTAAAAAGGCCAAAATATGGCCGAAAGCATTCGGACGAAAAAGGATAAAAGTATGGCCGCAAGCACTCGACTAATTAGGCCAAAAGTATGGCCGAAAGCACTCGGAATAAAAAGGGTAAAAGTATGGCCGAAAGCACTCGGAATAAAAAGTCTAAAAGTATGGCCGAAAGCACTCGGACTAAAAAGTATAAAAGTATGGCCGAACGCACTCGGACTAAAAAGGCTAAAAGTATGGCCGAAAGCACTCGGACTAAAAAGGCTAAAAGTATGTCCGAAAGCACTCGGACTAAAAAGGATAAAAGTATGCCCGAATGCACTCGGACTAAAAAAGCTAAAAGCTTGGTCGAACGAACTCGGACTAAAAAGGCCAAAAGTATGGCCGAAAGAACTCGGACTAAAAAGGCTAAAAGTATGGCCGAAAGCACTCGGACTAAAAAGGCTAAAAATATGTCCAAAAGCACTCGACAAATGCGGCCAAAATTATGGCCGAAAGCACTCGGACTAAAAAGGCTAAAGGTATGGCCGAAAGCACTCGGACTAAAAAGGCTAAAAGTATGGCCGAAATCACTCGGACTAAAAAGGCTAAAAGTATGGGAGAAAGCACTCGGACTAAAAAGGATAAAAGTAATTCCGAAAGCACTCGGAATAAAAAGGGTAAAAGTATGGCCGAAAGCACTTGGACAAAAAAGGCTAAAAGTATGGCCGAAACCACTCGGATTAAAAGGCTAAAATTATATCCGAAAGCACTCGGACTAAAAAAAATAAAAGTATGCCCGAATGCACTCGGACTAAAAAGGCTAAAAGCCTGGTCGTACGAACTCGGACTAAAAAGGCCAAAAGTATGGCCGAAAGAACTCGGACTAAAAAGGTCAAAAGTATGGCCGAAAGCACTCGACTAATTAGGGCAAAAGTATGGCCGAAAGCACTCGGACTAAAAAGGCTAAAAGTATGGCCGAAAGCACTCGGACTAAAAAGGCTAAAAGTATGCCCAAAATCACTAGGACTAAAAGGGCTAAAAGTATGACCGAAAGCACTCGGACTAAAAAGGATAAAAGTAATTACGAAAGCACTCGGACTAAAAAGGCCAAAAGTATGGCCGAAAGCATTCGGACTAAAAAGGATAAAAGTATCGCCGAAAGCACTCGACTAATGAGGCCAAAAGTATGGCCGAAAGCACTCGGACTAAAAAGGTTAAAGTATGGCCGAAAGCACTCGGAGTAAAAAGGCTAAAAGTATGGCCGAAAGTACTCGGATTAAAAAGGCTAAAAGTATGGCCGAAAGCACTCGGACTAAAAAGGGTAAAAGTATGGCCGAAAGCACTCGACAAATGAGGCCAAAAGTATGGCCGAAAGCACTCGGACTAAAAAAGCTAAAAGTATGGCCGAAAGCACTCGGACTAAAAAGGCTAAAGGTATGGCCGAAATCACTCGGACTAAAAGGGCTAAAAGTATGGCAGAAACACTCGGACTAAAAAGTGTAAAAGTATGGCCGAAAGCACTCGGACTAAAAAGGTCAAAAGTATGTCCAAAAGCACTCGGACTAAAAAGGCCAAAAGTATGGCCGAAAGCATTCAGACTAAAAAGGCTAAAAGTATGGCCGAAAGCACTCGTACTAAAAAGTCTAAAAGTATGGCCGAAATAACTCGGACTAAAAAGGTCAAAAGTATGGCCGCAAGCACTCGACTAATTAGGCCAAAAGTATGGCCGAAAGCACTCGGATTAAAAAGGATAAAAGTATGGCCGAAAGCACTCGGAATAAAAATGGTAAAAGTATGGCCGAAAGAACTCGGACTAAAAAGGCCAAAAGTATGGCCGAAAGCACTCGGAATAAAAAGTCTAAAAGTATGGCCGAAAGCACTCGGACTAAAAAGTATAAAAGTATGGCCGAACGCACTCGGACTGAAAATGCTAAAAGTATGGCCGAAAGCACTCGGACTAAAAAGGCTAAAAGTATGTCTGAAAGCACTCGGACTAGAAAGGATAAAAGTATGCCCGAATGCACTCGGACTAAAAAAGCTAAAAGCTTGGTCGAACGAACTCGGACTAGAAAGGATAAAAGTATGCCCGAATACACTCGGACTAAAAAAGCTAAAAGCTTGGTCGAACGAACTCGGACTAAAAAGGCCAAAAGTATGGCCGAAAGAACTCGGACTAAAAAGGCTAAAAGTATGGCCGAAAGCACTCGGACTAAAAAGGCTAAAAGTATGTCCAAAAGCACTCGACAAATGCGGCCGAAAGTATGGCCGAAAGCACTCGGACTAAAAAGGCTAAAGGTATGGCCGAAAGCACTCAGACTAAAAAGGCTAAAAGTATGGCCGAAATCACTCGGACTAAAAAGGCTAAAAGTATGGGAGAAAGCACTCGGACTAAAAAGGATAAAAGTAATTCCGAAAGCACTCGGAATAAAAAGGATAAAAGTATGGCCGAAAGGACTCGGACTAAAAAGGGTAAAAGTATGGCCGAAAGAACTCGGACTAAAAAGGCCAAAAGTATGGCCGAAAGCACTCAGACTAAAAAGGATAAAAGTATGTCCGAATGCACTCGGACTAAAAATGATAAAAGTATGCCCGAATGCACCCGGACTAAAAAGGCAAAAAGCTTGGCCGAACGAACTCGGACTAAAAAGGCCAAAAGTATGGCCGAAAGAACTTTGACTAAAAAGGCTAAAAGTATGGCCGAAAGCACTCGTACTAAAAAGTCTAAAAGTATGGCCGAAAGAACTCGGAATAAAAAGGTCAAAAGTATGGCCGAAAGCACTCGACTAATGAGACCAAATGTATGGCCGAAAGCACTCGGACTAAAAAGTCTAAAAGTATGGCCGAAAGCACTCGGACTAAAAAGGCTAAAAGTATGGCCGAAAGCACTCGGACTAAAAAGGCTAAAAGTATGGCCGAAAGCACTCGGACAAAAAGGCTAAAAGTATGTCCGAAAGCACTCGACAAATGAGGCCAAAAGTATGGCCGAAAGCACTCGGACTAAAAAGGCTAAAGGTATGGCCGAAAGCACTCGGACTAAAAAGGCTAAAAGTATGGGCGAAAGCACTCGGAATAAAAAGTATAAAAATAATTCCGAAAGCACTCGGACTAAAAAGGCCATAAGTATGGCCGAAAGCATACGGACTAAAAAGGCTAAAAGTATGGCCGAAAGCACTCGGAATAAGAAGGGTAAAAGTATGGCCGAAAGCACTCGGACTAAAAAGGGTAAAAGTATGGCCGAAAGAACTCGGACTAAAAAGGCCAAAAGTATGGCCGAAAGCACTGGGACTAAAAAGGATAAAAGTATGTCCGAATGCACTCGGACTAAAAAGGCTAAAAGCATGGCCGAAAGAACTCGGACTAAAAAGGATAAAAGTATGGCCGTAAGCATACGGACTAAAAAGGATAAAAGTATGGCCGAAAGCACTCGGAATAAAAAGGGTAAAAGTATGGCCGAAAGCACTCGGACTAAAAAGGCTAAAAGTATGGCTGAAAGCACTCGGACTAAAAAGGCTAAAAGTATGTCCGAAAGCACTCAGACTAAAAAGGCTAAAAGTATGTCCAAAAGCACTCGACAAATGCGGCCAAAAGTATGGCCGAAAGCACTCGGACTAAAAAGGCTAAAGGTATGGCCGAAAGCACTCGGACTAAAAAGGCTAAAAGTATGGCCGAAATCACTCGGACTAAAAAGGCTAAAAGTATGGGTGAAAGCACTCGGACTAAAAAGGATAAAAGTAATTCCGAAAGCACTCGGTCTAAAAAGGCCAGAAGTATGGCCGAAAGCATACGGACTAAAAAGGCTAAAAGTATGGGCGAAAGCACTCGGAATAAAAAGGGTAAAAGTATGGCCGAAAGCACTCGGACTAAAAAGGGTAAAAGTATGGCCGAAAGAACTCGGACTAAAAAGGCCAAAAGTATGGCCGAAAGCACTCAGACTAAAAAGGATAAAAGTATGTCCGAATGCACTCGGACTAAAAAGGCAAAAAGCTTGGCCGAACGAACTCGGACTAAAAAGGCCAAAAGTATGGCCGAAAGAACTCGGACTAAAAAGGGTAAAATATGGCCGAAAGCACTCGTACTAAAAAGTCTAAAAGTATGGCCGAAAGAACTCGGACTAAAAAGGCTAAAAAGTATGGCCGAAAGCACTCGGACTAAAAAGGCTAAAAGTATGGCCGAAAGCACTCGGACTAAAAAGGCTAAAAGTATGGACGAAAGCACTCGGACTAAAAAGGCTAAAAGTATGGCCGAAAGCACTCGGAATAAAAAGGGTAAAAGTATGGCCGAAAGCACTCGGACTAAAAAGGTTAAAAGTATGGCCGAAAGCACTCGGACTAAAAAGGCTAAAAGTATGTCCGAAAGCACACGGACTAAAAAGGCCAAAAGTATGGCCGAAAGCACTCGGACAATACTTCACATGTAAACAACATAAATAATGATAATTCTTCATCCGAGAAATCCATGCAGAAGGAAATTATGTTGAAGATAAATAATATAAAGTAAGGGACTTATTTTCATTATTTGCTTCTTTGAACTGATATACCAGAATAATGTATGAAATCTGATAACGATAGATTTCATTATTTTCAAACTTCCAAATGATAACAAATAGATCCTGGGACGTTTTTGTAGTGTTAGCTGTCATTGCCATCGGTCATTATCTCATTACAATTCTGAGATTCGCTTTGGACAGTGTTATTCTTTGTGATAATTATCAAAGGCAGTAAATCTCGTTTTCATTTTCTTTATTGTAACGAAAAATTATCGCAAAATTATTGTGGAAAGTACATAAAAGTTCTTCATAACAGAAGCCGTATTTGTTTTCGGCAGTATTGATTTTCAAATCAAGCCGGCAAAATGATTATGTCATAATATTCAACTAAATTATTCAGGCTTCTCGAAAATCCTAAAGATGGGTGCTTTCTCAATTTAGTTATGTGCGATCATGTACCTTTCGATACATGACTGACGAGGCAGATTTTTTCCTGCAGTAGGTTGCCATTTCTTTCTGCAGTAGACCAGTTGCCATACAAGGCTGTAGAATCCAGTCTGTCCTACTATTTACCTATAGCTGGGTGGTGGAGAAGAAGCGGATCCACACCTTTCCCAAGCGTATTAGCACCTAAACGAATGTAATGGATTCGACTGGAATTGGAACTGGGCTCTCAGATTCCTCAATCGGAGCCGCTATCAAATACTCCACCGTGCTTTCTACGGAACATATTAAACCTGGATTTTTTTTTTGAGTTTAGAAAGTCGGAACGAAAAGTTTCATTTATACTTCCAATCAAAAGGAGACACTTGAAATTAAGGAAGCAGTGTTAGAGAATTTAGCATTCACAGAACATAATGAAGGCAAAAGAAGCAGGGTACGACATCGAGTAACTTTCATAACGAATCTGTGTGAATGGATAACAGGTTGAGTGATTGGTTTATTTATTGTGGCTTATCAACGTTTTGCAGGTTATTTAAAGCCAGAAAATATTTTTAGATTGTAAGAAAATCTTTGGCAGATAATAATGATTGTGATGCAAGTTTTACTTTTTAACCTATAGAGGGGGAAGAAGATGTGGATTCGTACCTAATCAGAATCTGATAAATAAACAAGAAATTATTATGTGGATATAAAGTGGGGGATCAATCCTATATTAGAAACACTATATAAACTGATCCACCACTTTGTGGCCACAGTATTTCCTATACATTTATATTCCAGAGAATGTAAATAAATCTAAAAGACATGCCTGTGTAGCTAATCAGTATTTCATTGATTGATTCGTTTTCTACGACTTACCGAACTTTTGCAGGTTGCTTAAAGCCCATAAAATGTTTTTCGATTGTATGAATTTTATGGAGATAATAATTATTTAATGATACAAGTCCAACTAATTAACCCATAGCTGGGGGAGAAGAGTTGGATTTTATACCTTTCCTATCCAGTATTTGCGCGTAAATGAATTTAACGAACCCGACTGGAACTGGAACTCGGCTCTCCCGTTTCGAACCGTTATCCATTACACCCGACCACCAAAGCTTACAGCACTGGGTCACCCAAACGGTCACCCATCTAGATACGGATCAGGCTTGACATTGTTTAACTTCGGTGATTGTACGGGAACCGGTGTTTCAACGTGATATTGCCGTAAGCCGATGATGAGTAGCAGGATCTGATCATAAAGGGATGGTAAAGAGTCAAAAGTTACTTAGAGCAACAAAAAGACTGGAAGTTGTGGAGAGCCATGATCGTCTACGTCCTGAAGGTAGATGGCCCACAAAGATTCATTTATTTTGTTAATAATGATTTTACTGAGTTTTATTTTATGGACAGAATCGTTTAAAAACCGAAAGCAAATGTCCCTGCGTTGTTTTTTTTTCGTTGACCAAATCTCATCTATCGATATTAAAAGAATATTAAGATCTCGATGTACGGTAAACGCTGATAAAATCATGACAAAATTTAATCTATCAGCAATCCGATACCTCGTTGACTGGATATTAAGAGCAAAGATCGACTGAATCCGTTCCCCGAGGGATTTCTCTTTTGATCTATCAGTCTCCATTTCCCTCTGAAATGAAAACAGACTGAAGTACACTCAGCTGTAAATTCCAGTGGTCTCCCTTCATATTTGCTGCGTGTTTGGAGTCGCTGTTGCCTCAATACTTTCCGAGGTCGGGGTGAGTAACAATATTTTCGCTCGATAGTCGCGACAAAGCTCAGTAAACTCGGTTAAAGAATAAAGTGAGTTTCCAAGATGTCGCAGAGGGCCGAATGTATGGGGCACCCAGTGAGGATCGAACTCACTACTCACTCGTAATTGTTCTAGCGTGATAAGCCTGCTAACCATTACACCGCCTCGAGGTGCCCCCAAATGATTTTCTAAGTGTAGCTTAGATGTGTCACAAGGCCGAAAGTAGGGAGCACCCAGTGAGGATAGAACTCCCTCGTAATTGTTCTAGCGAGACAGGCCTACTAACCATTACACCGCCTCGAGGTGCCCCCAAATGATTTTCTAAGTGTAACTGGAGTCAGCCTGAAATATGAAGGCATTTATTTCATCAACTGGCTCCTGGAGTCAGTCTGAAATATGAAGGAATTTATTTCATCAACTGGCTCCTGAAGTCAGCCTGAAATATGAAGGTATTTATTTCATCAACTGGCTCCTGGAGTCAGCCTGAAATATGAAGGTATTTATTTCATCAACTGGCTCCTGGAGTCAGCCTGAAATATGAAGGTATTTATTTCATCAACTGGCTCCTGGAGTCAGCCTGAAATATGAAGGTATTTATTTCATCAACTGGCTCCTGGAGTCAGCCTGAAATATGAAGGTATTTATTTCATCAACTGGCTCCTGGAGTCAGCCTGAAATATGAAGGTATTTATTTCATCAACTGGCTCCTGGAGTCAGCCTGAAATATGAAGGTATTTATTTCATCAACTGGCTCCTGGAGTCAGCCTGAAATATGAAGGTATTTATTTCATCAACTGGCTCCTGGAGTCAGCCTGAAATATGAAGGTATTTATTTCATCAACTGGCTCCTGGAGTCAGCCTGAAATATGAAGGTATTTATTTCATCAACTGGCTCCTGGAGTCAGCCTGAAATATGAAGGTATTTATTTCATCAACTGGCTCCTGGAGTCAGCCTGAAATATGAAGGTATTTATTTCATCAACTGGCTCCTGGAGTCAGCCTGAAATATGAAGGTATTTATTTCATCAACTGGCTCCTGGAGTCAGCCTGAAATATGAAGGTATTTATTTCCTCAACTGGCTCCTGAAGTCAGCCTGAAATATGAATGCATTTATTGTATCCTCTCTTGGCCGAAGTCCTACTGAAATCTTTGTACCCATATTTCCATCCTTATCTGTCTTTTCTGTATGCTTACTTTTTTCAACTAGACCAAAGATGCACCATCCATCTCAATTATTACATAACAGGTGACGATAGTTGCCACTGATTGACACAAAACGATCGTCCCCGCCTGTTTGACGACATAATAGTGGAAGCCAATTAAAAAAATACATTACAGTCTAAAGTCTGGTATAGAACTACAAAGACATTTGGACCCAGTTTCAAAATTTTATGAGTTTAGATTATGCAGTTGTCAAGTAACTGGAGTTTTTTTCTTAAGCATATCACTCCAAGCAAGGTGGGAATTCCACTAGCACGCAAGAGGTTACAGAGACGAAGAGGCAGAGTAAAGAGGGGTGTTTGAGGAAAGGATATCGAGAAGGACGGGGATCAGGATGTCGATTGACACTACATTTGAATATTTGAAGATTATAGCTATCAGAGGAGCAAGTAAGAGGAAGGGAGCTCCACTGTCGGGAAGTGCGAGATAAGAAGCTGCTGGAATAGTAGAGACAGCTACATTTAATCGTTTCTACAGTGAAAGGGTGGGACCGAGATGCCAACCTTCGAAAATGTTAATTTACTCTCCCGCTTTTTTTTTTTTGGTCCTATGCCTTGCGAAGTTAAAACGATTCAACATGAACGCAATACGAGGCGACGTAGAAAAAACATTCGAGAGCATTATGTGAAAGTGGAAAACAATAATGCATGGCTTTCAGTGAAAAGAAGCCTGAAGCCAAAGTTTCTCAAGTGATTTTGCTAGTGCAAAGGCTTATTAAAACGAATCCAGGAAATAAGCGCAGAGCAAAAGGATGTGTTTGTTTTTGTAATTGACTGAGAATAGGCTCTGCTGGCTTTTGATTGTTGAATTATTTTGAACCGTTTTCTTTTTGCCGCTAGCAAATTGCATACACGACTAGGACGGTGAGGACGAGGTAGAAAGAACGAGAAAACAAGGCACAAACGGTAATCAAAAGAAAAGAAATAGTATTAAGAGTAGTAGTAATAGTAATGTTACAAAGGAGTAGTGGGATGAGTAGAAAATATATAAATGTCAATAGATATCTATAATTCTCAATAAGTGTGTGTGTGATCCGATGTTGTTTAGGCGTTTCCACAGTTTTCATCTGATTTCGATTAAAGTTTTTCGTTTGATAGATAATTCTTTAGTGCCGGTTTTGAGTTAAAATTGTCGGCAAAAATGGCCCTCCACTACTTCCTGTCTATTATAATTCTCAGCAATGTCTGTTCTTGGATATATATGTTTCATAAAAACTTTAATAAAAATAAATAGTTTAAATTATTACAATACTATTATTTATTATTATAAAGTTAAAAATATAAAAAAATTATCTATATCTATAATTCTCAAAATGTGTGTGTGTTTGTGATGGGATGTTTCCACAATTTTTATCCGATTTCGATGAATTTTTTTTTTGCTTGATAGATAATTCTTCAAAGGCGGTTTTGAGTCCAAATTGGTTGAAAAAATTTACAGCCTTGGAAAATAAAAATGGAAAAACCTGATTTTTTACGCTTTGCGCAAAAATGAAAGGCAAAATTTAATGTCTGTAAAAAGAACAGCGTACAATCAATTTAAAGAGTTGAAATCTAAGGCAAAAGATTATTAGAATTATAAAATAAAATTATATTATGAATAAAAATTATCGTATATTATTATTATGACGGTCCATGAAAGAGGTTCCTTCCTTACAAGATTGAGAACGCAAAAACGGTCCTTTTCAGTGCCACCTCCCATTCAAATTATTAACCCCCACATTTGGGGATGTGCTTCAGTTGCACCAAATTGTTGTTTACTAATATTGATTTTCGGGTGGGCTGACTTTCAAGTTACTACTACTCCAAGTGAAAGGCAAACATTCCCAGTAATTTAATACCCGGTCGAAGATGGTTTATACTGCTAGTAGAGAAATATCCAAAGAAATTAAGGAAATAATAAAGCGAAAGTAAGTCAAAGAAGAGAATTGTCAAACAAGAGAAAACAGAAAATAAAAGACAAAGTGGAACATTCTCTCTCTCTGTCATATTCCACCAGGTGCCTGGCTATCATGGCTCTCCACAATTTCTTTTCATTTGTTTAAGCAATTCTTGCTCTTTTAAGATTCCCTTTGGCATTGTAGTACTTATTCTGCTATCCATTTGCTCAAATACGTGGAGTAGTTTCATCGTAGTTTTTCCTGATTCCGATATTGTGAGTATAAAATAATCCACGGCATCCTTCCCGATTAGGCGTTCCAATATTTTCAGCATTTTTTTTGTAGTTCTTATTCTTAAAACTTCGCCGTTTCTCACAGAATCTGTCCATGGTGTTCTCAACGTTTGTCGGTAGAAGTACATCTTTATGTCGCTTCATTACGTTTCTTTTCTTTACCTGTCACAAAGTTTACCGGGTTTACTGTCATAAAGGTGATTAAATATTAGATAGCAGCCGAGCAATTCTTTATTCTTTGAAGGACATTTGCAATCCTTTAATATCTTTTGGTGAAAGGCTGCAGAAAAGAAAAAAGAGACGTACAAAAGAAAAAGAAGAAAAAAGTAGAAATATGATGTGACAGAACAGAAAGAAAGCAGAGTAAAAGCAAACAAAAACCAAATACAAAAAGTTGAAAAACAAGCAAATACAGTAGAATCCCTGACAACCCGACTAAGAAGGCCTTCCGGATATGAGGAATTGGCTACAAAGTCCGGATAAGAGGGATTCCGGATATGTGGGACACTAAAACGAACAAGCTGATCGCTGATGTTTCCCTATACAGTAGAATCCCTGACAACCGGACTAAGAAGGCCTTCCGGATATGAGGAATTGGTTACAATGTCCGGATATGAGGGGTTATATTTAGATTAAAATAAAAGAACTGAAATCAGGTTTAACATGTATTTTCAATGTTTTATAGTAAACAAAATAAACTAATGGTGAGTGAAATATAACGGAATTGATTTTAAGGAAAAAGAAATAAATTATATAATGTTAATGAAAATTCATTAAATTAAGTATGCCACGTATGCAAAACAAATAATGTAACGAGGATTTTTTTACTCGCTGTTGCATGATGATTCTTTCTCTTTTAATGTCATTCTCAAATTTTTCAGCATTTCGTTTTGCCTTTGTTCTTGAAATTATTTAAATGAAAGACTCTCCTTGTAGTATTGCGATCGCCATAGCTGAATGCTGGCTTTCTTTCCATAAAAACCTTTTATTGACGACCTTTTTATTTTAAATTTCAGTCCAAGTTTCATCACAATCATGTTTTTTATTTCCTTGTTCATTGTTATAGTGTGAATGCTGGAGAATAATTTATTTGGAATATTTTATATCATACAATGTTTACTTTTCAGCCATTACAATGAACTTTCACCAGCGTCTAGTCTGTTTAAAATTTCCATTTTTTACGAAAACTCCAAAGTTGTTCTTTTCCTCTTATTCCCATAATCTTTTGCACCAATACAAGGCATTAGGGTGAAATAAGCATAAGTAATTATCCAAAGTAAATTTCCTAAAAACTGAAATTTCAAATCAGTTACATGTCACCCAAATTATTCAAATATACACATCAAAATCATGTCCGGATATACGGGATTCCGGATATGAGGCACTCCGGATATGTGGGATTTCGGATAGGAGGTATTCTACTATATATAAAACAAGACCAACACACACACACACACACACACACACACACACACACACACACACACACACACTTTTAAATAAAAACAGACGACTTTAAGATTCCATATAATAAATTATTTTACAACAGCCCTTTTAAAGGGCCGCGGATCATCAGATTTTACTTCCAAAGTAAATTCTGATGATCCGCGGTCCTTTAAAAGGGCTGTGGTGAAATAATTAATTATATGGAACCTTAAAGTGGTCTGTTTTTATTTAAATTATTAGCTCTGATTTACATTGAGCTCTCTGGATTTTATCCTCCTTGGGTCTACCCATACGGATTACTCAGTTTTTGTAAACTAAATATATATATATATATATATATATATATATATATATATATATATATATATATATATATATATATATATATATATATATATATAAGTGTGGAATCGACTATAAAGAGATTTGGTTGACACCCAGTCTAAGTAAAGAAAAACTTTGACAGGACCCAAAGAGTATGAGTTCAATACCGGTTAAGTCAGTGGAGAACTTTCAGAGGGAAATATTAACAGGAGATAACTGATAACTGACATCCATTAAACATGGCACGTTGAACTAGAACAGTCTACCCCATTGAGCGAAATAAAGGGTTCAGTTCGACATTCCAACCACCTGAAGAAAGCCGGAGCATACAACGGCCGAAACGTTGTAATAAATATGGCGATAAAGATGAGGATAATAGTCGGAATAATGTAAATAATTTTCATAAATACTGTTGGTCTGGTATAGTTTTGATTTCGTCGACGAGTTGTTATTTCTAAAAATAAAGCATTGAAAAAATGGCTAAATATGTGTGTGTGCGCACGCGCGTGTGTGTATTTAGGTAGCATATTTTTAGTTAAACAGGCTTGGTTAAATAATTTTGATATATCATGTCGATTATTTTTCGTTGTGATTCTTTCAAGTTCGAGGATTAATTTTTTGGTAGACTTAGAAAATTGAGTAAGAAAAATATTAAAAATTACATTTGAAATTCACAGAAACACATATACATACCCACAGACAACTTAACTCCTTGAAGATGAGATTGAAAGTACTTGGGAAAATAAAAACAACTCGAAAAAAAATTGGTATTTTTCATGCTAAATTTTCTAAATGTACTCATAATGTTTCATACTCAATTATCTAAATGTACCAAAAAATTAATCTGTGAACTTGAAATGATCACCGCAAAATCTAATCGACAAGATATGTCTAAATTATTTAACCAAACTTGTTTTAATATATATACATATATATATATATATATATATATATATATATTGTGTGTATTTAGGCAGCATTTTTTCATTAATACATGTCTCATTAAATAATATAGATAAGCGTTGTCTATATATTTTATGCAAGTTTTTTTCATATCGTCTGATAATCTTAATAACATTATCATTAAATAATGAAAGAAAATCACAATATTGATACATACTTTTTTTTATTTAATCCGATCTGAGCTTTCGGCTTACATAAGCCATTATCAAAGATGACAATTACACAATATATTTATGCAATACACGAACAAGAAATTGATGATAGTATTATTTGTTTACATGGATGATATCCAAGCAACGATAAACACGTGCATATAAAACGCTGAAAACGAAAATCGCACGACAGCTCATGACGTCACACATGACCACGCGAGAGTGAATCCGATGAGTATTGAGTATGGAAAGCCGTTGGTATGAACCAATGACTTCTGTTACTAATTATAGGCATTTAAGGATATTTTTGGAGATTTCATAGTTTATTTTGTTCAGGTTAGGTTTCAATGTTATATGTGTGTGTGTGTGGTGCAAGGATAAATCCGAAAAAGTGAAAATAATATTAACATTTCATTTTAACAGATATACTAACCAAAATTACAAAGATATCTTGAAATACAAAAATTTAAATTTATTCAAAAAAATCGCCATTGGCTTCAACCACGGCCTCAAGACGACTTCGGAATCTCCTGCCACTCTTGTGGACGGTCTCCTTGTCTAATTTGGTGAATGCTGCCATAATCATTGCCTTCAGTTCATCTTTGGTGTTGCAAGGAGATTTTGGGCCTCTCGCACAACTGTGATATACACATAATAATCAAGGGGGTTGTAGTCTGGGAAGTTAGGTGGCCAGATGTAAGGGGTGATGTGGTCGCAGAAATTGTCTGACAGCGATAACTGGGTTTCCTGCTTCTGTGACATGGTGTAGATTCATATTGTTAGGTCTTTCAGTAGCCACCCTCTTGATCCTGTCAGCACTACCTCATCAAAACATTTGATGTTAGCATCCGTGTTGAATGTGAGGCCCTGTGGGAAGATGAATGGTGGCATAACATCACCATCATTAGTGAGCCCCCCAAACATCTTCGTAGACACCATTAGACTCATCCAACTCTTTCCGAATCGTCTGCACTGTCCTGAGAATGACACCCAAACAATCTTAAATGTTCGTATTGAAACATCAAGTGGTACAGCATGACGTTTACGAATTTCTGGCAGAGTGAATTGCATCATGGAGATCTTTTTCTCGCAGACGGTGCCCAACGGAACCTACTCTACTGTGCAGTCGACAAAATAAAAAACAAACAATGCGCATGCACGAAATTAAAAATATGAAATGGATGGCAACATTTACCTGTACACACACAGACACATACATACATACATATATATACATATATATATATATATATATATATATATATATATGTATATATATATATATATGTATATATATATATATATATATATATATATATATATATATACAGTCCATAGAGTCCATGTGCAGTTTAAACAATTTATAACTTTATTTGTATTTGCGATAGAAATAATCTGTAAAATATGTTATAAAGTTTAATGTACCTAGCTAAACTGGTATAAAGTGACATAGCACGTCAGGCTACATGACGCTTTTGGGTACAGGATACAGGTTCGATTCCTGCTTGAGAAAACATATTTTCTGTGAAAATTTTTCTGGCGTTCAGGCCAGTAAATGTTGTTAATATATTTAATGTTATTTATATAGACACAAATATTTAAGTAAATGCCCTGTATTAAACAGTGTTAACAACATTTACATCTATCTATCTATCTATCTATATATATATATATGTAAACATTTACATATATATGTAAACATTATATATATATATATATATATATATATATATATATATATATATATATATATATATATATATAAACTAATGGAGACGCGTCTTAAAAATGTCAGTTCATTTAGAGATGAATAAATAACCTCCAACCTATATTTCTCTCTTTTCTGCTTTAGCATTGACCTGTCTTTTGATTGGTTAACCTAGACATCCCCACAAAATTTTGAAATCTCTTCCTCTCTCCTTTTTAAATCTAAAATAAGCTACCTTATTGTTTTCTGTTTTCGAAAATAAATTATTTTTATCATAAGTTACCTAACAACTTTTAAGTGTTTGCAGCAATATCCTTTTCTAAAAAAACAAAAAAAAATATTCTATAACAGCTCTTTTTTATTTGCGTGGTGCTTAGACGGCAGCCATTTTAGAAAAAAGGATAATCGGTAAGAGAAGAGAAGGTAACTCCGCAAATGTTTAATCATGTCTTCGAGACACTTTATCGTTTATAGCGATAATAATAATAAAAAAAATAATGATAACAATACGATATTTGACTACTCTTACCGCTCAAATAAACGCTAAGAGTCAACAAACAATGGTATCTTTCAATTGCCAAAAATTTAATAAACGAGTATTCCAAAAGGGATTATTTACATTATTCCGACTATTGTACTCATCTTTGTCGCCATATTTATTACAACGTTTCGGCCGTTGTACGCTCCGGCCTTCTTCAGCTTATTGGAATGTCGAACTGAAGCCTTTTTTTCGCTCACTGGGGTAGACTGTTCTAGTTCCACGTGTCATGTTTAATGGATGTCAGTTATCAGTTATCTCCTTTTAATTTTCCCTCCGAAAGTTCTCCACTGCCTTAACCGGGTATTGAACTCACACTCTTTGGGTCATGTCACTGGATCTAACCAACGCTTTTATCCACTGTGCCATGTGTCCTTGAGGACATCTGTGTATGAATGAAGCAACCATTTTTACCAGTGCTCATATTGCAATTTTTGCTGTTATCACCTCATGTTTTTACCAGAGCTCATATTGCAACTTTGTTGTTATTATTGCTTTTCTCTGGCACTCCTTATTACTGGTTCCAATATGTACATAATATCACATCTCAGAAATATAGACAGATATCCAAAAGGGATATTCTAATAATTTTCAAAATGTTAATAAGCATAGTCTGATTTATTCGAGAAACAAGAATAAATATATAAAACCATCTCATCTCCCCTCGGTTATAGCTTAAATAGCAGCAAAGACCGAGCTTGTTTGCAAGCAGTTTACGACACGGGTATCTTTGAATTTAAAATCGATTAATTGCTAGGTCTACTGACAAGAAAAACGGTTCCCTGTATCGTGTTAGACAAGTTTTCTCGCCAGAATCTATCTTACATATTTATAAGTCTATCATTCGTCCATGCTTTGAATATTGCTGGCACATCTGGTCTGGTGCTCCTGCTATATATTTAGAGATTCTTAATTATATCCAAGGAAGAATCTGCAAAGATAATGGTCCTTGTCTAGCATCTCACCTTCAGTCACTTTCCTACAGTCGTAATGTAACTTCTCGCTGCCTTTTCAATAAATACTTTCACAATAATTGTTCTGGTTTACTTTCCGCTATGGTTTCATTGTAACTATTTAATTTATTTTTTTTTATTCCCCTCACAGACAAATTGGGCATATGTATTGTAGCATATCTACTAACGATAATGGGTATATCCCCATTCACATAAATATAGTAGTAAATACTGTACGTTGGTCTGAAGTTGAAGGTTCATTGTGGATTTCACTTGACTCAATCTAGCAGTTGACTGCTTCTTCTACGCGCCGCTGGCGAATCATATATGCGTTGTTCTTGTCCTAAGTATTATCCTACATTACTAACCTTCCCTAGGTTACAACAATATGGGAACTAGTTAGAACTTCATGGAGATTTTGAGGTTATATGTTGGCTGTGGGAAGAATGTGTTCTTTTCGTTTCTGTGGTATGTTTGGGTCATTAATTGTGGCAAGTTAAGTTTAATTATAAGACAGAGTAAGACCAGCCTTCCACATCTCCACTTTTGGCCTTGTGCCACATTTTTGTATTTTGCAAAAGTTAAATTAGTCATTACTTTTTGAATGACCCTCATTAAATGACTTTTAACTTTTGTGCCGACTCTCATAAAATATTTTCTACTTTTTAACCGACCCTCCCAAAATAACATTTTACAGAAAAAGCGACGTGATGAACGTTGTGGATAGCAAAAGAAAGTTTTAGATCCATTTTAATGAAACACTAAAGACTCACAGACCTATTCTCTCGTTCTGCCCACGGGAATACGCAACTCTTTCCTAAAACAACTCTACACATCTCTACATGCAGCTCGCCACACGCTAAAGAGGGCTTAGCAACAACTTTCTCATGTTAAGTGTGACTCTGTTTATAAGCCTGCGATTGGAATTTCATAACTTCCGGAAAAATGGCACTTGATCCCGAAAATTTTCATTTATTTATTTAATTTCAATCAGTGATTGACTGCATTGTAGATTTTATTACCTACGCTGTCCCGCGTCAATAAAATCATTCGCAATTCGTATGTGCTCAACGCCAGTCATGTAATATCTTGGGCTCATATTCACCAATTTTCATGGTGATATTGGCTTTGTGACCTAAACAGCCACACTTTTGTTCCTTTGAGTGATACAGATTTTTTTTTATTGAGAACTAATCGCCCCCTCAGTTTAGATACGGCAGTCCGGTCTGTATTTCAAATATCAAACATTTATGACTAATATTATTATAAAACATTATCATCATTGTTGGAGAGGTTATTCATCTAGTAAATCAATAGAGCCATATTTCTGCTGCTGAAAGCTATTTACTTCTGGAAAGATCGATATTGGATTTCGATTCAATTTTTCAGCAAGTTTTATTGACTTTATATTGAGTTCACTGACAAGCATACAGAAACCTTCCTGTAATAAAATGGAAATAAAAAAAAATAAATTTAATCAAGTGATCCTTAATATATTCTTATTATTTAAAAGATTTTTTCTTTATTTGTCAGCAGAACATTTTAGTATTAAAATATATTTTTTAATTATTCTTTTAGACTTTTTAACTGCTTATTTTCCTCTCTTCTATCACATTTTCTTCCTGTTTTTCTCTCCCTTTATAATTTCTTAGGATTCCCCCACTCTTTCAGTATCTGTATATTTCTGAGATGAGGTATCAATTACACTATTTTCATTATTCGGAATATTGTTCTCATTTTTGTTGCCATATTTATCACAACGTTTCGGCCGTACAGTATCTGTCTATATTAGGTACACTATTTACATTATTCCGACTATTGTCCTCATCTTTGTCGCCATATATATTACAACGTTTTGGCCCTTCAGTATCTGACTATATCGCTGAGATAAGGTAATATGTACACTATTTACATTATTCGGACTACTGTCCTCATCTTTGTTGCCATATTTATCACAACGTTTCGGCCCTTCAGTATCTGTCTATATTTCTGAGATGAAGTATTATGTACATTATTTACATTATTCGGACGACTGTCCTCATCTTTGTCGCCATATTTATTACAACATTTCGGCCGTTGTAAGCTCCGGCCTTCTTCAGGTGGAGGGGAATTAACAGGAGATAACTGACATCCATTAGACATGTATCCTTGAGGACACATGTCACAGTGAATAAAGGTGTTAGTTAGATCCAGTGACAGAACCCAAAGAGTGTGAGTTCAATACCCGGCTAAGGCAGTGGAGAACTTGGAAAGGGGAATTAACAGGAGATAACTGATAACTGACATCCATTAAACACGGCACGTGGAACTAGAACATTCTACCCCAGTGTGCGAATTAAAGGGTTCAGTTCGAAATTCCAACCACCTGAAGAGGGCCGAAACGTTGAAATAAATATGGAGACAAAGATGAGGACAATAGTCCGAATAATGTAAATAATGTCCCTCTGTCCTTGTCTCCCCACAGTTCCTTTTCACTTCCTTTTTTCGTCTATCCTACCTCTATTGTCTTTGTTCATTTCTTTATTTCTGTCCTGGGTATGCCGATAAACTGCAGCCGTTTCCTGGGTAAGACGATAAACTACGTCCGCGTCCTGGGTAAGACGATAAACTACGTCCATTAGCAAGGTCTCTGATCAAAAGTTTTCGAGGGGCGTGGAACCACCTTTTAATTGATGGTCTGCCGAGGTTTACCCTGACCCGGGGTGGTAGCACCTGTTAGGGTCCCAACTATGAGCAAATAGTTACCCCCCCAAATGGGGGCAAAATACTATGAAAGTTTAAAAATAGGTTTTAATTCCAGAAATACTTTTTAAAAAATTATTACCAGCGATAAAGTTTTGAAGGAAAAAATTATTACCACCAATACTTTAAAAATTATATTACCAGCAATACAAACAGCTATACATTTAAAAAAAAATATTACCAGCTATACATTTTGTGAAAAATTATTATCAGCAATAGATTTTTACAGAAAAAATATTACCAGCAATACATTTTTGGAAAGAAAAATGTCGGCATTAAATGACCCATTGAGGTTGATATGCCGTAAAACAAACCAAACCAAACTTTCTTTATTTAAAGATATTTTGATGACTTACCAATTCTTACCTTTTTTATTTTCCTTTTATTAGTTGAGAGGGAAGTTATGCAGTGAATCAGGAAAGTAAGTACTTTCACACTAATGCCCTTAGGAAACATATAAACCATCTCTTCTCCCCCCGGTTATAGGTTAAATAGCAGCAAAGACCGGTTTAGAAGCGGTTTAGAACACGGGCATCTTTGAATTTAAAATCGATTAATTGCTAGGTCTACTGACAAGAAAAACGGTTCCATGTATCGTGTTAGACAAGTTTTCTCGCCAGAATCTATCTTACATATTTATAAGTCTATCATTCGTCCACGCTTTGAATATTGCTGGCACATCTGGTCTGGTGCTCCTCCTATATATTTAGAGAATCTTAATTACATCCAAAGAAGAATCTGCAAAGTTACTTATCTAGCATCTCACCTCAGTCAATTGCCACAGTCGTAATGTAGCTTCTCGCTGCCTTTTCAATAAATACTTTCACGATAATTGTTCTGGTTTACTTTCCGCTATGGTTTCATTGTAACTATTTAATTATTTTTTTTTTAATTCCCCTCACAGACAAATTGGGCATATGTGTTGTAGCATATCTACTAATGATAATGGGTATATCCCCATTCACATAAATATAGTAGTAAATACTGTACGTTGGTCTGCAGATGAAGGTTCATTTTGGATTTCACTCGATTCAATCCAGCTGTTGACTACTACGCGCCGCTGGCGAATCTTATATGTGTTGTTCTTGTCCTAAGTATTATCCTTCATTACCAACCTTCCCTAGGTTACAACAATATGGGAACTAGTTAGAACTTCATGGAGATTTTGAGGTTATATGTTGGCTGTGGGAAGAATGTGTTTTTTTTCGTTTCTGTGGTATGTTTGGTCAGTAATTGTGGTAAGTTTAATTATAAGATAGAGCAAGAAGAGTCTTCCACATGCCCACTTTTGGCCTTGTGCCACATTTTTTGTATTTTACAAAATAAATATTACTTTCCTTTACGGTCCCTCGGCTTTAAGAGTTTAAGCGCAGTACTAGACTAGCGGCAAGATAGTTGAAATGGCTAGATGTAACCGTAAGTTCTATGCTAACGGTTTCTTCTGTTGCACTCTTCTCTTTTCCGGCTTCTTGCTTCCCAGTTAAGTTTAATCTTTAAAAATTTAAATGCAATGCCAGTCGTTATCTTGACTTTTCTTAATAAGCTGCATAAATAATACGAAGTTGTTTGATAGCCACTGGCGACCGTCTTTGTTTGGGAAAAGATCTAATCTAGTCTATTGGTGTACTACAGAAAATACAGTTAAGCTGACTTCGATAACTATCGAGAGATGCAGATTTAGTCAGCCAATACGATGGAAAGTGTGACACGAAAATCCGAACGTGCATTGTTATAGCGAAAGATGCTTTCTAAAACCCAAGTAAAGTATTAAGAAACAGGAAAATACCGCCAGAAACACACACACACACACACACACACACACACACACACACACACACACACACACACACACACACACACACAAAATGAACAACAAAAAAGACTACTGAAATGTTATGCAATATAAATCCTCTTACATGCCAGTGAATGTTGGACAGTCTCCTCACAGATGAAGAAGAGATTCGAAGTAACAGAACTGTGGTTCTACAGAAGGATGCTGAGAATGGCCCCAAAATTTGAGCAACCACGAATGTCTAGAGACAATGGAAACAAAAAGGTCACTTATAATTAACAACAGGAAAAGACGGTTGGAATTTTTAGGGCACGTAACGAGGAAAGAGGGTTAGGAAAATTTGTTTCTCACAAGACAGATTAAAGGTAAGTGAAACAGAGGAAAGTATAGCATAACGTACCGGGCAAGCTTTAGTGAATAGTTTGCGGAGTAGGCTTTGGGAGAGATGGCAAAAAGATAAAAATTATTTAGAGCAACAGAGGACAGATTGTGAAGAACACTGATTGCCAACGCCCTGCAGAGACAACGGCACATAGAAGACGGCGAATTCAGAATTATTTTTTATTATTTCTTCTTCTTCTTCTTCTTCTTCTTCTTCTTCTGTTGTCTGATACGAAAGAGGAACATTGAGTCTGGATACCAATATTGTTGTTACGCCTACCCTGAAGCGCTGGGCTTTCGAAAAAATCTAAGCGGTGGGGATATAGGTTTTTGAATCTGTCGTGTATCTTCAGGGCATAGGCGATCATGTCTCTCCACAACCTCCTGGCATTTTTAGACCTTAGCAAGATTTGTCTCCATTTTTTAAGACATTTATATACTCGTCCTGTCCATCCTTTTGTATGACAACTTTTCTGTTGCTTCTGGTCTTCACTTCATCAGGGAAATTGTCCAGTATTCACTGTCACGGAAGCGGATTGATACTACATAATATTTAACTACCGGACACTCTATGAAATTTATGTTCAAAGCTACGAAGGTATTAAGTGTACTTAAATCACGTGACTAGTTTACGTGTACCATATTTTAAAGAAACACATTTAGGATATGTCTATATTTCTGAGATGAGGTATCATGCACACTATTTACATTATTCGGACTATTGTCCTCATTGTTGTCGCCATATTTGTTACAACGTTTCGGTCGTTGTACGCTAGGGCCTTCTTCATGTGGTTAAGGCAGCGGAGAACTTAGAGAAGGGAGTTAGCAGGAAATAACTGATAACTGACATCCATTAGATATGGCACGTGGAACTAGAACAGTCTACCCCAGTGAGCGAAATAAAGAGTTCAGTTCGACATTCCAACCACCTGAAGAAGGCCGGAGCGTACAACGGCTGAAACGTTGTAATAAATATGGCGACAAAGATGAGGAGAATAGTCCGAATAATGTAAATAGTGAACACGTTTAGGATTTAAAAAAAAAAGAATTTGAAGAGAGTCTTCAGGCTAATTGAGTGACGGATTTAGGCAAATCCAGATTGAAATCTCGCCCGTAAAAGCAGCGATCGGAATTTACTCATTCCTGTTGATATTTACAAATATTTGCTTGTTATAATGCCAAATCTGAAGTAACTGTCGTAGTAATGGTCTGGAGGACTGGGTAGTTAAGTGGGGCAATAAAATATCTTACCGTACGTAATCGAGCACAGTGCGAGTTTTATGATCAGTTTTCACGCAAAAAATAGGGAATCGCACTATATACAGGTATTTTTTGAAGATGCCAAAGGTGATGTATTTTAGGTGACCGCTTTCACAAGTAAATCCTTTCTAGAAAGGTTAAAATTTATGCATTTTCGATGACCATATCCTATCTTCTCAGGCATGAACGTAAACAAAAGCCGGCCTTGCTAGCAGAGTCCAAAGGAGAGGATGAACCAATACAGTTTGGTACCAGCGCCGCTGCAGAAGTTGCCGGACGGTAGCACAGAGTGCCGTCCATCCGCCTTAGGGGCTCCACTCCGGATTTGTGTAGGGTTTACTCCTTAGCCTTTTCTTCTCCCGAAGATTTCCACAAGGCAGTGGAGCTATTTAACCCATAGCTGGGGTTTTGTTTTATGGGGACCAGGGCGCGTCCACACAGCGGAGGGCCTGCCTGCCGAGTGTTAAGAGGGCCAAACTCCTCCCCTGTCCCCTGTAGTTTAGCCCGAATCCGCAAGGTGCTCGGTTACCATGTGTCGCCACGAGGAGGCACTACATAGGGCTTACTGATGGAGAGTCTATATACTGGCAGGGGAAGACTTACGCACTCGGCTCCACTTTTCGCATTGCGGCTAGCCAGCGGCGGTAACTGAAAGCGAGAAGCGACAAGCACTACCACTACAGACTACCACACTAGACGCATCACAACAGCCGTTGAGACACACATAAACACGTAAATGAAAGTACGGTATCTAAATCTTCATTATTTACATTTTTGTCCGCGTCTTTATAGTCATATTCACAACGTTTTGTCGAGGCAGTTGTACGTTCCGACCTTCTTCAGGTGATATACATTGGAATTTCGAACCGAACCCTTTATTTCGTTCTTCAGGGTAGATTGTTCTCATTCCACATGCCAAGCCTTTTCTGGATATTTCAGTTTCAGATATCTCCCTTTTAGTAACTCAACACTCCAAATTTTTGTTCACCTCTGCTGTGACCAAGTATTGAACTCACAACTCTTTGGGTCAAGTCACTGGATTACTTCAGCTAACGTTTTTATCCCCTGGGTCATGTGTCAGTTACAATACCTCTTCTCAGAAATATAGAAAGATATCTTAATCTTCGTATCAGATATTATACGGTAAGCGGTTTTTCTCAGTATTTTGGGGTAGATTTATACAAAAAATAATGAAGACATTATTTGCTATAAAATATGTCCGGGATGATACCCAGTACTGCAATATTTGAATACGGTAGGCCTACTAGTATTGCTAAGAAGCTGGGGTAACATTATAGGTATAAGAAAAAAATCAGGTTTCCCCCTTAAAAAAATTCAGGGGTTGCACTATGCATAAAAATAAACTTATATACGAGTATATACGGTAATTCATTTAATAGTCGGCGTGTTTGCTGTAGTGGATAGAAACTTAGTCCTTTAGATATTTCTACTTGATATCCTCATTCTAAGCGTGTAGCAAAGTACAGGGTGTTCCAAAATGTTTGACCCCATTTCGTAGGCCAATAATTTTGACAATTTTCGTTGGAATGACCTCAAATTTTCACAGCTTGTGTAGAAACGTTTCAAGTTTTTGTGTGTAACGTTTGGCATTTCTATCTTTTCAGGTTAAGAAATGCCGTTCACTTCAAAAGAAAAGGCATTTTGCGTGTTAGAGTATGCTCGGACACAGTCACCGAAGACAGTGCAGCGTGCCTTCTTCACTAATTTTGCAAAGAAGGCACCAACTACCAAACAAATTAGGACTTGGCACCAAAAATTTCAAGAAAAGGGCTGCTTATGCATACCTAAATCGCCAGGACGGCCATCAACATCAGCAGAGACAGTGGAGCAGGTT
This sequence comes from Acanthosepion esculentum, assembly GCA_964036315.1. Classification (NCBI taxonomy): domain Eukaryota; kingdom Metazoa; phylum Mollusca; class Cephalopoda; order Sepiida; family Sepiidae; genus Acanthosepion; species Acanthosepion esculentum. The sequence goes on along the minus strand of OZ038506.1, from coordinate 30,015,066 downwards.
CGTGAAGCCTTCCTGCGTAGTCCTCGGAAGAGTGTTAGAAGAGCAAGTGTGGAAACCCATATTCCACAAACAACAGTTTGGCGGATTCTGAGGAAACGATTGCGATTTAAACCTTACAAGCTGCAGCTCGTTCAGGCCTTGAGGGAAGGTCATAAGCGAAAACGTAAAGAATTTTGTGTTGAAACAGAGAATTACAGCTGCACTGGAAACTGTTACCGAAGACATGCTACAGCGAGTTTGGCACGAGCTCGAATACCGACTCGACGTGTGCAGAGTCACAGGCGGCGCTCATATTGAACATTTATGAAAATCTGTCATAGAACCAACAAATATTTCTACTTTTCTTTGTAAATTTAACCAATAAAACTTATGACCTTCAACATAAAGTGTATTTAGTTTCATTAAGATCCATCAAGTAGTTTCCGAGATATGGGCATTTAGAATGGGGTCAACCATTTTGGAACACCCTGTATATACTTATTCTTATATATCTGTTTCTAGCGAGACTTTATAATTCTACTAGCAGTATAATCCGTCTTCGACGGGGTCTTTCATTACTGGGAATTTTTACCGTTCAGTTGGAGCAGTTTAAGTTTAAAGTCACCCCACCCGAAAATCACTAATATATATATATATATATATATATATATATATATATATATGGGTGCAATGTGCAATATACATATGGGTGCAATATATATATATATATATATATATATATATATATATATATATACATATGGGTATATATATACATTTGGGTGCAACTGAGGCACATCCTGAAAATGGGGTGTTAACAATTTGAATGGGCCATTTTTGAGTTCTCAATCTTGTTTCAGCCTCACGGACAGCAGCAATTGAAGAGGCGTTTCTTCTCAGCCGTTGAGTCCTTTGATCACCATTTTCAGCCTCGCGCGCAGAAGCGTTCGGATGAAAACTGTGGAGACCCATAAACAACATCCGATCACACACACACACACACACACACACACACACACACACACACACACATTTTGAGAATTATAAATACAGATAATATTATTGTAATAAATTAAACTATTTATTTTTTATTAAAGTTTTTATGAAAGATATATATCCAAGAACAGACAGTAAATAGTTAAACGTTGCTGAGAGTTATAATGGACAGGAAGTAGTGGAGAGTCATTGTCGCCAACAATTTGAACTCAAAACGGGCACTGAAAAAATATCTATCAAACAAAAATATTCATCAAAATCGGATGAAAACTGTGGAGCCGCATAAACAAAATCCGATCACACACACACACACACACACACACACACACACACACACACACTTTGAGAATTATAGATATAGATTTCCCTCTTAGCTAAGTAATCAGACACTTATTTTTATGACATTCATTTGGCGCATGGTTTTAATGTACTGGACAAAAAGCTTGTCTTTTAAACTTCTCTGATCGAGTGAGTTTCTTATATTAATGTTCACCCAAAACAATGCTCAAGAGCCACTCGATGTAGAGGGTTACTGAGTGGTGCTGTAAGAAAAGGCAAGAAGTAAAGTTCATGAGGATATGCTGGTAAAATAACGCTAAAACGTAAACTTGAAGACGTCAAGATTATAGTGATTGCGAAATCATCCTACTGGGAGTCTGTTCCACAAAACATCAGTTCTTGGAGAGAAGCTGTCCGAGTGGTACTTACTTCTTACTAATAGAATACGAAGGGGATGAGGATGATTCAAATTTGGGTGCGTGGCATGACGGGTGCCACTTGTAAAGGTCAGGGTGGGTGGGGTTAAAAGAAATGTAGCTCGTCAGAACACATGCCATGGAAATAGCGATAGAGCAGCGACAGGCTCGCCATGTTTCGTAAGTGAGGAAGGATGGGAAATAATTAATCAATGACCCAAAAGGCCGCGTAGACTGTTTTTGAGCTCAGGCAAGTGAAAGCCATGTAGCCCCAACTAAGATATGGCGACAATACCCTATTTTTGGTCTGATAAGGCTCTTGTAAAGATATATCCTCATTGGATACTTTACACTTGTTGTTTAGTATGTACTTAGCACTACAGATCTGTTTCTAGCGGGTTCGTACAATTTTCTTTCCACTTTTAGCTATGTAATCAGTCACTTGTTAAGCGATGGCACATTTATAACATTAAATCAGACCCGTCTCTTTGGTAACGATGCGCAAATTTCAAATAAAGCACTTATCAGTTTTATATCTTAACGTAATTTTGTCCGTAATTTAAATTACGGACAAAATTACGTTAAGATATAAAACTTATTTACCTTCGAATCGTGCCTAAAGTTTAATTTCTAGCTTCTTCGATGTCTCGTGTCCCTTCAGGACGTGTGCGATCATGGCTCTCCACAATTTCCAAAGTAGGTTAAGTAGGTTGTCCACTACTCTCCTCTGTTCCTTTATTTTCAATATGTCCTGTGAATGTCAAATTTTCTAAGCCCTCTTTCATCATTGCGTTAGAAATTTCAACTATCTATTCTTGATAAGTATAAGTGTCCCTTTTGTTTCCATTTTCTCTAAAACTTCGTCATTGCTCACATGACCTGTCCGTGGTATTCTCTGTGTTGTAGATTAGGATTCAGCATACTTCCTGCTCTTCCCTAATACTGTGCCAATAAAATGCTTCTACTTATAAATATGGCAAGTAGCCATATTAGAGTAGGATTTAAGGAGTAGTTGATTTACTCAAGTACTTCCGTTCTATGTATATGTATTTAATAACCCTATTCTTTGTTTTCCCTACCTCGTCATCAGTTCCTTCGATACGCTCTCAAACTACGGCCTTCTTAATTCTCGGCTATTTTGAACTCCTGTGTATGAGTATTTAATAAACCTCTTCTTTGTTTCCTCTACCTAATCATAATGCCTTTCGTCTGACTGAAATATTGAAATGGAGAAATTTTCTATTAGTTTTTGGACTGGTTGATTTTTTTTTTAGCTTTCACAGTTACATTCTACCCCCGGCCACCACCTATCTGTATAGACCCGAACTCAGTCCATACCGGGGATGATATTTCAAAAACAGAATACTTCCTCTTTTTTCTTGAGAAAAAAAGGAAAAAAAAAACAGAATTAAAAATAGGCTTGTGGGCTTTACAGTGATTAACCAATCGAATGTGACCTACGCCATATTCAAACTCACCGAAAAAAATTAATTATATAGGTCATGACACGAAGTTGTCTGCATATAAAACCTAGAAAATTTCATTATGGACAGAATAAAATGATTACATTATTTCGTAAGATGTATAGAATCTGGCATTTCCCAAGATATAAAAGCGAAAAAGGTGTTTTTTTTCTTGAGAAAAAAATTATTATGATTTTTGAAATTAAAAGAATCGTTCACTCGTCAGTAGTTTACCATTGCCTGATGAGACATATTTGTAGTGTTGAAACATAATTGTAATTGTGTAGCGATTTTTAAAATGTTTTTTTTTAATATCATAAAGTAATATATATATATATATTTATATATATGTATATATATATACATATATATATATATATATATATATATATATTTTGTGTATTTAGGCAGCAAGCCTTCTTTCATGCACATTTCATTGAAAACGACAGACAAGGTGCTTTTATTTAGTTTTTTATACAATTTCTCATGCGATCTAATAATTTTTTTCTTTTCGGATGATAAATTATATAAAAACTGTCTGAATGTTCTTTTTATCCGAACGCTTTCGGCTATACATTTACACATTTCCAAGGATTATATTTTAAGTGTTAAAATTAGAAATAGTTTGTTGTATGAATGTTTTATAAAATGTTTTCATTTTTTTGTGTCAAAACACGGTCAAGATATTATGTCCATGTTCAAAGTTAATATTATTAAGTGTTGGTTTGTTTGTTTTTATTAATAAGGCTTCCATTATTTTTATCCTCTTTTTTCTCCATGTAGATGATGCTATTATATTAGTGTTGTCGACAAGTATGTTCCGAAGAGTGTCCGGTAGGTCTGATATGAAAAAAAAAAAAAAAAAAAATGAAAACATTTTATAAAACATACATACAACAAACTATTTCTAATTTTAACAGTTAAAATAACTCCTTGAAAATGGCTAAATGTATAGCCGAAAGCGCTCGGATAAAAAAGAACTTTCGGACAGTTTTTATATAATTTATCATCCGAAAAGAAAAAAATTATTAGATCGCATGAGAAATTGATTAAAAAACTGAAAAAAGTACCTTGTCTGTCGTTTTCAATGAAATGTGCACACACACACACACACACACACACACACACACACACACACACACACACACATATATATATAAGAGAAAATATACAGTATAACAAATAAATAATAACAAGTAAAATAAATTGATCTAAATTCATCCAAATACATAAATAAACTAACAACCGATACCGATAAACCAGCCGTTAGAAAAAACAAATAAAGATAATCAATCCAAATAAATACATGAAGTAATAAACAAATTAAAAACTGTTCCCGCCAAAATAATAGTTAGAATAAACTACAACAATCAACCCCAAAATTGAATAAATAGCTTTAATTATCTTCCCGAACCAAAACGAAACTATCAAATAAGCGATATAAACAAATTATATATATACAGGAGAAAGATAAAGAAAATGTATATATCAAGATGTATTTATATCATTTCGTTCGTCCTATCGATAGGTCCTGCAATAAAGATCAAGACTCACTATATATGGATTTCCTACTACTCGAAAAGCACTTAAAAAAAAAAGCAAAAAAAAAAAAACAAGAAAAAACACATCGTTAATTACGCCTAACAACCAGTGCATTCGTGAATCTTAATCAACAAAATGTGCTCTCCGGTAGGGTTTACACTTTTGTAGGAGAAACCACCATAGGACCGGTGTGCTTTAGTCCGCTAGGTCAGTAACAGCGTCAGAAACAAGCAAGAGTCAATTAACCTTTCTTATCTAAAACGAAACAAAGTCACTTCTAGGCAATCAATGGATGTTTTTATCCGACATCATTTACTTCTACATCAAACGTTATTTTGTGGATAACCATGTTTGTAGATCTTCTGTTTGTAATGTTATATATATATATATATATATATATATATATATATATATATATATATATATATATATATGTTTGGATTGATGCGAGTTGTTTGTGACCCTGGGTATCACGCTATTTGCTATCCTCAGACAAACTAATTAATTTTTAAATTTTGGATTTATATATGGTTGCGTATATCGGTGTTTTTATGGAAGTGTGGGAAAAATTGTCGTTGGGACGCCACTCATACTTACGCAAACATACAAACACGCACGTACATTCATTGACGTACGCAGACACACACACACACACACACACACACACACACACACACACACACACACACACACACACACACACACACACACACACACACACACCTCATACAAACATAATCTCACCGGAGCTCATACAAACATAAACATATGTGAACAGTGTGGAACTGGGCATATATGCGCATCCATGTGTTGTCGTGTACATACGTACGCATTTGGTTGGTGTATTCAATGTTGGATTGTGTAGCGAACATTATTTGTTTGTTGTGCTGTCAACACGCAGACCCTTTATCTATTTTTGTTCGCTGAATAATATTTCCTCGCACGCATGTATACACGTATGATGGGGTCTGTGTAAAACTATGATAGGTAAAAATTGCTATTATTTTTAATTTTTTAAGGCTGTTTCGTTATTATTTTAAAGCCGGTTATTTGCTTGTTTTTGGCGATTGCGCATATGTAAATGGTAGAAATTCCAATTTGTAATACTTATTAGTATTTATGCGGTGCTATTAATTTTTCCATGGGAGGGAGAAGTAAGTATAATTGTGAACTGATACAGTAATGGTAATTGTGGACTAATACGTCAATGGTAATTGTGATGTGGTATTAATAGTGAGGGGGGAGCGTTGATGGTAATAACAATTGTAGCAGCAAATAGTTATTCTAAAGTGGTAGAAGTGATCGTAGTAATGGTGGTGGAATGATAATAACAATAATTGTAATTGTTATGATGGTAGTTTGAACTAGAAAATAATTGATGGTATCAGTGGTTTCTCTATTCATGTTTATAGGGTCAGTGGTGGTTTATATAGTCGTGTTTGTTGGTATATTTTTATCCGTTTGGCAGAAATTCTGATAATATATATATATATATATATATATATATATATATACACATTGGCTATTAAGTGGACTAACAAATTATAGTCCCAGAGGCCTATATTAAAAACAAAATTGAAGAAAAAAAATAAAAAATAAACTGAGGAAAATAAGGTTAGCAGGCATTAGTTTTTAGGAAGAACCAGGTAAAAAAAAAAAAATTAAAAATAATTATTAATAAAGTATTTATTCACTGAAATTCAGCTTCAATATCGACGACACACATCGCAAAAAACACAAGCGAAAGTGAACGTCGTGCTCGAATCCCCAAGCGTCAAGTTACAAAGAACGCAGTGTTGGTGGAATGTGTGTGTGTGTGTGTGTGGGGGGGGGGCGTACGACCATTCCATTACCTCTGCACGCAATGAGTGTAAGCATACCCTCGACAATGCCAAGGCACTATTTGCAGCTCGGATGAAGGAACGTATTGCATCCCGCAAATTTGGCTCCAAGGACTACTGGTGCCTCTGCCATAGCGTTCTGAATAGTAACAAACCCTCCATTCCTCCACTGTTCAATCAGTTTGAGGTCCTGACCACCTCTGCCGACAAGGCCGAATGCTTCGCTCGAAAGTTTTCTTCCAATTCTATGCTTGACTCCTCTGGGGTACCCTTGCCCGACTTCCCTCCCAGAACTGAGGCCCTACTGGACGGCTTGCACATAACCCCGTCGTCGGTACTGGGCATTATTTCTAACTTAGATCTCCACAAGGCTACCGGCGGCGACGGAATACCAGCCATTGTCCTGAAGAAATGCGCACCTGAACTGGCACCTGCCCTCTCTAAATTGTACAACCGCTGCCTCAAGGACTCCTGTTTTCCTGACTGCTGGAAGTCCTCTACCATTGTTCCTGTCTTTAAGAACTCTGGCGACCCCTCCAACCCTTCTAATTACCGCCCTATCAGTCTCCTTCCCATCTTCGGCAAAGTCTTCGAGGCCATTATCAACACCGAAGTGATTACTCACCTGATATCCCACGATCTGCTCTCAGACAAGCAGTATGGTTTCCGCTTTGCCCGGTCTACTGCCGATGTGCTTACGGCCATCACTGAATTTGTCTACCAAGCTATCCATAGTAACGGCGAAGCCCGTGCCGTGGCCCTTGACATCTCCAAAGCATTCAATAGGGTTTGGCATGCCGGCCTCCTTCGCAAGCTCCGGGGTTATGGTATCACAGGTCGATTGTTTGACCTAATTCAATCGTTCCTATCAAACCGGGATTTGAAGGTTGTTCTCAGTGGATTCTTCTCCAACTCCTATCCCACTACCGCTGGTGTTCCTCAAGGCTCCATCCTTTGCCCTACTCTGTTCCTCATATTTATAAACGACCTTCCTGACGCCATAGACTCCCAAGTCGGTATCTACGCTGACGACACTACTATTTACTCCTGCCTCAAGCACAAATCTACTGAGGCGGACAAAATTAACCTGGCAGCTCAAATTGAAAAGGACCTCCAATCGGTTGTGGACTGGGGAGAGAAATGGATGGTCAACTTTAGTGCCTCTAAAACAAAACTGCTCTCCATTAACCACCACAAGGACCCATCCCTGCATCCCATCAGAATGTCTGAGGACCAACTTCTCGAGAGCTCCTCTCTGCGGCTGCTCGGTCTTACGCTGTCCGCTGATCTGAGATGGAACAAATACATCGAGTCAATTGCATCATCCACCGCAAGAAAAGTTGGTTCCCTGTGCCGAGCCAGGAAATTCTTCTCCCCGGAATCGATCCTCCAAGTCTATAAGTCTACCATTCGACCTTGCATGGAGTATTGCTGCCATTTATGGTCTGGGGCCCCTGCATGTTGCCTCAGGGTTCTTGATAAGATCCAGAGACGGATATGCAATGTGATTGGCCCTGATCTGTCATCTCGTTTGCAGTCGCTCTCTCACAGACGCGATGTTGCATCGCTCTGACTTTTCTACAAGTACTTCCACGGTAATTGCTCCGGGGATTTGCTTTCGCTTGTCCCTAAGCCTCGTGAATTTAAGCGTCCTACGAGGCTGGCATCCCGTTCCCACCCCTTCACCGTTGAAACCGTTAGATGTAGACGTCTTTTCTACTCCAATAGCTTCATGTCTCGCACATCTCGCCTATGGAACTCCCTTCCCTATTACTGTTTCCCTGACAAATACAATCTCCAACGGTTTAAGTGTAGCGTCAATCGTCATCTCCAATTGCCTTGATCTATCCACTTCCCTTATCCACTTCCTGACATCTTTCATTCCTATCTGCTCTCGCTCTATATCTTCCGTAACCCCCCTGCCTTGATCGACCCTCCGTCCTTCTCTTTCTCCACATCCCTTCCTTTACCACTCCTATCTGCTCTTCCTCCAACCCTTCTGTTACCCCATGCGTGATAGTGGCCACCGCCCTTGCTTGGGGTGATACGCTTAAAATATATATATATATATATATATATATATATATATATATATATATATATATATATATATATATATATATATACAAAATTGGACACTGAGCAGCGACAGTCTATTTCGGGCTTAAATACAATCTTCAAGCTTGAACATGATTGCGTTCAAGCATGAAACAAACTGTCATCTCTTGATGTTGACATCAGTATCTTTCCCCTTTGCAAGTTCTCCACTGCTTTAACCAGATCCAGTGACAGGACCCAAAGAGTGTGAGTTCAATACCCGGTTAAGGCAGTGGATAACTTGAAGAGGCCAATTAACAGGAGATAACTGATAACTGACATCCATTAAACATGACACGTGGAACTAGAACAGTCTACCCCAGTGAGCGAAAGAAAGGGTTCAGTTCGACATTCCAACCAACTGAAAAAGGCCGGAGCGTACAACGGCCGAAACGTTGTAATAAATATGGCGACAAAAATGAGGACATTAGTCCGAATAATGTAAATAGTATGAAAGCGAAGGTTTGGAATTTTTTAAAATAACGAATATTTTTATCCAAGAAGAGCTAACATTTATACAACGATGCTCGTATGGAAGTTAAGTAATGATGAGACTGTTTAGTATCTAGGTGGGTGGCCGCTTGGGAATACACAGTGTTGTACGCTTGGAGGTACTGGTGACGTAATGAATAACGACTCCGAATTGGAAATAGGAGAGCCGTGATCTAATTCCAGTCGGGTTCGTTACATTCACTTACACGCAAATACCCTTGGCAAAGGTATGAATCTACTGCTTCTCCCTCCAGCTATGGGTTAATTAGTAGGACTTTTATCAGTAAATCGTTATTATCGTAAAAAAAATCTAGTCTAAACTATTTTCTTGCTTTAAATAACCTGCAAAAGGTTGATAAGCTTTAAAAAATGTCAATCAATTATCCAAGAATGTTCACAGTCGAAATTAAGCAGTGGGACCATTCCTATTTTTGCTTTTAGAAAAATGTATATATATATTTTTTAATAAGGGTGACTCGGGTGGATTTTTCCCCCAAAGAAAATAATCGTCCCGGTCTGTGTACTTGAAACTCAAAGCTATGTGCAGACAAAATACTGTCTATATTTCTGAGATGAGGTATTATGACAACTGACATCCATTAAACATGGCACATGGAACTAGAACACTTTACCCCAGTGATCGAAATAAAGGGTTCAGTTCGACATTCCAACCACCTGAAGAAGGCCGAAGCGTACAACGGCCGAAATGTTGTTATAAATATGGCGACAAAGATGAGGACAATAGTCCGAATAATGTAAATAATGTAGATAAAATACTGTTTCGTTAAATCAAAGTGTTTTTGTTAATTATTTTTGTTATGAAGAAATAGATTAACGGATAAATGTTAATCTGTTCAGGGGATGAAGTAATGGATAATAGGATTAACGTAACCAGAGAAAATCAGATAGATTGATTGGCGGAAAGAGAGAGAGAGAGAGAGAGAGAAGAGAGAAATGAAGAGAAAGATAGTAAAATAGAGAGAAAGTATAAGAAGAGAGGGGGCGAGGAAAAGGTGGAAGAATGAGAAAAAGCAATGGAGAGAAAGAGCGTCAAAGTACTGAGAAAATGGCTTTTTCACAAACGTAGGTCGAGAGAGAAAGAGAAAGAATATGAGAGGGTGTAAAAGAGAATTCTATGTACAAAAATTGAGTAATAAAAAAAAAAGAAAAAGAAAAGAGAAAGAGAGTAGGAAAAAGAAATAATGAATAGCAGTGAGAGGGGATGCATGATTAAGCGAGAGGAAGAAACATCCCAAGAGAAAGAGAAGGTCATAATAATAATAACAAGTGTCAGAAAAGAGAGAACGAAAGAAAGTGAAAAGCAGTCAGTGAGTGCGCGCAGTGGAAAAGAAGGGGAGGAGAGAGTGTATGGTCCCACCATCGTTAAAATGCCGTCTCCGTTGTACGCCAGCTATTTTGTGTTGACTTTCATATTGTGGCCAGGTATGTATGACGAATTTTTTTCCCTTTGATTTTTTTTACCTTTGTAATCTAATTTGAAAAACAATAGAATACATTGTAAACTGCGTGCTGCTATTCGGTAGCCGCAAAAGACTCTGGAAGCTTCAACCCATTCAACACTTACTGCTAATTTTTCAAACATCCGACATTCCTATTCCATCTATCTATCTATCTATCTATCTATCTATCTATCTATCTGTATCTGATACAAGGCCATTGAGGATGTCACTTCATTAGCAAAAGAGTTTATAAAACATCCATCGGGCTATTTTTGACTTCATGATATTTCACTTCATCGATTTACACCAAATTATCTTATATAATTTTATTGGTATCTATCTATCTATCTATCTATCTAGCTAGCTAGCTAGTTTATTCTAACAATTTAAAAGCGGAAATGTATGTATGTATACATGTACGTACCTAAGTCTTTCCATCTATTTATATGAATCTCATCGCGTATATCACCTTTCATATGCCCCTCTTTACCTATCTATCTCAGTCTGTTCACATCTATCTATCTATCTAGTATTTTTCTTTGCGCATTTCTGCTTAAAATTGCATATATCTTACATATAATATCGACACTTACTCAAGCACTTTGTCTCTTCGTTAAAGGTACCCCGCCAAAACACAACGTCATATCCTCCCTGCCAAATTAAAATAAGTGGTCATCTTAAATATACGGCCCCCCGAACAACCAATGTATTAACCATCATTACTCCTTGTGTGAACATTAATGAAGGTCATGAAAAATAGTAACACTTATTTACATCCACCCACCATATTTTTCTCGTTCTTTCTTTTAAGCATAATGTCTAGCTAGCAACAGAGCGACCATCGTTACAGTGAAGATTGCCAGGTCCAACGTTCATACATTCTGCTGCTATCTGTTGCAGCCGACTACCAAACAATAGCAGCAGCAGCTGCAGTCGTATTATTCTTGTTGTGTAACATGTCTGTATCGAAGCCGAGACTTTTTCCTCAGTTTTAAATTGTTTACATGTTGGTGTGTTAAGACGAATATCATAAGAAATAATAAAGATCTTTTTTGTTGTTTATTTGGTGGAGTGCATTGATGCGCGTTTTTGGTTCACGTCAATAGTTGTAGCAGCTTCACTATTGATAACTCTAATATCTAATATCTTCTTTCTATCAGTGAAATGTGTCAAGAGCATGCCTTTATTTTTTACATTTTATTTCCAATTTATTTACTTCATTTAAAGCTATATATATATATATATATTATTTTTATAGAGGTTTAAGTAAATGCCCTGTTTATAATAAACAGTATTAACTACATTATTGTATTATTATTTGTCGCCATATTTATTACAACGTTCCGGTCGCTGTACGTTTCGGCCTTCATCAGGTGGTTGGAATATCGAACTGAACCCTTTATTTCGCAGACTGTTATCTGAAGGTTCTTCACTGCCTTAACCGGGTATTGAACTCACACTCTTTGGGCCCTGTCACTGGATCTAACAGACGCCTTTATCCACTGTGCCATGTGTCCTTGAGGACATCTGTGTATGAATTTCTGGGTATTATAAACCTAATGTCTTCCCCCCCTGCTATTTTTACCAGTGCTCATATTGAAATTTTTGCTGTCATCATAAAGGCGTGGGTTAGATCCAGTGACAAGACCCAAAGAGTATGAGTTCAATACCTGGTTAAGGCTGTGGAGAACTTGGAGAGGGGAATTAACAGGAGATAACTGATAACTGACATCCATTAAACATGGCACGTGGAACTAGAACAGTCTACCCCAGTGAGCGAAATAAAGGGTTCAGTTCGAGATTCCAACCACCTGAAGAAGGCCGGAGCGTACAACGGCCGAAACGTTGTAATAAATATGGCGATAAAGATGAGGACAATAGTCCGAATAATGTAAATAATGTACATAATACCTCATCTCAGAAATATAGACAGATACTGAATATTAACTACATTTACCGGCCTGAATGTCCGAGAAATCTCAAAGAAAATATGTATCCTCCGACAGGAATCGAACCTGTATCCTACACGGAACCGCCATATAACCTGACGTGCTATACAATTTAGCTAAAAGAGGAAGCGTCTTGGTTTGCAAGGTTAAATTACTCTTTCCGAACAATAAACTTCCCATAATTTCTCTGGAACGTTCATATCTTCTCGGAGCGTATCTTAACGTAAACAAATGACATAATATATGATGAAATGAACTAAGTCCGACAATTATTTAAATATATATTTGTTTATACGCTATTTTTATAGATACAAATATTTAAGTAAAGGCTCTGTTTATAATAAACAGTATTAACAACATTCACCGGCCTGAATGTTAATGTCCGAGATATCTGGCAGTTCCGTGCAGGATACAGGTTCGATTCCTGTCGGAGTACACGTGTTTTCGAACACTCAGAGCTGAAGACCGCTGGGTTCTGACTATTCTCATGCTGAGGTAATTTTGTTTTTATATTATTTATTTTAGGATATTAAATCAAAAATATGTTAAAAATCGCTACACAACTGCGATCGCGTTTCGACGCATATCAATGCATCTCCTCAGGCATTTGTAAATTACTGGCGAATGAACGATTAATTTAATTTCAAAAGTAAAATACCTCCTCTTCTTTCGAGAAAAATAAGCTTGAGGGCTTTATATATATATATATATATATATATATATATATATATATATACGAGAAATGCTTTTAAATGTTAAACGACGAAGTATGATGGGTTCGGTTTCGGTTTCTCCAGGTCGGAATAATTTATTGACACCCTCTTATTCGGAAAAATGCCCATATATTTTTCTTTCACACAATTTTTTTTTCATTCCAACCTAACGAAGTCGTTAAAAAAGATTTTCTTCTTGGTCTCATCGTCTCCAATTTTGTTTTGAAGAAAGGCATGGATCTATCTTTTTTTCCTCAAAATATGGGTCAATAGTAGGGTAGACGGTGCTCTTTAGTGTTACGCAGGAGTTGAATTTTGGGGTTCTTAGTTTTGCTATATACGAGGTGCATTTCAGAAGTTTTGAGACTTTTGCAGAAGAGACAGTTATTAATTTCAAAGAAGTAAAAAAAAAAAAAAAACCTCTCTAATCTTCAAAGTAGAATTCTCTGACTTCAATGTACTTATTGTAGCGCTCCAGCCATTTAATGACGACCTCATGGAAATCACCCAAAGTAATAGTTTCCCTTACTCTTGTCAAAGCTCCTTTCCTCTTCTCAATGTTTGCAAATCAACTGTCCCTGGTGTTCTTCAGCTTAGGGAACAGCCAAAAGTCACAGGGAGTAAGGTCTGGACTGCAGGGAGAGTAAGGGAAGGTCTTGATGCTCATCTCTGCCAACACAAAACCTTATTGCATAGCGAGCTTCCAAAATGTCTTGACGTTCAGGCTGCTTTCTACAAAGTAGTCACCTGTGGGGTACCTGTAGGTTTTTCTTTAATGGTCCCAAGTAGGGTGTGTTCAAAGAGCTGTTGCAGCCGTCTTCTTCATTCTGGAATAACGAAAGTTGGTAGGCCATCTTATTTGTTCAGTAATCATATATCGCTATCCATTACTCCCCATGCCGCAGGAGGCACGGTGGAGTAATGGATAGTGGTATCGGAGAGCCGAGTTCGAATTCCACTCAAATCCATTACATTCACTTAAGTGCTAAGATCCTTGCGAAAGGTATGAATCCTCTTCTTCTCCACCCAGCTATAGGTAAATAGCAGGACAAACCGAGTTCCATAGCCTTGGATTGCAACTGGTCTACCGAAGAAATAAATCGTAACCTACTGCGGGAAAAAAATCTGCCTCGTCAGTCATGTATCGAAAGATGCATGATCACCTAAGCGTGTATCACGCATGGTACATAACTGAATCATATACCGTAAATTGCGGCGTACAAGTCCACCTGGATATTTAGGTCTATACCTACCGTATAGGTCGATCCCCTCCAAACATACGGTAGCCAGTGGCCCTGGTTTCTGGAATACATTTTCTCACCATTACACTGTTACTGGCCATGGATAGAACGAGCGGGTGACTTATTTTTACGTATATTGTAACATTTTGTTTGAATGTGTTATCGTATATTACTTACACTCAAAGTTCAAACACTGGTCAATGACTGAGTTTAAAATGGGCCCAGAAGGAAAAGAAGTGATAGTCAAAATGCTTCTTCCATTTTTTGTTCGCTTTGATAAGGCTTATACAAAGTTAAACATTTGTATGTATATACGAACGTACCCACGAATGAGAGGAACACCCTTAGCTGTCGTGGAGGCAATTCATCAAAGGAAGGTAACTTCGATAATAAGTGGGCAGATAGAGCTCACTATTCATGCCAATGGTCATCTACCTAGAAGAAGGAAACACTGATATAAAACCAACCAATCTGGCTTCATGGAAATGCCGAAGGATCTACTTGAACCCCGCATCATCATTCACGCGGGTTACCAAGGGAAGCATCCCTTGGTGAAACACCAGGCCGAACTCTAAAAATTTGATACTGATAAGGAAAGCTCTAGTCAGCCATTTAACCTAACGAAGAAAAAATCGACCAAAAATTAGTTAATTTTTTTTTAAAATGGAAAATAGGACAAATTAACAGCTAATCAGATAATTTTAGGGTGCATTTCATTTTTAGAACAATTAAAAAATGCAAATCTTGTCGTTTTTGCATGCAAGTGGTACGCCGACTTGGTTAGCGACGTCATTACACACCTGGGATGCAACTTGTATTGGACTATACTAAAAAAGGAAAAGTAACATGGAGTTGGCATCTCTGTACGCAATAACACTTTGAATGAACACACCCTCCCATGCCAAGAGCAATTTTTTTACAAGACATCTACTTCAGAAACGGAATGTGCCAATTTTTATGCATTTTGGCATGTTGAATTCAAAAATGACCTTCAGATCAGATGATTGGCTCTAGATTTAGAGATTCTCTGCTCGTTCATAATGCAAAAATAAAATGGCTGCCACTTACTTGAAAGCTTTCTGTGTAGTCATTTTATTCCTTTCTCCGTAGCACTCTGTCAAAATTTCCATCCAAGAAACGTTTACGAATCTGGAGACGAACAAAGACGCCTTCATTTATTTTCACTTCATTTATCATGCGAAATTTATTCTGCACATACTTAAATGCGGCCTTTGTTTTATCCATAGCCTTCATGAGATTTTTCATCGGACCAAACCTAACCTGGAACCTAACACTTCAGCCTTGCTCTTAGGAAATACCAAATCTCTAATTCCTTTAGATCATTTTGAAATATGATTCAGAGAAAGATGTTGGACAACAATCTTGGTAACATTGTCTTCCCCATCATCTGACTCAATTTTATATGATTACGGTGCTTCTGGAAGTAGGATGACTTTATTCTGGGGAACAGGACGCAAAGTCGATGGAATGTTTGGATATTACACTGTCCATTTGTTTTTCTTTGACATTCCCTTAGCAATTGGAGGCACTGTACAGAAGTAGTAATCATGGACACTGCAGTGTATAAAGGCGTTAGTTAGATCCAGTTACAGGACCCAAAGAGTGTGAGTTCAATACCTGGTTAAGGCAGTGGAGAACTTTCAGAGGGAAAATCAACAGGAGATAACTGATAACTGACACCCATTAAAAACATGGCACGTGGAACTAGAACAGTCTACCCCAGTGAGCAAAATAAAGGGTTCAGTTCGACATTCCAACCACCTGAAGAAGGCTGGAGCGTACAACGGCCGAAACGTTGTAATAAATATGGCGACAAAGATGAGGACAATAGTCCGAATAATGTAAATAGTGTACATAATACCTCATCTCAAAAATATAGACAGATACTGAAAGGCCGAAACGTTGTAATAAATATGGTGACAAAGATGAGGACAATAGTTCCTAAAGCTTGTTCCGCCATATGTTTACTCAAGCTCGCTCAATCGGAGTGTCCTACTTGCCTTCCATTTGTCCTGTAAGTATCTGATTTTCCAAGCCCACTTTCCTCATGATGTTTCTTAGAAATTTCAGCTGTCTCTTCCTTATGTTAAGTCTATCGTCTTTTCTATTTTGTTACCAATTCTGTCAACCGAAAAACGTTATTTGAAGAACCGAATCGTAGTTCGGTTTGTAGTGAGTCATTATTATATTTGAAGATAAAGAAGAATTAGTTATTTCATATATATTTGTATTGTATGTGTATATATGCCTATATATGTGCGTGTATATGTGATTGATAACCATTTCACTGCGCGTTTTCTGTATAGGTTCCAGCTCATTGCGTGTGGGTTTCTATAGCTCGATCCAATTTAACTTTTTTTTTGGCGTCCAAATATATACGGTTTTTTACTTGGCACAGGCCGGGAAAGTTCCAAAATAATATTAAGCTTAACCCCTAGGGGACTATCCCGCCAGAAGGTACCTCTCCTTCGGAGTCATTACCCAGCGACTGAGGCATCACCAAAAAGGGAAATGCCGAGAGGGCATGATCAAATTTCCCACTTTAAACCCAATTTAAGCTGACCTTATGTCACATTCGGTAACGACGTGGGACCACTAAAAATTAATACATATAGGGTTTCTTTATTTGATTTTCGTCACTTTTTCTTAGCCAATCGCTTCCCGACTTTCATCAGGATCAGATGCATCGAAAATGTATTCCCAAGATGGAATAAAACACTAGTCTCTTGTACAGCCTGAGATATACGTAATTAGTTCATTTATGAGACAGATCCGTTTACCGAGTTTTTTATGCTTTAGCTAAAGATGCAGTAAACAATTTCGTCGGGAAATATGCTGAATATATTCCCAAACGTGAAACTTTACTATGATTAGTAACAATGACCTCATTTTTATAATTGTTGCAACAGCAGTCAAAATATTCTTTAAAGTTTCTATTTCATCAAATTCAGACGTGAATAGTAACGCAATTTGCGATAAATTTTACTCGTATTTTTTTATGTTCGGTCATTTTTAAAAGCCATTTGTTGAATTTTTAAAAGTTTCAGTATTCTATAAACGCCACTATTTACGATTTTCTTTTTCTTTACACTGAGACTGAAATACGCCTATGGAATTAACCGTTTGGTAAAAGGCCTTGAAGGAATTTTATTGTGCAATTTGCACTTTAGAAATAGAACTCAAAGAAATTTCGTATAATTAAACTGAACCCCCCCCACCAAAAAAACAAAAACAAAAAAAAAACTTATATTACAATTTGCAATGGGAATTTATTCATTTAAAAGTCTCTCTCTATATCCTGTGGTAAAAAAAAAAATACTAACAAAAAATATTTTAATTTTCCAGAACTTTTCACTTAAAATTTTAGCTTTTACACTTTTCCTGCTTTTCGTTTGTAGCACGTCGTTTGTGGCACTTTACCATTTTAGCTTTCACTCCTTAGATTCTTGAAAAGAAAGATACATTTTCACTGAATATTCTCTCAGGGTATTCCACAGTATTCCACGGTACTCCATGGTATTTACCAAGGCGTCCCATGCGTCTTGTTATTTCCACAATACCAAGTCGTGTCTTTTCTCTTAAGAAAGAAACTTCTATCGAATACAAGACACTGGACAAAGATTCAAGACAACTATTAAAAGTACACACGTTGGTGAGTATGAAGTATGTGTACATACACAGAGAGAAAACACACACACACACACACATATACACACACACATATACACACACACACTAATAGATGGTCAAAAGTCTTAGGCAAGATCCACTTAAAAAAATTAGTGTCCTGCTATTTAGTTGCTTAAATACCAATTTTAGAGAATGGAAAGGATTGAGAACTTTTCAGTACCCGTTGCGTCTGTCTGTCTATCTATCTATCTCTGTTCATATCTATCTATCTATCTATCTATCTATCTATCTCTGTTCATATCTATCTATCTATCTATCTATCTCTGTTCATATCTATCTATCTATCTATCTATCTCTGTTCATATCTATCTATCTATCTATCTATCTATCTATCTCTGTTCATATCTATCTATCTATCTATCTATCTATCTCTGTTCATATCTATCTATCTATCTATCTATCTATCTCTGTTCATATCTATCTATCTATCTATCTCTGTTCATATCTATCTATCTCTGTTCATATCTATCTATCTATCTATCTATCTATCTCTGTTCATATCTATCTATCTATCTATCTATCTATCTATCTCTGTTCATATCTATCTATCTATCTATCTATCTCTGTTCATATCTATCTATCTATCTATCTATCTATCTCTGTTCATATCTATCTATCTATCTATCTATCTATCTCTGTTCATATCTATCTATCTCTGTTCATATCTATCTATCTATCTATCTATCTATCTATCTCTGTTCATATCTATCTATCTATCTATCTCTGTTCATATCTATCTATCTATCTATCTATCTATCTCTGTTCATATCTATCTATCTATCTATCTCTGTTCATATCTATCTATCTATCTATCTCTGTTCATATCTATCTATCTATCTATCTATCTATCTATCTATCTCTGTTCATATCTATCTATCTATCTATCTATCTATCTATCTCTGTTCATATCTATCTATCTATCTATCTATCTCTGTTCATATCTATCTATCTATCTATCTCTGTTCATATCTATCTATCTATCTATCTATCTATCTCTGTTCATATCTATCTATCTCTGTTCATATCTATCTATCTATCTATCTATCTATCTATCTATCTATCTATCTCTGTTCATATCTATCTATCTATCTATCTATCTATCTAGGTCTGTTCATATCTATCTATCTATCTATGTATCTATATATGTATGTATCTATCTATCTATCTATGCATGGCTGTATATATTTCTCGTTGTTTTAAACGTTATATTTTAATGGATACACGTGTTTGACTAGATGTCCTGTGTGACTTACGTCTACCAGCCAGTGCATTGGAGTGACTTAATAAAGGAAATGTGTGGTGGACGGCATATGTAATTTTAATATATTCAAATAAACAGGGCATCTACTTGTAGCTGCGCAAAAGTCTTTGGCTAAGTCCACTTCCCATAATTAGTATTCTGATGTTTCGTCATTTAAATAATGATTCTTGAGAGTGGAGCGTGTTAAAAACTTCTCAGCACCACTTCATCTCCCTCCCTTTCTCTATATAGGGAATTGTAGGACAAAATGCTTTATTTGTGACGCGTTTCATCCGTTACGAATTCATAGAACTGGGCTTTTTGCGCTGTTGTGACTAAATGTGGGAAATTTTTTTTGAAATAATTCTTGCAATCTAACCAAATTCCTCTATATTCTTTTTCTTTTGATCATATTTGTTTTTAAATATCGCTCATTGTAATAACAAAAACATCTGTCAAGAATGGCGATACGTTTTCAGAATCTGGGCGTATTCATAGATGCATATATATCCTATTCTTTAAAAATTATATTTTAGTGGGTACACATGTTTGAGTAGACGCAGTGTTTTCTTAAACAGTGTGAATTACATCTACCGGTGCTCGATCTACCCGTCGAGGTGCAGTTGAAATGCACCGAAACGAAGTTGTATCTTTGTAGTGAGTAAACTGTTTTTGTCTATATGATAAAATTATAATAAATAATCATCGCTCCACTGTAGGTATCGAGCCCTCTTTTGCCTGAATGCTGTGAACATCAGAATTTATATATTACTTTCGTTCTCATTGCATCGGATATATCTATATCTCTCTCTATATATATTAATCAATTCCCCCAACCAAGACGATAATGCGACTAAAAAGCAAGGTGCTACTGTGAGTGAAAGAGATTGAAAAGTATTTATATGAAACCGGGAACTTAATCCTAAACAAGGAACAACGGATAAGCCTCTACTCTTGTTCAAAAGGTCCGAGAAGTGTGTGAACTAGGCAATATATATATATGTATGGGGAGGGTATGTGGGTTTGTAAACAGTGACTATTACAGCTAATAATGCAAGACTCTTCGGTAAATCGAATCGAGTTCTCTAAGTCACTGTGTGTTTATCTAAATATAAATACGCTTAAATTCACCTTCTTCTCTGCCGTGCGCCAACGGCTTCAGGGTAAAATTTCCGACTGACGCGAATTCAACCGGTTTTCGATTCTAGCCAGAGGCAACCGGACGTCTAGCCACACTGATGAGCTGTGATACAGCGAAACAGTCTGTCTGTGTATGACAATATATATATATATATATATATATATATATATATATATATATATATATATATATAATACCCTCGGGAAATGTATGACTCCTCTTTTTTCTCCCTCCTGCTATGGGTAAATAGGAGGACAGACTGGGTTCTATAACCTTGAGGGGCAACTGGTCTAGGAGAAGGAGAACTCTGAATTCAAAACCTGCAGATGGACGTTTGGGGACCTTGTGGCACGTAGTGCACCAGGTTTCTGTATTTGGCCCTTCAAAAAGTGTGGTTGGTTCTGCACAAAACCTTCACTATTATAATTAAAATCATGTATCTGGATGCCAGTTTCTAGGAACTGAGCTGCTTGACCCTTATACGTCGAATACGACGGAAGAGTCCACCATAAAAACTTAAAATTAAAAACGTAATTATTTTGTTATTATTCTATGCTGGAAATGATATATATATATATATATATATATATATATATATATATATATATATAGCAACTGGTCTAGGAGAAGGACAACTCTGAATTCAAAACCTGCGAAGGGTTGTTTGGGGGCCTTGTGGCACGTAGTGCACCAGGTCTCTGTATTCGTCCCTTTAAAAGTATGGTTGGTTATGTACAAAGCCTACACCACTATAATCAAATAATATGTTCTGGTGTCTGGCTGTCGGTTCCTAGGAACTGATCTGCTTGACCTTCATACATCGAATACGACGGGAGAGTCCACCATATATATATATATATATATATATATATATTTTTTTTTTTTTTAAGCGTATCACCCCAAACAAGGCAGGTGGCCACTATCACGCATGGGGTTACAGAAGGGTTGGAGGAAGAGCAGATAGGAGTGGTAAAGGAAGGGATGTGGAGAAAGAGAAGGACGGAGGGTCGATCAAGGCAGGGGGGGTTACGGGAGATATAGAGCGAGAGCAGATAGGAATGAAAGATGTCAGGAAGTGGATAAGGGAAGTGGATAGATCAAGGCAATTGGAGATGACGATTGACGCTACACTTAAACCGTTGGAGATTGTATTTGTCAGGGAAACAGTAATAGGGAAGGGAGTTCCATAGGCGAGATGTGCGAGACATGAAGCTATTGGAGTAGAAAAGACGTCTACATCTAACAGTTTCAACGGTGAAGGGGTGGGAACGGGATGCCAGCCTCGTAGGACGCTTAAATTCACGAGGCTTAGGGACAAGCGAAAGCAAATCCTCGGAGCAATTACCGTGGAAGTACTTGTAGAAAAGGCAGAGCGATGCAACATCGCGTCTGTGAGAGAGCGACTGCAGACGAGATGACAGATCAGGGCCAATCACATTGCATATCCGTCTCTGGATCTTATCAAGAACCCTGAGGCAACACGCAGGGGCCCCAGACCATAAATGGCAGCAATACTCCATGCAAGGTCGAATGGTAGACTTATAGACTTGGAGGATCGATTCCGGGGAGAAGAATTTCCTGGCTCGGCACAGGGAACCAACTTTTCTTGCGGTGGATGATGCAATTGACTCGATGTATTTGTTCCATCTCAGATCAGCGGACAGCGTGAGACCGAGCAGCCGCAGAGAGGAGCTCTCGAGAAGTTGGTCCTCAGACATTCTGATGGGATGCAGGGATGGGTCCTTGTGGTGGTTAATGGAGAGCAGTTTTGTTTTAGAGGCATTAAAGTTGACCATCCATTTCTCTCCCCAGTCCACAACCGATTGGAGGTCCTTTTCAATTTGAGCTGTCAGGTTAATTTTGTCCGTCTCAGTAGATTTGTGCTTGAGTCAGGAGTAAATAGTAGTGTCGTCAGCGTAGATACCGACTTGGGAGTCTATGGCGTCAGGAAGGTCGTTTATAAATATGAGGAACAGAGTAGGGCAAAGGATGGAGCCTTGAGGAACACCAGCGGTAGTGGGATAGGAGTTGGAGAAGAATCCACTGAGAACAACCTTCAAATCCCGGTTTGATAGGAACGATTGAATTAGGTCAAACAATCGACCTGTGATACCATAACCCCGGAGCTTGCGAAGGAGGCCGGCATGCCAAACCCTATCGAATGCTTTGGAGATGTCAAGGGCCACGGCACGGGCTTCGCCATTACTATGGATAGCTTGGTAGACAAATTCAGTGATGGCCGTAAGCACATCGGCAGTAGACCGGGCAAAGCGGAAACCATACTGCTTGTCTGAGAGCAGATCGTGGGATATCAGGTGAGTAATCACTTCGGTGTTGATAATGGCCTTGAAGACTTTGCCGAAGATGGGAAGGAGACTGATAGGGCGGTAATTAGAAGGGTTGGAGGGGTCGCCAGAGTTCTTAAAGACAGGAACAATGGTAGAGGACTTCCAGCAGTCAGGAAAACAGGAGTCCTTGAGGCAGCGGTTGTACAATTTAGAGAGGGCAGGTGCCAGTTCAGGTGCGCATTTCTTCAGGACAATGGCTGGTATTCCGTCGCTGCCGGTAGCCTTGTGGAGATCTAAGTTAGAAATAATGCCCAGTACCGACGACGGGGTTATGTGCAAGCCGTCCAGTAGGGCCTCAGTTCTGGGAGGGAAGTCGGGCAAGGGTACCCCAGAGGAGTCAAGCATAGAATTGGAAGAAAACTTTCGAGCGAAGCATTCGGCCTTGTCGGCAGAGGTGGTCAGGACCTCAAACTGATTGAACAGTGGAGGAATGGAGGGTTTGTTACTATTCAGAACGCTCTTGCAGAGGCACCAATAGTCCTTGGAGCCAAATTTGCGGGATGCAATACGTTCCTTCATCCGAGCTGCAAATAGTGCCTTGGCATTGTCGAGGGTACGCTTACACTCATTGCGTGCAGAGGTAAATAGACGTCTGTTGGAGTCGGACATGACACTACGAAAACGGTGGAAGAAGTGGTTCCTATGGGCAATGGCGGCTGAGCAAGCAGCTGTGAACCAGGGGGAGGAGCGCGGTTTGACCTTGAATTTCCTGGAGGGGATGAAAGCTTCGATACCGGCTTTGATCCAGGAAGAGAACTCAGAAGCACACTCATCAGTGGGGAGCTTAAATACAGCATCCCAGCGGACATCGCGGAGGAAGTCCCGAAACGAGTCCCAGTCAGCCCGTTGGTAGCAGAAAGTGGTTCTGGTGGTAGGAGGTTCTTTGCAGGGGGTGGGGCTGAAGGAGATACTAACAGACACGACAGCATGATCGGAGTTACCGATAGGACAGAGCTGCGTGGCACTACACGACTCAGGGATGGAGGTAAAACACAGGTCGAGGAGTGAGGGCTTACAGTCACGATTGTAGGAAAAACGCGTGGGGAAATCGATTATCTGGGTGAGGGATTGAGAGATTGAAAAGTTGAGAGTATGTACGCCAGCGAGGTCAGTGGTAGCGTTCTGTAGCCACTGGTTGTGATGGGCGTTAAAATCACCAAACACAAATATGTGAGCGGACGGATGGACAGAGAGGGCCTTATCTATGCTGTCAGAAATGACATCGAGTATCCCGCAGTCCTGAGAGGATGGAGAGCGGTAGAGGAAGAAAAGATAGCTTACAGCATTGAGAAGAGATAGGCGGAGACACAAGTAGGAATGATCCGGCGATTCGAGAGAGGTCTCTCTAGCCAGAGGGAGATGGTCCTTGACGTAGACACCCAGGCCATGCATGTGGGTTAGAGAGTCTTTTCTGAGGAGTGGGAGGTATCCAGGGATCGAGAGATCAGAGGAAGGGATAGAGGAGTCAAGATTGGTCTCACACAGGGCGAGTATATCCGGGCACTTAGCTATGAGGAAAGACTGAACGCTGCAGAAGTTATATTAAGACATTGTTATGTTTATACGTTCTTTTGATAGATATAAATATTTAAGTAAATGCTCTTTTTATAATAAACAGCATTAACGACATTTTCCGGCCTTAATCTTAAAGTTCAGAAGATGAGAGAAATAGAGGAAAAGAAGGAGAAAAAGGGGTGGGAGGAGGTGGGGGAGGGAACAAAAAGCGAATATTATCTATCTATCTATCTGCATTTTATGTATTTAACATTATTTTTTTATTAAATGAATTTCTAAATTTAAAAAAAATTCTAGTATGCAAAAGCATGTTTCATTTTATTTTTTCTCATGATCATTTATAAAGATTTATCATTCTTCTGATTCCACTTCATCTACAGTGCTGTTCGATGAAAGTGACTCACCTGATTTTTTTTCACTAAATGTTCTCTTCTCCGATGAAACGAAAGTTGAGATAAATTCAAAGGATAAGCGATCTAAAATCCGAAGAAGAAGCTTTGAAAGCTCTTTGAATTTAGCAGTAAGTACTGTCAAGCATCCGTTCAGTATAATGTTCTGGGGTTGCTTTACTTTTCATGGAACTGGTTTCTTAAAACCTATTGAAAAGACCCTCAGGAACGAGCAGTAGAAGAGAATTTTAGACTCTTGTCTGCTCCCTTCTGCTGAAAGGGTGCAAATCGACCCCAACAAGCTCATTTTTATGCAGGATAAGGCTCCCTGTCAGAAATCAAAATTGATGAAGGAATACTTTGATGAGAAGCAGGTGAGTGTTATGACATGGCCGCTCCAATCTCCTAACCTCAAACCCATAGGAAACTTATGGAGTATTATAAAGTACAGGCTCTCGAGAAAGCAGTTGAGCAACAAAGAGGATTTGATTGTGAATTTCATATCCGAATGGAATTCAATGCTTGGAGATGAGATTTGCCAGAACCTAATCAATTCAATGCCAAAAAGGGTTGAAAAGGTTATTCAAAATAAAGGAAGACCCATAGATTATTAAATATTTCGAACTATACTACGTATTATAGATAAATTATACCTCTATTATTCTTTATTTAAAGCTGTTCGGTTATGTTTCTATTGATTACTAGTTGCAGGAAATAAGTGAGTCACTTTTTTTTTGCACAAGGTTTTTCCCCTAAATCTCATTTATATCCAAAATTATAATTATCAATAAAATACCTTAGGATGAGTAAACTTTTTTTTTTTGACTAGGTGGTCGTTAAAAACGGGTCTTTATATTAGTCTGATTAAAAATTAGTTTGACCCCCCCCAAAAAAAAACAATAGGCGAAAATATTTTTAAGCAAAAAAAAGAAAAAAAACAAATCAGGTGAGTCACTTTTATCGAACAGCATTGTATTTTCTGCATTCTAACCTTTATATCAGTTACTATTAGGATTACTATATTGTTTTCTGTGTTTTCACGTACTTGTAATTCGGACACAAATTACCAATAAAGCCAATGACTTCTTGTAGTTATTTGACAGAGTTATTCAAAGTGCTACTTGAGTAGTGATGAAAATCTGACTTGCCGCTTGCGAAATACTAATGACAAACATTTTGTTCGGTATTCAATCAGTCCCCGGTACTAACGAAGTGTAAAAAAAAATCTACTTTGCGCATTATGGCATGAATCAACGATCAGCGGCGTTAAGAGGTCGATAAAACTATTCAGAAAATCGACAAACTAAAGAAACCTCACAGTTTTGTAAATCCTTTTCGCTAATTGATAATTTCCTGAAAATAAATCATTCAAATATATAATATATATTAGAAGAATAAGATAAAAAAAAGAACTTTTATACTATGTCTTGTACGATATAAAACATTTCTTACTTATATGCATTCCGAGCTTCTTTTTCTAAAGATTTCAGAATTTCTAGTGTTAGCCTTCAGCCGGTACACTGGGAACTGTCTCTAAACGGAAGCGGAAGTAACTGCCGACAGCTTTTCATGGCTGCAAGAAATCTATCATTTGGCCTTGAAATATTGAAGCCGAAAGAAATACCAAATGCGTTTCTTAAAAATACAAATAATCGAAAAAGACAAATTGAAATTACTCGCCAATCAAATCGCCGGACGGAATATTTTTTAAAAACCAACATAAAGACAAGAGGAAAAGGGGAAAAGAAAAAAGTTAAATTGGAAGTTAGACAAGAATGAAAAAAAGAAAGAAAGAAATGAAAGTAGAACATTTGAAAAAGAAGAAAAACAGTTTCGTAAAGAAGCAAAAGAAAAAAAATTGTAAGGAAGTAATCAAAGAAGAAAAAATAGTGAAAACAAAAAAGAAGTAGAAGAAAAAGATAACGAAAGAAAAAGTTAACGAAGAAGAGGCAAACATGGGGGAAAGAGAAAAGTGAAAAGTAAAAAGAAAAAGAAAACGAAAGTAATGAAGGAGAAAAGGATAAGATAAATAAAAAAAATGAAATGAGAAGAAAATAAAAATGGACGTAAAGAAGAGGAAGTGACAGACAAAGAAGAAAATCAGATGTTATACAAAAATGAAAATGAAGGAAAAAAAAAGATGGCAACAGAATGTTTGGAAAAGAAGATAATAATTTAACAATGAAGAAGCAGAAAAAATCAGGACGAGATGAAGTAATCCAAGAAGAAAAATAAAAAAAAAGGAAAAAAGAAAAGTGAAATAAAAACGAAGAGGAAAACACGGGGAAGAAAGAGCAAAAAAAAAAAAAAAAAAAAAGCGAAAAAGAAAAGAAAAAAAAAGGAAAAAAATAGAAGGAGAAGAAGAATAAAGAAGAAGAGGAGGAAGAAGAGATAGAAGAAGAAAGTTCCCACCCACCAAACGAAGAGTAGATATTTTGCAAGCATGAAAGACATTTGTAAACTATCAACAACAGATGGAAGACAAAGACACGTGAATGAATATCTTTAAAGGTTTCCTGAGAAACTAGCTATTAAACATTCGCTGCATAAAAAGAGCTGCGGAAGGAAATTCAAATTTATTCTCTTCCCGGGAAACGCAGTATATCAGAATCTGACAACTACAGTTTCACTTTCACTTTCCGTTTCTCTCAACACCTTTCAGAAATGTATGAACGTGTGAATGTGTGTGTGTAATTTAATGTGTTTGTGTGCGTACATGTGTGTGTATGTGTATATGGGTGTGTGTAAAAGTAATATGTATATGTATTAATCAGCTTTTACTTTCAAAACTTAGTGTATAAGGGAGAAAAATTCCTTCTTAGGGAAATATTGCTAAGTTTGATTAAGATTATGATAATTATATTCTATCTATCTATCTATCTATCTATCTATCTATCTATCTATCTATCTATCTATCTATCTATCTATCTATCTATCTATCTATGTTCATGTCTCATTCATTCATTCATTCATTCATATCTATCTATCTATCTATCTATCTATCTATCTATCTATCTATCTATCTATCTATCTATCTATCTATGTTCATGTCTCATTCATTCATTCATTCATTCATATCTATCTATCTATCTATCTATCTATCTATCTATCTATCTATCTGCTCCTTCCTTCCTTCTTTCCTCCCTTCCTATCTATCTATCTATCTATCTATCTATCTATCTATCTATCTATCTATCTATCTATCTATCTATCTGCTCCTTCCTTCCTTCTTTCCTCCCTTCCTATCTATCTATCTATCTATCTATCTATCTATCTATCTATCTATCTATCTATGTAAATCTGTTATTATATATCTCAATATGTTCACATCTATTGATCTATCTATCTCTGCTTGCTTGCGGACATGTCATTAAAAATATAAATCACAATCTACGTTCGAGAGAGCGCAAGACCAACTAATCACTGTGTAACCGCTGTCCGCAAGTCGTATACTTGCAAAATCTATAGTAACTACGAGTACATAATATTCCTACCTATAACATGTGCAAATAAAGTTACTATCCTCTGGCATATACTTTTGCTTATTATACACAACAGTAAAGCGCTGGATTGACTCTAATGAAATACTTATTTCTTTGATGAATACAAATGAAAACACTTACATAGCCTTGTGCCATACTAATAGACCTTTTACTCAAATTTCGCACCAAACTGGCAGGGTTGACTTGGCCACTGAATTCAGAAGTTCATGCCTTCATACCTGAATTTCAAATATGAAAACGAGAATTCTGGACAGATGGATATATAAACAATTGTCCGATAGATGGTATAAGCACACTCTCTCTCAGACAATACAAGAGAATGTAGGGTCAGATTATTGAAACGGGAGGTGATGATTGATCTCGCATCACAGACGAGTAATTGACAAAATATCGGAGAAAATAAAATATTAAGTCATGCCCATGTTTGCTACATGTGTTACAAAAATTTTCAATTTTCTACATAGAACGTGTGGAAGCTCGTGCAATAACCTGTTCTCATCAGCTGCTGACCAGGACAGGTAACACATTTTCGGTGGCTATAGCGGTTCTGCCACCCCTGGGGTCACAAGCAGCTTTTGCCAAAAGAACATTGTTTTTCGGTGAAGACGTGTCAGCCGCTGCGATTTTTATACTACTGCAAGTCAGTTTTTCTAAAGTTGTCTCCAACAAAGGAGTTTGCTTTTGATCGTTAAACAAAACACAACGTGCTCGTAGAGACAGTTATCAGCAGCGTAGAATGGAAGGTAAACATTGTGTTGCGAGCATGGTTTTAATTAAATTTGTTTATTTTTGGATCTTGGCCAGATTCAACTCGATGACTTTTGACCTGTGGTCTGGAGATGGCGTGAAGCACTCTTCAGGCACCGACCAGTGATACCCACCTTTAAAAGGAAAGAAACGATTGAACGTGCAAGGAATCCACAGCACCCGATCTCAACAGTTAGCACATGGCATGTCCACCATTAATGTTTCTGGGTGAATATGAATTATACAGTTTTGGGTGAGAATTATAGACTGAAAACTTCTGACTTTTATTTTGGCAGTTTGTGCATTTGTGGCCTGGTTTACCACATGTATATCAAATAATAATTTTGGTTTGGTTTGGTTTAGTTTGTTTTGTTTTACGGCAACCTTACTAGATTATTTAACGTCGACAAAATTTTTTATTGCTTATAATATTTTTCCCCCCAAATCTATTGCTGGTAATATTTTTTCCTACAGAAATCTATTGCAACTAATACTTTTTTCAAAAAATGTATAGCTGGAAATATTTTATTTCACAAATGTATTGCTGGTAATAATCTATTTCTGATAATATTGTTTTAATAAAAATGTATTTCAGGTATTAAAACCTATTTTTGCACTTTCATAGTTTTTTAACCACAGTTTAAGTGTTGACTATTTGCCCATAGCTGGAACCCTGACAGGTGTTACCACCCCGGGTCATGGTGGACCTGGGAACACCAGCAATTAAGAGGTGGTTCCACGCTCTTCAAAATCTCCTGATCAGAGGCCTTGCTATCGGGTGGAGTTTATCGTCTTACCCAAGAGGTGGATAAAGTTTATCGTCATACCTAGGACGGAATAATTTTGGTATTGGCCTTTGTGTTTTATGGTACATTATAGTATTTTCACTGTTTTTTCAATCATCTTTTCAGTTTCTTTGAGGCTGCGTAATGCGACTTTAAATTCAATGAATGTTATCGTTTTGTCATTCTGAGTAATAACAGTTGTGTATAGTTTAAGTTTATAGGGGAAAGCTTTTAGGATCAAAGTGATTATGTAATTACCATTAAAGTCTGATAAAATTCAAAAGAAATCTTCTAAACTTTTCATCCCGGTATATTCTACAAATTTAAAGCTTTACTTTAAATATTCAGAGACGAAAAAAATATGTCCGTTTTCAGGTTTAAAGTTGAAATGTTTTAAAAATGTATTTTTTAGCTGGCGAGTTACTGATGTTTATAAAACGTAACAATGTTTATTTCCGAAAGATTTGTCCTTTTCCCAAAGCAAAAAGGAGAGAGGAAAAAGAAAAAACAACACAAAAGTAAAAAAAAAAGATTCTTAAATTGTCATGTCAAAATGGAGCTGTATCATTTTTTAAAAAATGAAATGAAAATACAGACAAATTTATTGCTAGAAATCGTTGTTTTCTATCAAAATAACCTGAATACTTTTTTGTTTGTCTTAATCCGATAAGATGAATGATGGCAAAATAGTTATTTTTATTGTTCTTACTTTATCTATTGTTTTTATTTTTTTATTATTATTATATTAAACATTGTGTTTGGGTTCTGGTAAGAACGGCATACCTTCTATCATTCAAACACTAAAATCTGTCGCCTTATGATAAAATATTTTCCTCTTAATGTTGAGATTTTAAAGACACGAAAACAACTGTAGCTGATGACCAGCTTATTAATCAGAAAAAAATATAAATACCTTTTGAAGATGTAAGTTAGTAACTTACGTTGATAAATATTAGGAAGAATAAAACATAAAACTAGAATATTTCATCGATTGTTGCAATTATATATAACAGTTGAGAATTCTAAAACAATGTGAATAAACGGTAATATTATTACTGTTACCACACACACACACACACACACACACACACACACACACACACACATATATATATATATATATATATATATATATATATTTTATACAGCAAAAAATCCAAAATTACCTCATGTGGGTATAGACTATTTCAAACTAGCGCTGCTATGTGCCAGCTATCCTCAGCCCAAGAGTGTCTGGAAATGGTGTTTTTTGAATTTGGTTTAGATAGCGTTGTTGAAAACGTATGGGGCCACTTAAGAGGACGCCTCAGTTTAGATAGGGAGTCTCGGTTGATGACCAGGAGATGGGCCGCGGTTGGGGGTTTATTTATGTCCATGGCCTTTAGTTGCATGTAAATGAATTTAAATTCTTGCTAGTGGTGAGGGATTTAACACACACACACGCACACACAGACACACACACACACACATATATATTAAGGCATGTATTGTTAAAGACTAAGGAACTTTTCCGTTTAATAATCTTTTTAATGTTTTTATCTTGCTTTCTCGCAAGTTTTTTTTATATTTGGGTCTAATTTCCTATTCCATGGTGTTTTCCCGAGAGCTTTCGGTTGTCGTCAACCGTCATCATCCAACAACACTGTGTAAATACCCAAAATATTATCTATAAAATAAAATAATAAGCAATATACTTCAAACAAAAACATACAGC
This sequence comes from Acanthosepion esculentum, assembly GCA_964036315.1. NCBI lineage: Eukaryota > Metazoa > Mollusca > Cephalopoda > Sepiida > Sepiidae > Acanthosepion > Acanthosepion esculentum. The sequence continues at coordinate 29,983,505 of OZ038506.1, read as the reverse complement.
CACAACCGAAAGCGCTCGGCAAAACACCATGGACTAGGGCCTTTTTTCCACAACTTAGACCCAAATATAAAAAACACTTGCGAGAAAGCAAGAAAAAAAGCAGTAAAAAGATTATTAAACGGAAAAGTTCACTAGTCGTTAACACATGCCTTAATAATGACATGCTGCCAATATATATATATATATATATATATATATATATATATATATATATATATATATTTCATTAAAAACGACTGACAAGGTGCTTTTATTTAGTTTTTTATATAATTTCTCGTGCGATCTAATAAAGTTTTTCTTTTCAGAGGATAAATTATATAAAAATTGTCCGAATGTTCTTTTCCGAGCGCTTTCGGCTATACATTTAGCCATTATCAAGGATTATATTTCAACTGTTAGAATTAGAAATAGTTTGTTATGTGTATGTTTTATAAAGTGATTCATTTTTTTGTTTCAAAACACGGTCAAGATATTATGTCCATGTTCAAAGTTAATATGGGGCCACTTAAGGGGAGATAAACCATTGAGGGGAGATAAACCAATTGTACAAGAAGAGTAGCTACATTTTTTTTTAAATTAAAATCAGATTGCCCTGTTTATGCAAATTCGCTTAAAAGGTACAAAAGCTGATCGAGATCAAAATTTGTGGTTCTGATGTGTCTTACTAAAACAGAATACATTTTCTTTCTTTCCTTCTCCAGAGCTCCCTCGCTCTTCCTCTGTTTCTTTCTGTCTGTTTTTCTCTCTCTGTCTCTCTCTGTCTCTCTGTCTATATATATACATACATATATATATATATATATATATATATATATATATATATATATATATATATATATGAAATGACTGGTTAATCATTTCCGAGTATGTTTGTCAGCCAAGGTGGCTAACTAATCCCTGTTGCAGACGCATGATCAGGAAAAATTGTGTTTCTCCTTTCAGATCCAACTCATATAATTTTCAGATTCATCTCATCATAGCTTTTAATAGATAAATGACTCTCTCTCTCTCTCTCTCTCTCTCTATATATATATATATATATATATATATATATATATAGATAGTCATTTACTAAGCGAAATTTAATTGTAGCAGAAAGCGGAAATTATAGGTAACTAGTGAGGATTGTACTCACTACTCAGTCGTAATTGTAATTGCGAGGTAAGCTTTCTAACCATTACCCCCTCGAAGACCCTGATACACACACACACACACACACACACACATATATATATATATATATATATATATATATATATATATATATATATATATAAATATTACTCAATTGTCTAGGAAACGATCGCGTCTTAGCATTCAACATTTAATTGCAAACTGAAATTATTATTTCTGGTTTAATTTCCTCTATCAAATTAGAGGTACTGCGAGCTATTTCCATAAATACAGCTCAATAATCATTATTAATATTTGCTGAATTTAATCAATTTATTATCTATCTATCTATCTATCTATCTATCTATTGGTACATGTTCAGTTTCTATCTATCTATCTAATGTAATGTCACGTTTTTTTAGATTTTATTGAAAAATTTCACGCTAATTGATCAAGTGATACAATTCGCCTGTACATCGATAGAAACGATCATCAGATGCTTAAAGTAAAGTCAGTTCAATTTTCCCGTCCGTATTTATATCTGTGAGAGAGGACTACCACAACCCTGCCTCACAAGAGGATCAGAATGAAGCAGTCGCCGGCTACGAGACACAAACACGTATCTGAAAAGTAATTATGTATTTCATCGCTATTTCAACAAATCAAGGAAGAACGACGGGTGGGTATTAATAATTCGCCTCTAGAATTAGCTAATGATCTCTTCTATTCGACAGTATGTCATTTATAGTTCATTTAATCATTCATTGGGAAAACTTGCAAAAATGAAATTTGGGTTCTTCATAATATTTGGCTTGTGAACCGAAACAACGTTCCACCATCTGCCAACCTTTCACTTTTGCACTGCATTCTTACAGGTGATGAAAAATGAGTTTTGCATGTCAACAGAAAATTGTCCCGTGCTTAGCACAAAATGGATAACAAGTACCAACACTAAAACCATGAAGTCCTTGCTTTGTGTCTGATCGAATATGAACAGTGTCGACCATTACGAGCTATTGGAACATGGAAGGACTCTCACTGGAGGCATTTATTGTCAGCAGCTTGATCGGCTAAACGGAGTATTAAGTAAAAATATACTACTATGGTGAATAGAAAAGGTATTATTCTCCAACATGCCAATTGTAAAAAATGTCTGCGAAACGAACCCCCCAAAATATAAGATCGGGAAGATGAGAGGTTCGGCCATATTCCACATATTCATCAAACTTAGAACCTATAGTTTTATCTCTATCTATAAGAAGCAGGATCTGTGTGTGTGTGTGTGTGTGTGTGTGTGTGTGTGTGTGTGTGTGTGTGTGTGCGTAACGAATGCACAGCCGCAATTTTCGACGGATTTACACCAGAATTTACATGCACATGCTCCAAGTTAGCGGAAAGCCCAAGACCGACCTTGCATTTCCCAACTCCCATCGATAGTGGAAATAATCGATTTTTTCATACTTCTACGGCAGTTTTCATGTAGTTTGCGGCCATTTTCTATTGGCCAGAGTGAGAAAATATAGCTGGCTGCCACGAATAGACAGGAAGATTCTATTGGCCAGCGTGAGAGCCAAGAGCTGACTGACACGAATGTTAACTAGCATGCTAGCATGCAAAAATATCGATAGCTGTATTCGTCACAAGTGGTAAAAATTTAAATCTGCATGGCACTTTACTCCAGTTGGCTCATTCGCTTGCTTAAACTCAACGTTGATTCTGATTCCGCAGAACTGGTTTGGGTGTGAAAAAGTATTTGTTGTTAACATTTTTTTTTCATTCATTTTTTTTCAGTTACGAGACCTTTTTTAAAGCTGATCGTTTTGTGTTCATTTTGTTTAGTTCTTTTTCGTAACAGATTTAATGTTTAGTATAGAGCTTAGAAAAAATTCGCAGTGTCAGATAGGCAAGAAGTAAGGCATGTAGCAACATCATCACGGCAAAGGGCACTCCTTTAAAGGTAAGGAAGCGCAAAAATATTTTAAGTCAAGTGATAGCGATTGCTGTATGAGTCGTACGATTTTTGAATCAAGTGCGGGCAACGCCAGGCCATGCTGCTAGTATTTAAATAATGGCAGAGCGTTTCTAAACGAGGAAGAAGTCGAGAACAGTCTTTCAAGCTTGTTTTTAGGGGAAGAAATCCAGGTTTCTTTAAATGTGGAATTGAAGATTTGCCTTCAAGTTGAGCTGTAATGAAGGTGATTACATTTTGGATAGATAATAAATTTAACTTACGTTTAGTTTTATGTCCTTTCGGCACCAAACACTTTAACATATATAATAATGGACGCGATTTCATGAAACGCAGTAGACACATTTAACAGCAAATTTATTTATTTTCAATTAATACCCTATCCCTTGATATCGAACACTATAATTACAACTCTCCCATCGATAATCTGGTTTAACGATTTTAGGCGAAATACAATCATTTTTCCAGATGTAGAAAATTGCCAACTTCGTCGTCACTAATCAAAATAACTTTCTCAAATCTAAACTAGCGATTACCAATATAGTGTATCAATTTAACTAGCCAGTAAAAGACTGTGTTTCGTAAATCTATTACCTATATCAGTCATACCAGAAACTCCTTGACCAAAGTGCCATAAAAAAAGGCACTTAGCCACCCACAATATACAACAACCCACAAGGAAGATTTTCTCGCTGTGGGAGAGGCCCTTTACATAAAACATCTGGCACCCAGTATAAATCTTACCTTATTCAGTAGCGGAAAGTTTTTATATATAAAAGAGGAACTCGAATTCCGGCCACGTTCAATTCACAGGGTTCGGAATAAACACTGCTGCTATTAAGACATTGCAAAAACTACATATTAAGCAGTGAAATATGAAAACAAATTAACAAGACTTAACAACAAAACCTCCCTGATAATAGTTAAAGCACTAACCGAAAGCCCTTGTGAGAGTAGACACTACGGACAATTTTAAACTTCCTTACTCCCACCGATCGGGAAAAATGTAAGAATATTAGAAAAAACTAAATAAAAAAATCATCAAATTTTCATTGTCTGTCATATTCAACAAAACATGATTTAAAGAAAGAATGTTGCCCAAATAAACATATATATATGATATGTTCAACGTTCTTTTTATAGATACAAGTATTTAAGCAAATACTCTGTTTTTTTTTTATAATAAACAGTATTAAATAACATTTACCGGCCAGAATGTCCGAGAAATTTTCATAGAAAATTTTCGTTCTCCGACAGGAATCGAACCAGTATCCTATACGAAACACGTGATTTCGCGTGACGTGCCTTAACCGTTCGGCCACAGAGAAGCGTCCGGTTAGCAAGGTCGATTTTACCATCTTTAAACTTAAATCTTCCATGAATCTCTTCTATTCATATCTGCTTAAATACTTGTATCTATAAAAAGAACGTTAAACATATAATACATGTCTTTAAATAAATTGTCGGACTTTGTCCAATTCATATATATATATATATATATATATATATATATATATATATATATATTGTGTTTTAGGCAGCAATCATACATTTATACATGTTTCATTAAAGACGATAGACAAGGTACTGCAATTAAGCTTTTTATTTAATTTTTATTGTGTTCGAACAAGTGTTTTCTTTTCTGGACACAAAGTGTGTAGACATTGTCCAAATGTTCAGCAATTCCGAGCGCTTTCGGTTATACTTTCACCCATTATCAAGGATGATTTAACTTTTGCTTTTTAATTGGACGTATGTGTTCTGTGTATGTTTTTAGAGTTATAGGGATGTTTTATTTTCCGAACACAGCACATTGTGGCCGTGTTCGTACTTAAAACTGAGAGTTGGCTTTTTCTTTTTTATTATTAAGGCTCCCATTATTTTAAATCTTTTACATATGGATGAAATTATTATGTATGTATTTTCTACTAGTATGCTTCGGATTTAATGAAACATATATATATATATATATATATATATATATATATATATATATATATATTCGTTTCTTCCAAAAGCTGTGGGTGGTTCTGCAAAAGTCTTCACTAATTTCATCAAACCACAT
>OZ038506.1:29900858-29973358 GCA_964036315.1 Acanthosepion esculentum | reverse complement strand
TGTCCTTATTTTCTCTTCGAGTTAGATATGATATCTATTTTACAAATTTGAAACGAAAGTAGCACTGGCCACTCGGTCAATGATTGCCGAATGTTTCCTTATAAGGAAACGTCTGATATTACTGTTATGTATGTGCACATTATTCTTTTGTGTTAAGCAAATTCTTCTTTTTGTCAACTAATATTTTGTATGTAAATTTATTTCTTGTAGAAGAACAGACATGTTTTTCTTCATAAATTGTGCTGCATTCTGGGTAGAGCGACGTTGTGTGGAGAGACAGCGATAGCGTCGTCCGGCTTCGGTTTTTCAGTTGAATAAATCCTTTCCAAAGGTTATTGTCGTCTCGTCTCCCCGCTATTTTGAATTGCGTTCGAAATTCATAGCACTTATCATTACCATTAGGGATGATGTCAGTTATCATTACCATTAGAAATGATTGCAATTATCATTACCATTAGAAATGATTGCAATTTATCATTACCATTAGAAATGATGGCAGTTATCATTACCATTAGAAATGATGGCATTATCATTACTATTAGAAATGATGGCAATTATTATTACTATTAGAGATGATAGCAATTATTATTGCCATTATAAATGATGGCAATTATCTTTAACATTAGAGATGATGGCAGTTATCATTACCATTAGAGATGATGGCAATTATCATTACCATTAGATTATTATGGTAATTCTCATTATCCTTAGATATGATGGCAATTATCATTACCATTAGAAATGATGGCAATTATCATTACCACTAGAAATGATTGCAATTTATCATTACCATTAGAAATGATGACAGTTATCATTACCATTAGAAATAATGGCAGTTATCATTACCATTAGAAATAATGGCATTATCATTACCATTAGAAATGATAGCAATTATCATTACCATTAGAGATGATAGCAATTATTACTGCCATTATAAATGATGGCAATTATCTTTAACATTAGAGATGATGGCAGTTATCATTACCATTAAAGATGATGGCAATTATCATTACCATTAGAGATTATGGTAATTCTCATTACCATTAGAAATGATGGCAATTATCATTACCATTAGAAATGATTGCAATTTATCATTACCATTAGAAATCATGACAGTTATCATTACCATTAAAAATCATGGCAGTTATCATTACCATTAGAAATGATGGCATTATCATTACCATTAGAAATGATGGCAATTATCATTACCATTAGAGATGATAGCAATTATTGTTGCCATTATAAATGATGGCAATTATCTTTAACATTAGAGATGATGGCAGTTATCATTACCATTAGAGATGATGGCAATTATCATTACCATTAGAGATTATGGTAATTCTCATTATCCTTAGATATGATGGCAATTATCATTACCATTAGAAATGATGGCAATTATCATTACCATTAGAAATGATTCCAATTTATCATTACCATTAGAAATGATGGCATTATCATTACCATTAGAAATGATGGCAATTATCATTACCATTAGAGATGATAGCAATTATTATTGCCATTATAAATGATGGCAATTATCATTACCATTAAATTATTATAGTAATTCACATTATCCTTAGAGATGATGGCAATTATTATTGCCATTAGAAATGATGGCAATTATCATTACCATTAGATTATTATGGTAATTCTCATTATCCTTAGAGATGAGGGCAATTATCATTACCATTAGAAATGATAGCAATTATCATTACCATTAGAGATGATGGCAGTTATCATTACCATTAGAAATGATGGCAATTATCCTTACCATTAAAACAAATACATATCTATACCAAGGCGATGGTCATGGAACAAAGAAAAGCATAACACAAGTAGCACTGGCTGCTCAGTCAATGAATGCCGAATATTTCCTTATAAGGAAACAGTTAATGTTACTATTACCATTGGAAGTCTAGCAAAGCCTACATTAATATTTTCACAGGATTATTAGTACGAAGTGAACGCATTCGAATTTGTTGGAATTTGAACTAAGATCGTTGATTTCATTTTCCATGAGGAAAAGTTACCGGAAAAGTTTATTTGCTCGTAAGACTAGCCTGCTAATCATCACCCCCACGATAGTTGGATTAATAATTATTATACTAAGCGTATTTTTGGCTGGCATTTCATCACGCTAGCGAACTTGGCGTCTTAACATTGTTAGGCCTGTCCGGAAAGTATTCATCTAACATTAACCAAGAAGTAACCTACTTAGTACAATGGCGTCTGATTCCTCTTCAAAGTATTCCCATTTGGAATTCACATTCATTTCAATATCTCCTTTATTTTTCTATGAAGTCTTCTTTCGAGATCGTTATCAGCTGTCTCGTGACGTTCTTCATCTCGTCCACTGTTTGAAATTTTCTCCCTTTCAACAGCGACTCTAGCAGTTATATATGGGGGATATGACACCTTTCATACCTTTTCTGTGTTTATACGCACAGCAATTACCGAAATGTTATATTTTGCTTTTAAAAAATACAAAAAATATCTCATTTTAAGGTGTGTTAAAAAAAATACATGATGTCTCTAAACCTTTGCCTGTAATGTACATATATATATATATATATATATATATATATATATATATATATATATATATATATATATATATATATATATATATATATATATATAATAATAATAATAATAATAATGATAATAATAATATAAATATAAATAATTATACTCGTCTAAAAATAACCTTAGGTGTTTTGGCTTGTAAATGAACAAACCAATGCCCAAGGCCAGTGTACCCTGACGGTCCGCGTAGGTGAAACCTAGGTAGGTTTCCCTGGATTTTTAGGTTCATAGTTATATATGTATATATGTATGTGTGTGTGTATATATATATATATATATATATATATATATATATATATATATATATATATATATATGTATATGTGTGTGTGCGTGTGCGTGTGTGTGCGTGTGTGTGTGTATCTGTGCATATAAAATTTCAGATATGACTAAAATATATCTGTAAAAGGACAACATGAAAAAGACAAAGGCAAAATTTAATTTAACCAACACTTATTTTTTGCGTAATTCAGATGACAATTTATCGAACGCACCCTATATATAATTGAAAAAACAAAAAAACAAATATAATTGAAAAACAAAACAAAAAACAAAACAATAAAACAAAAAACAAAAAACAAAACAATAAAACAAAAAAACCAAAAAATCTAACAAACAAAAAAACAAAAAAAATAGACCCCCCCCCAAAAAAAACAAAAGAAACCTCCCTCCACGATAAAGAAAAAAAAAGGAAAAATAATCAAACTTTTCGCTCTAGGTGGGTAATGGACAAGTGAAATATGATGGCGAATTCAACGGTCACATCGTCCACGTTAGCTCAGTGGCGACAGAGTAATCTCACGAGTAAGTATCTGCTCATGCATATGCTGTAAGCTCTCCCTTGGCTATCAATTTGCATCAAGGCTGCCCAACTCTAGATCAGTACTTCTCAACCATGGTCCATTTTTTCTTCAAAAAATACAAATGGACCACTCCTACCTATTTTAAGACACATTTTTGAGAAATGGCTACAATTTTTCAGTGGACAACTAGAAATACTATGTGGACCACTAGAAATGCTATGTGGACCACCGGTGGTCTACCTGGACCACGTTGAGGATCCCTGTTCTACATACTCAAAATGTCTTAATACATTCCGAAAGGCCTTCCTGTATAGATTGAAGATTACTCGACACAGGAAAAATATATTAGTCGTTCGGCAACTGTGAGAAGGTTAGATATCGCTGACATAATCTCTTTAAAAAGAAAAGTCACCCGATATAAATGGACAGTGCTCAGAGAAATATAAAATGATACCTGACACTCTATAAACACGTGGAGATGTATGACTTCCAATTGTTGTCGCCAGTTTTTCAACTTATACCTATTATTCGTTCGCCTAGAAAGAAAACCCTTACAAAGAAAGCTCTTATGTGCGACATCCGACATTTCCAGTTTTCGTGTATATCAATTTCCTTTATATAGTGTTACTTTTAAAAGGAGATAAAAGAATTTCAAGAAAAACGTTATAGTACATAAACATATATTTTTATTCCTTGTTAACGCTTCTCTTAGCACAGTTAGCAGTTCTCTCGTCAATAACCCCCCACCATCCAGAATATTATCTGAAACAAAAGAAAATCGAAAGAAATAAAATGGCTAGGTTTCTCTTTAAGAGAGTAAGTTTCAATGTGCTGTTACCCTTCATAGCTTAAAAAATCACGTTACTTCACATGAACACTGATTTTGACTCTGCAATGATTGATCTTCTGTATTATATGTCATTTGCCATGCGTTATTGGGTAATATAGTGAAGTGTTTTCCCGTTGGTTTGTCCGGAGTTTGAAATATAGTTTTCCTTTTCTTACACTGGCTGATTATTAAGATTAAAGAGTCCAGACGACTCTGTTGTTCAACCCATAGCTGGGAGGAGAAGTAATGGATTCATACCTTTTCTAACTGCATTTATACTTACAGCAATTACCGAAATGTTATATTTTACTTTACAAAATCTCATTTTAAGGTTTTTAAAAAGAAATACTAGATGGCTCTAAACTTTTGCCTGTAATGTATATATATATATATATATATATATATATATATATATATATATACATATATATATAGTATGAAACAGACTGTCGCCAACAAGTGTTGACTTCAATGTTCATATATATATATATATATATTTGGCCAGTAACCTTCCTTTTAAACATCATTTGTTAAATATGACAGACAAGGAAAATTTAATTAATTTTTTATTTAGTTTTTCCAACATTTTCCCGTTATGGTGGGAATAGGGGTGTGCCAAAATTGCCCATAATATCGATTACCCCAAGCGCTTTCGGCCACTTCTTTAGCCATTTTCAAGGGGGCTGATTTTAGGGGGTGTTAATATTTCTTCAGGTTTCGGTTGTTTAAGGAGACATTAAAGGAAATTAAGAACACCCAAAACAAACGCACTATACACAGGTAATTTTTTTGGGGGGAGGGGAGAGGTTAAAATCATGCATTTTTTGGTGACCGGTTGCATTATATACAATATTTTGGATGGGGTAAAATTAAACAACAACAACCCAAAAATTCAGGGGCCGCATTATAACGATGAATGTTGAATTCCCTTATATTGAGCAATTTAACCCATAGTTATAACATGCCTTAAAACTATATTGATATCATATATATATATATATATATATATATATATATATATATATATATATATATATATATATATATATATGTATGTATATATGCTTACGATTGCGTTTAGTATGTAACAAACTTGGTGTTGACTTCAATTTACACGTTTATATTTTATATATATATATATATATATATATATATATATATATATATATATATATATATATATATTTTTTTTTTTTTATAATATAAAAGTGTTAATATAATTATTTACCGACTGCCCCACGCAGCAAGATGTGGCACAAGGCCGAGTTTTAAAATGGGGTATCCGAGTGCGTAGGCTCGGGCAAAAATTACCTATAGACCACGTAAAAACGGAGTCAGTTTCCCCGAGACGAAACTCTGCCCTTCGGGCATAGCCTCGTCTGGAGGATACCCTCTGACACGTGCCAGGTATGTATAAAGTGTAAATATACATATATAATATAAAAGTGTAAATATATATATATATATATGTCATTCGCAGACAGTACTGTTCCGCTGTATCACAGCTCCTCAGTGCGGCTAGACATCCGAATGCTTCAAGCCCGGATTGAAACCCAATCGATTTGGTGTCAGTCAGAGTTTTTACCACTGAGATATCTTCATTCGACAGTATAGAACAGCTAACTCTAGCGTATTGCTTTTATGTGTGTAAACAAATGCCAATCAGCCATAGGGTTCTTTTCATTTTACTGAAGAGCTTTGGATTAACGCAGGTGGCTGTTGTTTATTGAATCAGCTTGTCATTCAACAGTGCTCAATTGAAATATATTTTTTCAAGAGCTAAATTATGTCATTCGCAGACAGTACTGTTTCGCTGTATCACAGCTCCTCAGTGCGGCCAGACATCCGAATGCCTCAAGCCAGGATTGAAAATCAAACACAAGGTGTCCCCAAAAATCTGACATCATTTCGCAGGACAATAGTTTTGGCAATTCGTGTTGAAATAAGCTCAAATTTTCACAAAACGTATAGAAACAGATTAAGATTTTATATTTAATATTTTATTTTGTTATCTCAATGAGAATCTGCCAGAGAGATGGATTGGGCGTGGTCGAGATGAAGACTAGCATTGATGGACTCAAGCAGAGAATCACTTCCACGCTGGATATTATCGCAGACATGCTACAGCGTGTTTGGCAAGAGCTTAACTACCGACTTGACGTGTGCCTTGTCACAGGCGGTGTACGTATTGGACACTTATGAAATTGGTCCTATAATAGACTTCTGATATTCAACATCTAAACTGTTCAATTTCATTGAGCTAGACTTTGTAATTTTCAAGATAATTGCTTTTAAAATGATGTCAAATTTTGTGTGGAGACCCTGTATATTAGGCTGGAGCCTCAAGGTCTCGTCACAGCGAGTATGGCTGGGAAGTACCGAAGGGACTTGAGCAATTTATTTAGGGCTGCCAACTCCCATTTTAAATCAGTCATATATCGAAACATACATGATTGCCTAAGCGTATATCACGCATGGCACATAACTGACTGATTTACCTAAACCAACTGGGTAAGATGGTTTGAAATGAATACAGGGTGTCCACAAAAATTTGATATCATTTTGAAAGGCAATAATTTTGGCAACTCTTATAGAAATAACCTCAAATTTTCACAGAATGTCTAAAAACAAATCAAGATTTAATGTTTAATGTTTTATCTTGGTTCTGTTTTCAAGTTGAGCCATGCCGTTCACTCCCAAAGAGAAGTCATTTTGCGTCTTGGAATATGCTCACTTGCAGTCACTAAAGATGGTGCAGTGTGCTTGCTGTGCAAAATTTTATGAGGATATATGAAGGGGCTGGTCTATGTCTCCATCTTCCTGCTAGCGTTGATGAACTCAAGCAGAGAATCACTTCCGCACTGGATAATGTTACCGCAGACATGCTACAGCGTGTTTGGCCAGAGCTTAACTACTAACTTGACGTGTGTCGTATCATAGGCGGTGCACATATTGAACCCTTACAAAATTGATCCCTTAATAAACTTATGATGTTCAACATTTAAACTCTTCAATTTCATTGAGCTAGACTCAATAGCTTTCAAGATAATTGCTTTTAAAATTATGTCAAATTTTTTGGGACACCCTATATATATATATATATATATATATATATACATAGAGAGAGAGAGAGAGAGAGAGAGAGATAGAGAGAGAGAGAGAGAGAGAGAGAAGGCGTGTATATAGTAATCTACACTACATGGCGACTGTCATTACCCACCTCAAACAATCTATAGATAAAATGTTACTACGCTACTATGGTACCAAACGAATTAAAAAATTGTTTTTGCTATTTTATCAGGTGACAACATTTAACATAAAATTACGTTATAAAGAGATAACATTAAAATTAAACTGTTCAATTTTATATTTTTAGTATTTCCTCGTTATAAAAGATCTATCTATCTATCTATCTATCTATCTATAAAATAAGTCATTTTCCGTTTTGTTATTAACTAGGTTTACATTTTTATAATCTCCGTCGTGAAAATGAAATATTTTGACGACTTTATTACTTCAGATTTTATAACTTAAATCTAGTTTTGATGTCCTACAATGCTTAAGAGGAACCAAAAAAATCGCCCATTTCCAATGTCCTTAATATAAGATTTCTTGAAAACCACGATTTTGTCGTTTTAAGAGTTTTTACTCCTGTGGCAGTGGAGACTTCAGGGGTTATTGGCCCTCGTTCGATGGGGTTCCTTCGGAGGATTGGCGCGATTGCGTCGCGATTAAGGAACGAGCCTCGCGAAACGGAGTGGCTCTTGCAGCGTGTCTCACTGGCGACGGTTCGAGGTAATGCTTTCTCCATCATAGCGGCTGGCAGAGGATAGAAAAAAAAATTGTTTATAGTTACGTTGTTCTGGAATTGTCATCATTGGTCGACTGAACTTGCTTTGTTTCAATGACTTTGTTTTGTTATTTTTATATAGTAATATATATTTATATTTTTTAGTATTGTATGTAAATTAGATACTTCCATAAAAGCAGAACGCCACAGCGAATGCCAGTCGAGCTATGATCTGTTGACCTAACAACGTCTATTTCAGAGATTACTCTACTTCATAAACAATATGGCGTCACCGATGGGATCCCTAACCGCGTTGGATGAATCGGGGCACGTAGAAACTTGGATTAGATGTTTCGCAGCGTTGGCTAGAGTAAAGAAACTGAAAGTCAAGAAAACCTCCGAATGGGGAGCATGAAAAGAAAATATCCATTATGGTGTATCCCAAAATACTGGAAGTTTTAACATATGAGAAAATTTTAATGTAACAGACCAGTAAACGTAAATCTATAATATTGTTCACATTATATGAATGGAACGTGAAAGAAGGAAAAGGCACGACTGGCAGACGAGAGGCAACTGATAGAAGAGGATGATAGATTAATAATTAAAAAGATCACATACACAGACACGCATATATATATATATATATATATATATATATATATATATATATATATATATATATATATATATATATATATATATATGCGTGTCTGTGTGTATATATATATATAGAGAGAGAGATGAGAACAGACTTAAATAGATAGATAGACAGATGTGAAGAAACCGAGATAAGTAGACAGATAAACAGACGTGAAGAGATTGAGATAGATCGATGAGAAAAGGCAGACACACACACACACACACATATATATATATATATATAGATAGATAGATGAGAACAGACTGAGGCAGATAAATATTTGTGAACAGACTGAAATATATGTATATATATATATATATATATATATATACATATATATATATATATATATATATATATATATATATATACGTATATATATATAGATAAATAGATAGATAGACTTGATATAAATCTGATATATAAGACAAAAGGCAAAACGGAAAATGAAAAAGGAAAAAAGAGGAGATAATTTAAAGATAGATAGATAGATACATAGAGAAATGGAGAAAGAGAGCGTGAGTGAGACTGAGTGTGTGAGAGAGCGAGCAAGAGATTGATGGTAATCCATTGTAATTAAAGAACATTTGTTAATTTTTGACCTACCCTCGTATATCTAGTTATACTAATATATGCTTTTAATTGTTTATACGAACAGAAATATATATGTATATATATTATTATATACATGTATATATATTTATATACACATACTTTTGAAGACCACTCTCCTATGATAAATCGTGAAAACCAAACTCACATGAGAGCATCACTTTACAGACAATAATAACAGATTCACACGATACCATAGTTTAAGGGTGTAATTAAGATGATCTAAGCATGGCAGCTGATCTTTCTTCTGAATCAGATGTAACAGTTCAATGTGTGGAGGGAAACAACTTTCAATATCTCATAAATCAAAGTTCGTATCACTTCACCATCACCGATCAAATCCCGGATTTTTTTCAGTCACGATAATTGGTTGAATTCTTAATGAGGATCATTGCTTTGAACGTCTGTTGGCACTCAAGGTCACTCCAGATCCCCCCTAACCCAGTTTAACTCAGACATACGATCCATAGCTAAAGCTTCCGGAAAAATGGTCGGCTCATTCTACCACTGCAGCATATACCCGATTCATTCATCAATGCTTTAACTTTACAAGAATTTTAGACCAAAAATAGAACATGGCGACAATAACCGGGTTGGAGCTGCTTAATCCTCACTTTCCAGTTTTGGGAGAGTTCAAAATCATTTACGTGGTCTTGTGAGGGGTGGAATTTTCAACTCTACAACATCCCTCCCAGAGATGCAACGTTGCAAGACTAAAGCTACTGTATCTGTCTATATTTCTGAGATGAGGTTTTATGTACATTATTTACATTATTCGGACTATTGTTCTCATCTTTGTCGCTATATTTATTACAATGTTTCGGCCGTTGTACGTTCCGCCATCTTCAGGTGGTTGGAATGTCGAACTGAACCCTTTATTTCGCTCACTGGGGTAGACTGTTCTAGTTCCATGTGCCATGTTTAATGGATGTCAGTTATCAGTTATCTCCTGTTAATTCCCCTCTCCAAGTTCTCCACTGCCTTAACTGGGTATTGAACTCACACTCAAGGACACAGTGGATAAAGACGTTGGTTAGAGCCAGTGACAGAACCCAACTTCATAAAATTAATATAAAATAAAAGTTGGCCTGTTGTAATTATTAATAATTAGATTTAATTTACAAACACTAGCAGTGGTTTTCGAAAGCTTCTGTAAATGCATTTCAGCTGTCAAAGGTTTCTAAAAAGAAAGTAAGAAAGATAAAGAAATGAAATGTAATATTTAAAATTAAAATCCACAAATTATGGAACAAATATTAAGAAAAAAAGAGAAATCTATGCGTACTTGTTTTTTTTTTAACTAAAAAAGAACTGAAGGCAAAAAACGTCGTGTGGTTGACAGTGTCATGAGGTGGGTGGGGGTGCAAAAGTGTAATAGCATCATTTTTTTTGTTTTTTTTTTAGTTCCTCAAACGCCTTTTTGAAAGTTATCATTCCAGTTGCATTTTATTCCTTGTTTAAGTGGATCGTTTAGTGGAGCTCTCAAATTATGCATATTATGTAAATATAGTTTATACTAATTAACCAATTAAAGCTTGTGTTACGTACCGTACCTATGAACACTAATCCGCATAAATACGTTGGACACTATTGTAAGTGGGGGTAATATGCTAAGTGGTTCACCACTAGCAGTGGTTTACCTACTTCACGCCGCTGGCGAGTATTTTATTTTGTTGATGTTATAAAGATTACTATTTCATTTCCAACCTCTGTTTTGGTTATTCCTCATTTAGTAACATTTTCTAGGTTACAACAGCTTGTACGGAAGTCAAGTTTGTTGGTGGAGGCTTATTTTTAATTGCACTTGCCCTCGACAGGTCTGGTTGACGACACTTTTTTTATCAATAATTTGACCAAGGTATTTAATTTTCAGCAAAAAAACAAAAAAAAAAACAAAACAAAAAAATTGAATCTGCACTATCTTAATTTTTCCAAAATTGTTTTCCTAGGGCCAAAATGTAAGTTTTTAGATACATTTTTGATTCAAAATTTCGAAGCTGCTTTAAGGAACAGATACTTGCGTGGATTCTTTGACAAGCACTACTATCTTAGAATCTTTAAATGAAGTATCAAAGAGCTTGAGATGCGGAGTCTTTTAGATCTCTATGATAACCAAACTAGCTGAGTTTGATAATACATAATCATGAATAAAAAAAGTAGAGAGTAAGCTGTTTTTTTTTTAATTAAGTTTTAACTAAAGTCGAATATGTTGCAAGAACCTATACTAAATTGGCGTTAGAATTGGCAGGCACGTATTTTGTGGACTGATTGATAATACAGCCAATGTAACATACGTCTTGCTTCCGCATCAGGTGACTCAATGATTTAGGAAGGATACGTGTCTTTGAATGTCTTCAAAAGACAATTTCTTATTTAGATTCGCACAAGGGAATGAATGGTTGTTTCAAGACGATACAGACTTAGGGCCAGCTTGGTCAGTACCCAGATGGGTGACCGCTTGGGAATATAAGGTGCTGTAAGATGGATGTAATCGATAACAGCTCGGAATTGGAAATCGAATAGCCTAGTTCGAATTCTAGTCGGGTTCGTTATATTCACTTACTCGCAAATGCTCATGGGAAAGGTATTGATCTACCTCTTCGTACCCAGCTATGGGTTAATCAGTATGACGTGTATCAGTAATTCATTATTATCTAAAAAAAACCCTTACAATCTAAAAATATTTTCTGGCTTTAAATAACCGGTAAGGAGTTGATAAGCCGTAAAAAAACATATCAATCAATAAAGTCTATATATATATATATATATATATATATATATATATATATATATATATGTATATCCGGGTTTGGTCTATTTTGTTTAGCTAAGTATGGCTCTAATTTGGGACCAGAGAAAATCGCTCTTATATCAGGGTTTCTCTTATATCCGCGTTACACTGTATATATAGTGTAACCCGGATATAAGAGAGTTGTCAGGGCCGGAGAATAAGTCTCTTATATCCGGGTTTCTCTTATATCCGGGTTTGATCTATTTTGTTTAATTAAAACAGGCTCTAATTTGGGACCAGAGAAACTCTCTCTTATATCCGGGTTTCTTTTATATCCGGTTCTCTTATATCCGGGTTACACTGTATATATATATATATTGTCGGGGTGGACTAACTTTAAGAAGGCCAAAAGTGTGAACCATCCAGTGAAGCGCAAATTCCAGTAGTATTAGTAGTAATGCAGGTAGGGCACTAGTGTTCTGACCGTAATCTCATTGTGAGGTTTCCAAGATAGGTGAGGGGAGGGAAAAGAAAGAAAAAAAGGAAAAATGTTGAAGGTATTTAGAAAGAAATTTGAATTGGTCAGAATATTCTATTCTGTTTTTACTATTTTATTATTTTCTTTCTTTCTCGTTACTATTTTCTTTCGTTCTTTCTTTTCTTCTCGTTAGTATTTTCTTTCTTTCTTTCTTTCTTTCTTTTTCTTTTCTTCATACTCCTTATTTAATAAATCTTATTCTCCCCCTACGACCATTATTCTCTCTACTTGATTTCTTCTTTCTCTTTCGTCGCGGGCTTTAATCGGATCCACTTCTTCCTCTTGCTCCCTTTTCTTGCTTTCCTGTTTCTCTGTTTCGCATGAAAGCGTTTACATCGTCTACTCCGGTTATGTTCAGGCGACAGCTTCGATCCAAAACCGATTCCTCACGAATCAAAGATTTGAAAGAATCAGTATCGAGCCTGCCAGCAATAGATATATATCTACTCCACTCGTCACCACTCTCTCTCTCTCTCTCTCTCACACACACACACACGCATGCACAGACACACACACAGACAAACACACAAGTATTCAACCGACAAGAACTGTCTTTTTAACTTTTTTGTTAATGAAATCGAATAAATAGAATAAAAATAAAACAAACCTTGTCGGCGAATACACACACATACACACACACACACACACACACACACACACACACACACACACATATATATATATATGTTTGTATGTGTGTGTGTGAGTGTGTATGTGTGTGTGTATGTGTGTGTTTTAAGCGTGTTCAAAAACTTCCAGCAAAATATCATTTTAACTATGCATTCTGAGTTTTCATACACGTAATATATATATATATATATATATATATATATATATATATATATATATATGTATGTATATGTATGTATATATATATATATATATATATATGTATATATATATATATATATATATATATATATATATATATATATATATATATACTATAAATATAAATAGTTATACTCATTTGGAAAAATCTTAGGTATTTTGGCTTGTAATTACACAAACCAATGCCCAAGGGAAAATAAAGGATACAAAAGAAGAACTAAGAACATGAACTTGAGGCAAAAACAATCGTCCAGAATCCTAGCTCAGAGTCCAAAGAAAAAAACCTCCAACAAGAGTAAAGCAAAAGTAACTAAGTAAAGTGCTCAATACCCTAAGTTGAGTATACCTAGGTCGGTTTACCTGGCTCTTTAGGTTCATAGTATATATATATATATATATATATATATATATATATATATATATATATATATATATATATATATAGCATAATGAGAAGCCACGTATACTTTCTTAATATGTATATGATATAGAAAAAACAACTGAAAATTTGCAAATTAAAAAAATTATATATATATATATTTGATATTTCAGATCGGCCCCGATCTTTCTTCAGAAATGGCTGAAGAAAGATCGGGGCCGATCTGAAATATCAAATATATATATATATATAAAAATATAAATAAATACTTTCACAAAAAAAACATTCAATTTTTTTTTAATTTACAACTTTTCAGTTGTTTTTTCTATATATATATATATATACATATATATACATATATATACATATATATATATATATATATATATATATATATATATATATATATATATATATATATTCACAGACACACGAACACACACACACACACATATATATATATATGGGTGTTAGTGTTGGGAGAATATGATATGTAACTCTATATATTAGACTAAATGTAGTTAGGTGAATGTCAAAATATAATAATATCCTATTTTACAGTCTGAAGAAGTCCTTAAATGGTGAAACGTCATTTTTTAAATATATATGTATCATTAATGACTATGTCATACTTATTGCATTGTGTCAAATATTTTTTAAATTTATTAATTTCTGATAACCTCCTCACGAATATATTTGGAGTCCCAATTTTTCTTGAGTAGGAATTTTGAATCTTGTCCTGTTGTTATGAATGTGGTTTTTAAGAAAAAAAAATCACACATATTATTTTCTCAAAACTTTCATATCTACTCAGATTCCGAAATACAAACTCGTCCTGGGTATGACGATAAACTACATCCGGCAGCAAGGCGTCTGATCGGGAAGTTTTCTGGAGCGTTGAAACACTTCTTAATTGCTGTTTTCAGGTCTACCATGACCCTAGGTGGTCGCACATGTTAGGGTCCCAGGTATGGGCAAATAGTTATCACCCAATCTTGGGCCAAAACACTATGAAAGTATAGAAATAGATATTTATGGTAAAAATAACGGAAATAATTTTTGAAAAAAGAATAATATTACCAGCAATACATTTTTGGAAAAAAATATAGTAATATATTCTATTCATACGAATCTATCCTAAAAATGTTGTCGGCATTAAATAACCCATTGAGGTTGATATGCCGTAAAACAAAATAAACCAAACCAATCTAAACCAAAGAATACATATTCTATTCATACGAATCTATCCTAAAAATGTTGTCGGCATTAAATAACCCATTGAGGTTGATATGCCGTAAAACAAAATAAAACAAACCAATCTAAACCAAAGAATACATATTCTATTCATACGAATCTATTCTAAAAATGTTGTCGGCATTAAATAACCCATTGAGGTTGATATGCCGTAAAACAAAATAAACCAAACCAATCTAAACCAAAGAATACATATTCTATTCATACGAATCTATTCTAAAAATTTTGTCCGCATTAAATAACCCATTGACGTGTTGATATGCTGTAAAACAAAATAAACCAAAGCGAAATGTAGACAAAGCAATTTCTCAAGAATTAATAGATTTATTTTTAATGTGACATTTTTTTGTAATGTATTTATTATTTCAAAATAATCTGGGTGAAGAGGATGCGTTTCTTTAAAAAGAGAAAATGGAGGTTTACATCGTTTTCGGGGTTGGGCGGTAACGTACATCGGAGAAGACGCCAGCTTCCTCTGCAAAGAAGAACCAAGCTACGATCTCTCCCGGGAACGCATTGTTCTTTACTAAGATCTCTCGCGTGTGCAGACCGACAGACGTAATCCACACTGGTTAATAAATAAAAAATGGGACGTCTATTCTAAATACGGAGTATCCGCTATAATAAATTTTGAAGTAATATATATGCGTATCATGAATATTCACGAGGGCAGAGGGATAATGTTAAAAAAATAAATGTCTCTTTTGTAAAACAAATGCACTTTTCATCACTATGGAAATAGTAATGGTAATATTAGCCGTTAACGTATAAGGAAACATTTGGTTATCATTGACCGAGCAGCTAGTACAGCTTTCGTTTGAAATTTATAAAATCTTTCTCTTAAAACAATTTTCCTGGAAAATAGGTTTCTCAAGTCCAGCAGCTGTTATTGCTCTTTCTATTTCTGATGGAGGTTTCCTTCCAAAACTTTTATTTGAAGTTGTGTGGAATGGAGGGTACTTCAAGTGCAGCTCCTGTATCTTGATGGAGTTCTGGGAATATTTGCATACACGTAATATATATATAGATAGATAGACTACTCATAGGCACACACACGAGCCCTACGCAGCACAGGAAGAATGTGCATGTGTGGGCTATATATATATATATATATATAAACAGTGAAACAGTGAAACAGCGAAACAGTCTGTCTGTGGATGACAATATATATATATATATATATATATATATATATATATATATAGTCAAACCTAATGAGCCAGACACACCTACCAAGGTTTCACTTAGGCAGATCGTCAGGGTTAGTTGTTTACTCGTATCGGGTTTTTTTCTTTGGGCCTTGAACCTGTATCTGTGCGATTATTTCCGACAGACTTTCATGTTCCTGGCTATTTCTTTTTTTAAAACCTTTTTTTCCTTCGTGATTGATTTGGCTATTGTTAATTCCAGAGTTCGAAGGTTTTTCGACACGAGTATAGTTACCTATATATATATATATATATATATATATATATATATATATATATATATATATATATATATATATATATATATGGGGAGGGAATATACATATATATGTGCAAGCTAACAGGAACACGCAGGCACACACGATACACAAATATGGAAATAGATTTGTCAGTCTCAAGGGTAATGTAGGGATAGAAAAACATCTCTCATCAACACATCTATCATCACCACCTGTCAGACCAGATCTAATGGTTTTATTACCAGGTAGGTAGAAATTCACATTTGCCAACAGTCCAGAATGACATCAAGCCTCACTACATGTACTGAAAATGAACAATGAAACATTAAAAGAACACAAGGAAAATTTATTCCTTTTTGAAAATATATTCCTTTTATTTACCTGAAGAAGTCCACGAGGCCGGAAACACATGTAGCAGAAATACGAAGAATAAAATATAATATATAAACTAAAACAA
Source organism: Acanthosepion esculentum (assembly GCA_964036315.1). Classification (NCBI taxonomy): domain Eukaryota; kingdom Metazoa; phylum Mollusca; class Cephalopoda; order Sepiida; family Sepiidae; genus Acanthosepion; species Acanthosepion esculentum. The sequence continues at coordinate 29,956,458 of OZ038506.1, read as the reverse complement.
ATCCACATTGTAACCCAAAACGTTTGCGGTTTCTCTCTTTTTTTAATACATATATACATATCTATCTACATATCTATCTATCTATCTATCTATCTATCTATATATATATATATATATATATATATATATATATATATATATATATATATGGGTGTGTGTGGGGAGAATATGATATATAACTCTATATATTAAACTAAATGTAGTTAGGTGAATGTCAAAATGTAATAAAATCTTATTTTACAGTCTGAAGAGGCCCTGAAAGGATGATATTTTTCACGTATATGTGTATCATTAATGAGTATGCCATCTTGATTATGTCATTATTTTCTCGTCGAGTTACAGGTGATATCTCTTTTAGTTTTTGCTTCTGTTGCTGGTCCTCAATTAAAGTAGTTCCTGTTATTTGTTTCAGTTCTTTGTTTGTGATTATGTTGTGCCAGTTTACAATATTCAAAGCGTTTGTATACAGCTGGCAGTTTAGATGTTTGGCGCGCTGTCTTTACATCGATGTTGTGAATCTCTCGATCAGACGAGGCTATTTAAGGACATGACAGGAGTTTTCAGGTAGATGTTTTCGCTTTGTACCAATTTGCGGTGTTTGTTGAAACTCCCTTTAGCGCAAAGTATTCTTTGTTCAATTTCCTTTTCTCCTATACAAAATAAGTGATATTTGAAGTGTTTAGTATTTATTAATTCCATATCCTGAGTTTTATTATAGATTCGGGGTAGGTGCCCGCACTGTTTTCACTAGTTGACCCATAAAGATCGTTAAATATTGTTGGCTTGGTAATAATAATTATCGGGCGTTTTTAAACAATATTTATTATGAAAAAAAGAAACATAACAATGCAACAGTAACTTTTTTTTAAAATGAGTATAATTATCGACACGCATTTCTGTAAAATAAAATATTTTTACTAAAAAAAAGTAAGCAAAACTGCAATTTTTATTAACAAATAACTCGATTACAAAAACGCCTGATAATTATGCACCTATCAAATATTTCCTGCATTATCTAACGCACGCACACACACACACACACACACACACACACACACACACACATATATATATATATGTATATATATATATATATATATATATATATATATATATATATATATATATATAAAAGTGAACATAGAAGTCAACACTTAGAGGCGACTGTCTGTTTCATGCTAGATGCAATCATGGGGTCCGATGATTGCATCTAGCAGTGGAGTAATGGATAACGGCTTGGAGTGAGGAATCGGAGAGCCGAGTTCGAATTCCAGTCGAATCCATTACATTCACTTACGTGCTAACACCCTTGGGAAAGGTGTGAATCTTCTTCTCCCTACAACTATGGGTAAATAGCAGGACAGACTGGGTTCTATAGCCTTGGATGGCAACTGGTCTAGGAGAAGGACAACTCTGAATTCAAAACCTGCGGAGGGTCGTTTGGGGACCTTGTGGCATTCGTTGCACCAGGTCCCTGTATTCGTCCCACCAAAAAGTGTGGATGGCCCCGCACAAAGCCTTCACCACTATAATCAAATCCTGCGTGTGTGTCGGGCTTTCAGTTTCTGGCAACTAATCTATCTGACCTTCATACGTCGAGTTCGACGGGAGAGTCCATCATATATATATATAATCCTTTTGCAAACTTTGGGGACGTAATAATAGCAATTAACAATAAAATAAAAAAGTTAAAATGAACACTATAAATATCCCAAAAACTGCATCCGGATCTACGATTATTTCCACCCAATAACCCATAGATTAATTCGAATCATAATCGTTATCGTCCATCAAAATAAATATTACAATAATACAACAAACTACCCTACCCACAATACATAACTGACCTGTATATATAAAGAGTCGATCAAAAAAAAAAAACGGATATGGTCTGACGATTGTGTATAAGAATGAAACAGAATGTCAACGCTGGTTGTTAATTACAACGTCCACATACCCTCTGTCCCTAATATTGAGCCACTTTAACTCATAAATATATCTTACCTTAAAACTATACGTTATTATATATATATATATATATATATATATATATATATATATATATATATATATATATATATATATATATATATATATATATAACTTTGATTTCGAATCATAATTTAATCATTTACTCTCATATATGTTGAATTCTAGAATCATTAATTGAACGACTAGGGTATAAGACACGAATTGATTCTTTAAGAGTATTTTTCTTAAAACGAGTCTAAAATGATGGGATTAACCGAATGACTTGATTTTTACGGGTTATCGACTTTCCTTTCTGTGGGTTATTTAAAGCCAAAACATATTTTGAATCTTAAAACAATTCTTTTTTTTCCAAGGGAATATTGCATTCACAATTTTTACAACATATATATATATATGTATATGTATATATATATATATATATATATATGTGTGTGTGTGTGTGTGTGTGTGTGTGTGTGTGTGTGTGCGTGGGTATGTGTGTACTGGTATATATATATATGTCCTCGTTTAATTTACTCAGTCGTTAAAACTTAACACATGGATTTATTTAATGAGTTTATAAACGTTCTAAGATCAGTCGTTAATCTGCCAGAAATCAGCTTGATCCTCAAAGTATTATTATTGTTGTTATGCAATAAACGTTGTGCTGATTTCAAACACGTGGCTCAGGTATAAAACAGAGAAAAGAAAAAAAAAAAGCAATACCACTTCCCCCGAAAAAAATAATAATACCAAAACGAAAAACAAAGAGTAAATGCAGCTTATCGTATAACTAAGTTGTTCTTTTAAAATTGTCGAAGAAAAGTAAGAGAAAAAATAATAGAAGAAAAGTCGGCAAACATGGACAAATATTCATGCAATAAGACATAGTTTCAAAGAGACGTTTTTTCCCCTTAACACTGCTTTAATTTAACTGCCTTCACACGTCGGTTTGGTTTGATTTGGTTTGTTTTATGGCATATCAACCTCAATGGGTCATTTAATGACGACAACTTTTTTTCCTGGTAATATTTTTCCTTTGTCAAAAATCTATTTCTGTTAATATTTTTTCCTCAAAAATGTATAGCTGGTAATATTACTTTTCCCAAAACGTATAGCTGGTAATATTATTTTTCCAAAAACGTATAGCTGGTACAACTATTTTTCCCAAAACGTATAGCTTGTAATATTATTTTTCCAAAAACGTATAGCTGGTAATATTATTTTTCCAAAAACATATAGCTGGTAGTACTATTTTTCCGAATAACTTATAGCTTGTAATATTATTTTTTGAAAAACGTATAGCTAGTAATATTATTATTATTATTTTTTTTTTTAAAGACGTATAGCTGGTAATATTATTTTTCCCAAAACGTATAGCTGGTAATACTATATTTCGCAAAACGTATAGCTTGTAATATTATTTTTTCAAAAACGTATAGCTAGTAATATTATTATTATAATTTTTTTTTCAAAAACGTATAGCTGGTAATATTATTTTTCCAAAAACGTATAGCTGGAAATACTATTTTTACAAATACGTACAGCTTGTAATATTATTTTTTCAAAAACGTATAGCGAGTAATATTATTATTATTATTTTTTTTTTCAAAAACGTATAGCTAGTAAGACTATTTTTCGAAAACCTTATAGCTTGTAATATTATTTTTTGAAAAATGTATAGCTAGTAATATTATTATTATTATTTTTTTTTTCAAAAACGTATAGCTGGTAATATTATTTTTCGAAAAACGTATAGCTTGTAATATTATTTTTTCAAAAACGTATAGCTAGTAATATTATTATTATTATTTTATCTTTCAAAAACGTATAGCTGGTAATATTATTTTTCCAAAAACGTATAGCTGGTAATACTATTTTTACAACAACGTATAGCTTGTAATATTATTATTATTATTTTTTTCAAAAACGTATAGCTGGTATTATAATTTCAAAAACGTATTGCTGACAACATTAGTTTTTCAAAAACATATTATCAGAGGCCTTACTGTTGGACGTAGTTTATCGTCTAACCCAGGATGCGGATGTAGTTTATCGTCTTACCCAGGACGCGGATGTAGTTTATCGCCATACCCAGGACGCTCACACTTCGGTAATGTTTATTGTTTTAAAAAGCGATGATTATAGTTGAAATAAAACCTAAACATATGATGAAAATAAATTTAAAACTTTATTGTTGTTGAGAATTTACAACAAATATATTAAGCACTATTTATTTATTACATTATTTATTTTAATAATTTAATAAATTTATGAATAAAAAACTCATTTTATATTTATTTCTTTATAAATTGATGAATTAATAAATATTTCTGCAATGACAAAAGTACGCAGGTGTAGGCTTTAAGAAAGCTTTATTCAACTGAGAATACAAGGTTCGTGTATAGTGTCCTTTTAGAGTCCCAGTAAACAGAAACATATTTTAACATATTTAATACTAGACGAACATTAATTGTATTTTAAAAGGATTCTGTGATAAATATCCTGAAACAATTGACCATCTTGTATAAGGTTGCAATGTATTGGCACCCACTGAATATAAAACCCGGTATGACAGAGTGGGCCAATATGGAAAGTATATCACATACGGGAAGGAAACTTGTAAGAAACTCGTATGAACATCACCCAGACCAGGTTACAGAGATATGACCTGTAACGATTTCATGTGTCTTTACAAGACACACAGAAAATATAATCAAAGCTAATCGAATAGACCACGTGATCAAGGACCAGAAGAACAGAATGTACTTTCTTATTGACTTAGCAGTTCCTGCTGATTATAATGTATCTTTGAAGATCTAAAAAAAAAAAAACTATCAAGCAACAAGGATCTTGAAATGGAAATGTGACACATGAGGACATAAATAATACCAGCAGTAGTTGGAGCACTCGAATTGATTGAAAAAGGTTCCGATAGAGTCATTGAAAGGATTCCTGGTAGCCTATGCCTTAAAGAAATACAAAAAAATGCACTCACAATTACCTCTCCCACATCATCAAAAGCTTTATCTATGTAAAATGCGTGTTTTTTTTTTTTTTTACAAATATTATTAGTGGAAAATGTCATGAAGACATTTCTGACCTTAGATCTCTGGTTTGGACCCGAAAGGAAATGTGTATACAACAGAAATTAATAATAATAATAATAATAATAATAATAATAATAATCTGCACAGGAAAATTTGCAACTCCTACGGGAAGGAAACTGAAAGAAACTGGCACGAACACCACCCAGACCCGGTTACGGAGATAGGGCCTGTTACAATTCTATGGGACTACACAATAAACACTGACAGAACAATCAAAGCCAACCGTCCAGACATTGTTATTAAAGACCACAAACAAAATAAGTGCCACCTTATTGATATGGCAGTCCCTGCAGACTGCAATGTATCTTTGAAGATATTCGAAAAACTGTCAAAATACAAGGACCTTGAAATAGAAATCTCAAAAATGTGGCACATGGGAACATCAACAATCCCTGTTGTAGTTGGAGCCCTAGGATTGGTTGGAAAAGATTCTAGTAGACTAATTGAAGGGATCCCTGGAAGTCCATGCCTCAAAGATATACAAAAAATTGTTCTGACAAATACAGCCCACACTTTACGAAGGGCTTATCTATGTAATATTTTTTTTTTCAGTGGAAAGTGTCGTGATGCCATTTCTAACCTTACGTCCCTGGGCGGGACCCCGAAAGAAATGTGTATAACGCCAGATATCAAAGAAAATAATAATAATAATAATAATAATAATAATAATAATAATAAAAATAATAAGAAGAAGAAGAAGAAGAAGAAGAAGAAGTCAAAGGAATCCATATAAAAATAATTGTTGTCATTTATAAAATATTTTTATTTCGTTTATTTTTTATTATTATTGTTCGTCAGGATTTCAAATGCTGGTTTTCAAACAGAAGCTGTCCATGTCGCTTGTCAGTAAGCTGTTTAATTTCAGCTATTTGAGACATACATTGAACAAATAAGCGCGTAAATTCCAGCCTGAAAGATAATAATAATAATAATAATAATAATAATAATAATAATAATAATAATAATAATAATAACCAGAAAATTGTGTTAACCCAAAATGCAGATTCTGTGATAAATATCCAGAAAGAATTGACTACCTTGTATCAGGTTGCAAGGTATTGGCACCCACTGAATATAAAACTCGGTATGGCAGAGTGGGCCAATATCTGCACTGGAAAATATGCAACTTATACGGGAAGGGAAACTACAAGAAACTGCTATGGACATCACCCGGACCCGGTTACAGAGATAGGGCCTGTAAGAATTTTGTGGGACTTTGCAATACACACAGACAGAACAATCAAAACTAATCTTCCAGACATCGCGATCAAAGACCGCAAGAACAGAAAGTGCTTTCTTATTTCTGCAGATAGTAATGTATCTTTGAAGAGCCTCAAAAACTATCAAAATACAAGTGGAAATCTAAAAAATGTAGCCCATGTGGACATCAATAATTCCAATTGTAGTTGGAATCATCTGATTGATTGGAAAAGATTCCGATAGAACCATTGAAATGACTCCTGGTAGTCAATGATTTAAAGAAATACAAAACAAAAATGTACTCACAAGTACAGCTCACATATTACGAAGTGCTTTATCAATGTAAAATGTGTGTGATCTTAGGGTATTTTTTTATTACAAAGAATGATCATTAGAAGATGCCATGAAGGCATTTCTGAGCTTAGTTCCCTGGTTGGGACCCGGAAAGAAATGTATATATACCAAAAATCAAGGAAAATAAATATCCAGAAACAATTAATCATCTTGTATCAGGTTGCACGATATTGGCACCCACTGAGTATAAAACCCGGCATGACAGAGTGGGCCAATATATGCACTGGAAAATTTGCAACTTCTACAGGAAGGAACCTGAAAGAAACTGGTATGAACACCACCCAGACCCGGTTACGGAGATAGGTCCTGTTACAATTCTATGGGACTACATAATACACACTGACAGAACAATCAAAGCCAACCGCCCAGACATTGTTATTAGAGACCACAAACAAAAAAAGTATCTCCTTATTGATATGGCAGTCCCTGCGGACTGCAATGTATCTTTGAAGATATTCAAAAAGCTGTCAAAATACAAGGACCTTGAAATAGAAATCTCAAAAATGTGGCACATGGGAACATCAACAATCCCTGTTGTGGTTGGAGCCCTAGGATTGGTTGGAAAAGATTCCAGTAGACTAATTGAAGGGATTCCTGGAAGCCCATGCCTCAAAGAGATACAAAAAATTGTTCTGACAAATACAGGCCATACTTTACGAAGGGCTTTATCTATGTAAATTTTTTTTTGTCAGTAGAAAGTGTCATGATTCTGTTTCTAACCTTAGGTGTCTGGGCGGGACAGGGAAAGAAATGTGTGCACGCCAGAAATCAAAGGAAATAATAATAATAATAATAATAATAATAATAATAATAATAGTAATAATAATAATAATTGGTATGAACACCACCCAGACCCGGTTACGGAGATAGGACCTGTAATTTTATGAGAATTCACTATACACACAGACAGAACAATCAAAGCTAATCTCCTCATTGTTATTAGAGACCGCAACCCCAAAAAAGTGCCTCCTTATTGATATGGCAGTCTCTGCAGACTACAATGTATATTTGAAGATCTTCAAAAAGCTATCAAAATACAAGGCCCTTGCAATCGAAATCACAAAAATGTGGCACATGAGAACATTAACAATCACTGTTGTAGTTGGAGCCCTCGGATTTCTGGTAGCCTATACCTTAAAGAAATACAAAAAATTGTACTCAGCCCACAACTTACGAACGGCATTATCAATGTAAAATATGTTTTATATATATATATATATATATATATATATATATATATATATATATATATATATATATATATATATATTTATTCCTAAGAGGATAAAATCCAGGTAGAACTCAATGTCCAGTACAGATTAAGAATATAATATAAATGGCTCAAACACTAATATTCCATGGTTATAAATTATTACATTGAAATCGTAATCACGATCCAATTCATCAGACCTACAAATTCAAAATTCCAATGTAATAAATTATAGCTGTTGCAGATGTGTGAAGAGTTAGAAAGTATCAGAGGGTTTGAATGATGAGAAGGCTTAAAATTGCGTGTGTTCGATAATATTCCATTCACAACAATTAATACGCGACAGAACATAATGGTTCAAAACATAACATTTGATTTTATTTGTCTTAGTGTGCATGTACATAAGCTAAAGGTTTGATCGAGTTATGTCTCTTAGATTTGGAAATATTTGTACCAGAGCTCATAAAGGTTGGATTAACTATTAAACTGTAGTTTAGAAGAATAAAGTTCCTGTTGCATGTTAGGAAATGTGAGTTAGAAAATTGGTAAGAGTTCAGAAGAGTTAAGAGTTCGTACTTGCGTGAATGTGGTAATGTTCTTTAACTCTGACCACATGTTCAAGACGGGAGTTCTTGAAGGTTACATTTTGGCAGCAAGGAATGAGACGGAAAGAGAGAGAGAGAGAGAACCACTCGTTTTTTGTTTATATAATGATGGTGTATCACGTGATTTGCTCAAACCTTAGTGAGCGGGAAATTTCATTCCTCGCGTGCAGGCAATTTGATTGGTCGGAATTGACCAATCAGCGAATTAGTTTAGAGTAGATTAGCCAATGAATGCTTCTCGTTCGATCTCTATGTATGTATGTTTGATGGTGACGATAATCACCACAGGGAAGAGTACATTTCCTCGCGGGGAGTAACTGGCAAATGTGGAAGATTCCGCATAACCATGGAATATTAGTGCTTGAGCATATTATATTATATTATATTATATTATTTTATATATATATATATATATATATATATATATATATATATATATATATATATATATATGAAAATGTGTGCAGGAGCAAGGTTGTTTTGCAGTCATCTGCAGGATCACGGTTGCTTAGTTCAACGTTGATGAGATGCCATTCTTCTATAAAGAAGTGACAATTATCATATCATATCATATCATATCATATATATATATATATATATATATATATATATATATATATATATGTGTGTGTGTGCATATATATATATATATATATATATATATATATATATATATATATGAATGTAGTGAAAGTATGCAATGAAAAGGAATTGTTAAGGCACTCCAATGATAAATACATCCGGAGACATAAATTATCAATAAATTTATTTCGAATAGAGTTTTTGGTCGATAAATGCAAATAATAGGATTGCCAAAAGATTTGACGAAAGGAAAGCCGATATATTGACCAAAAAGAAACAAATTATGGAGAAAAGGATAAAAATTGGAATTAATGGGTCCAAGCGGATCATCCTGTTACTCGTATCTCGACAAATCAGTTAATATCACTTTTATTCTTTCATTCTATCCAACTCATTATTTTCAAATCTATCTATCTATCTATCTATCTATCTATCTATCTATCTATCTATCTATCTATCTATCTATCTATCTATCTATCTATCTATCTCAGTCTGTTCACATCTATCTATCTTTCTTTCTATCTATCTATCTATCTATCTATCTATCTATCTCAGTCTGTTCACATCTATCTATCTATCTATCTATCTATCTATCTATCTATCTATCTATCTATCTATCTATCTCAGTCTGTTTCATCTATCTATCTATCTATCTATCTATCTATCTATCTATCTATCTATCTATCTATCTATCTATCTATCTATCCCATTCTGTTCACATCTATCTATCTATCTATCTATCTATCTATCTATCTATCTATCTATCTATCTCAGTCTGTTTCATCTATCTATCTATCTATCGATCTATCTATCTAGCTAGCTAGCTAGCTATCTATCTCATTCTGTTCACATTTATCTATCTATCTATCTATCTATCTATCTATCTATCTATCTATCTATCTATCTATCTATCTCAGTCTGTTTCATCTATCTATCTATCTATCTATCTATCTATCTATCTATCTATCTATCTATCTATCTATCTAGCTTGCTACCAGCAGTTAATGGGCTTGTTATAAGAAAAAGATTTTATAAATTTCAACTGAGAATAATAGCTATAAATGTTCGAATGATGAATGTCTCCTCTTTGGAAACTTAATCTCGCCATTAACACTTAACCTTATTCATATCTACTTATCTTAGTTTATTCATCACTCTCTCTCTATGTTTCTTTGTCTGTCTGTCTGTCTGTCTGTCTGTCTGTCTGTCTCTCTCTCTCTATATATATGTATATAAGTAGTGCGTAAGAGACGAGTAACTGGCTATCGAGTTGACTGTGTGTTCCGATCAAATGAGTATAGTCTGTGTTCGAGTTTAGATACAGCATAAAATATTAAAACTGATCCACAAAAAGAGCTCAATGTATTTTTTATTACATAGCCCATAATAAACAATAAAATCCAAAATCAAATGATTTGGGATTTTATATATATATATATATATATATATATATATATATATATATATATATATATATATATATATATATATATATAAATAGATTTTTGGATTTTATTATATATATAAATAGAATATTTTAACATATTTTATTGTTATACGCTATTTATACAAATATTTAAGTAAATGCTCTATTTATAATAAATAGTATTAACAACATTTACCAGACTGAACATCCAAGAAATTTTTATAAAAAATATGTGTCCTCGGAGAGAAAACGAACCTTACACGGATCTGTCAAATAGCCTGACGTGCTATACCAGTTTAGCTACAGAGTAGCGTCTGGTTAGCAAGGTCGATTTTACTGCTTTTAAACTACAATTTTTCATGATTTCCCTCGAATGATCATATATGCTCGAAGCGCATCTAAACGTAAACATTTGACGTCACATACTACAAAATTGTTCGATTCCTGTCGGAGGATATGTTGTTTATGAAAATTTCTCAGACGTCAGGCCGGTAAATGTTGTTGATACTGTTTATTATAAACAGGGCATTTACTTAAGTAGTTGTGTCTACATAAATACCGTATAACAATAAAATATATTAAAATAGTTGTCGGACTTTGTCCATTTCGTAGTGTGTGACGTCATTTGCTCACGTTTAGATCCGCCTCGAGCAGATATGAACGTCCGATGGAAATCATGGAAAATTGTAGTTTAAAAGCAGTAAAATTGACCTTGTCAACCAGACGCTCCTCTGTGGCTAAACTAGTATGGCACGTTAGGCTATATGACGGCTTCGTGCAAGATACAGTTTCGAGGACACATATTTTCTATGAAGCTTTTTCGGACGTTCAGGACGGTAAATGTTGATAATAATGTTTATTATAAACAGAGCATTTACTGAAATGTTTGTGTCTATAAATAACGTATAACAATAATATATAATTGTTTTTTCTTTTTAATATACAATCATCGCAACATCGAAATCCCCACGTTTCAAAACTGAAATTTCTATTTAAATTCAGTCATAAAAATTAAATTTAAAAAGCAAAGTTCCGTTCCATTTTCAAGCGATGCTAAGAATAACTTTTTGAAATTGATTCACTTAATTTATAAGTTCAGACAAATCTGATATTTTGAAATGTTGAGGTTAAAGAAGATTCCATCTTTTTTTTTTCATTTTAGTGGTGTTAAGATTTAACTTATTAAGAAAACTCATGTATTCTAAGGTATTGTAGCTATCAAGTCGGTCAAGTCAAGGTGAGGGGCTGGGGTATCTGTCTCTTGATACAAATTTCCTTTTTCCAAGAAGAATTTTGTGGTAGTGTCTATCTTCCAAACACATCGTTTGGGTTTCAGTAGCAATACATTTGGCATTTTTATTTTTTATTTTTTAAAAATTTAACTTTTATAAATTTCAATTACTATTTCTTCAAAACGGGCATTCAAATATTATTTAGTCATATTTTAAATATTTATACTTTATATATATATATATATATATATATATATATATATATATATATATATATATATATATATATATATATATATATATATATTGTCATCCACAGACAGACTGTTTCGCTGTTTCACAGCTCATCGGTGTAGTTAGAGGTCCGGTTGTCTCTAGCTAGGATCGAAACCCGACTGAATTGGTGTCAGTCGAAACTTCTACCACTAAGCCGTCTGCACACGGCAGGGATGAAGGTGAATTTTAGTGTGTTTATTTTTAGGTTTAAATAAACACACAGTGACTGACAGTGACTCAATTCTGCCGAAGAGTCATGCTATATTAGCTTTAATAGTCACTGTTTACAAACGCACACCTCACACCCACAGAGTTCAACCGAAATTAATTTTTCAGGAGACAATATTTTTGTCATCCACAGACTATATTAGCTTTATATATATATATATATATATATATATATATTTGATGCATGTTTCATTAAATAATATAGACAAGTTTTCTCTGTTTATTTTAGGCAAATTTCTTTCATATCGTCTGATAAGCTTAATAACATTATCATTGAAAGACGAAAGAAAATCACTATATTGATACATTTCTTTAATCCTATCTTTCGGCTAACATGAGCCACATCGAAGATGACAATTACATTACAATATATTAAACAATACACAGACATAGCAATAATGATAGTCTGTTTTTGTTTGCATGGAAGATTTCCAAGCAACGACAAATATCGTGAATACGATATGCTGGAAGCGAAAATCGCACTGCTTCTCTTCTCATCACACATGATCACGCAAAAGTGAAACGAGAAGTATTAAGTATGGGAAGCCGTTGGTATAAACCAATAGCTTCTGTTGTCAATTATAGACATTTGAGTATATTTGTGGAGTTTTCATAGTTTATTTTGTTCAGGTAAGGTTTCAACTGTTTTATGTATATAGCTTCAAGAACTTTTAGTTTTTGTTTATTGTTTCCATGTTTAAGTATAGTTGTGTTTTCAACAAGAATTTTCCGGAATTGTGTATGCGGCTAGGAATTTGCATAAAATAAATAGACAAAACTTGTCTATATTATTTAATGAAACATGCATTAATGAAAAAATACGGCCTAAATACACACAATATATATATATATATATATATATATATATATATATATATGTATATTGTATGTATTATATACATTGATAGTTAAACCGAAAGAGTCATTGATATATGTAGGAAACATCAAAAGATGTAGTAAAATTGTGGCACTTGTAAATAGGAAGCAGTTAAACCAGTGCAATTATAAATATATTCCTGTACATTAATCTTATAAAACTCATTCATGTAGTATTTTTTAACACGTTAAATAACTTTTCCTTTCGTACATTTTCAATCCTTTGATCTCATGCTTATGATTGAAATGTTATCGATCTGACTTCAAATGTACGATCAACAATTTAATCAGAATTGATCTCAGTCAAAACTAATTGCATCGAGAGAGACATCTGAACAGTAAGTCCATTGCAGATCCTTATTTCGGTGACTCAAACGTAGATTAACCGGTGTTGAGGATGAGACGGAAAATAAATTAAATTACCTTAACAGATCCTACGACAGGGAACCAGAAAGTGCTTTTTTGTTTGTTACACACACACACACACACACACACACACACACAGACACACACACACACACACACACACACACACACACATATATATATATATATATATATATATATATATATATATATATATCTCCAAATGTAAAAGAAAGAAAAGAATATAAATTCAAACGTTCATAACATTAATTTAAAAAAACAAAAACGGCTCAATACAAGACGAGAGCAATAAAGATTTATTATAAAAGATTTACACTGGTTAACCACTGGATGAGATGTCTTTAGACGTCGAAACAAATATACATTTTTGTCGTGGTAACTCGCATGTTCCAATATATATATATATATATATATATATATATATATATATATATGATGAAAATGTGGAAAAGACAAAGCAAAATCCGAACATGTGAGTTTACTGTTTTTTATTTTGTTTTTTGTTTTTTTTCTGTCAACGTCAGACGTTTCGGTCTAATAGACCATCTTCAGGACATGATTAATGGAGACATATTTATATTAAATTTAAGTTAAATGAAGAGGCGATATATACAGGACTAGTCAGAAACAGAAGAACTGAAATTCTGAAGTCGGAGTGCTCTTTCTTGGATTCGGTGCTGCGAAAACGTGCTCCCAGGAAGGAGCTTTTATCTTAAGTGGAAGTGGGGGAATCCTATTTAAAATTATAGCTTATCGGTACGTTTGTCAAGCATTAACCTTGCTAGGAAATTTGCTTATATATATATATATATATATATATATATATATATATATATATATATACAGTAGCGGCCATAATATAAGGAACGGAAATAACAAAGACATAAATATGTGTATTACTTAAAAAGTAATGCATGATTAGCAATGAAATTTTTACCGAATAAAGATTAGGGTGTAATGCATAAATATTTTACAAAGTTACAAAAATTTACATAATAGTTTTTTAAAAATAAAGATTAAATGGAACAAAGGAAATAAGCTACTGGACAAAAGTTAAGGAACGATGTTAATAATTTGCATAAACTTTTAATTTACATTGTTAAAAAACTCGATGGAGCTTTTCAACAATAAGTAAAAGTTCATTTATCATTAGGACTTTATTTTTAAGCAATATGCCAAATTCTACACGCAAAACGCTCTCTTTTGAAGAAAAAAAACACATTATCGCTAACTATCAAGAAAAAAGTCAATTTCAGAAATTTCTGATATTGTTCATAGGTCTAAATGTGTCGTATATCGTGTAATTAGCAGGTATAAAAACGATAAAACGTTAGATGCAAAACCAAAAACCGGCAGATCTCCAAAAACATCGCAAAGAGAAGATCGAAAAATTGTTAGAATATCTACAAAAAACCGTTTTGAAACTGCAACATCAATTGCTCTTAAATTTAATGAAGAGACAGATAACAAGATCTCAAGGAAAACGGTTGCTCGCAGGTTAAAAAGTGCAGGATTGCATGCCAGTATTCCAGCTTCGAAGCCTCTCATTTCAAAGCGAAACCAAAGGGCACGCCTGGAGTATGCGAGAGTACATGTTGTTTGGACTGACGCACAATGGGATACAGTTCATTTCAGTGACGAGTCCAAGTTTACCATATTTGGTTCTGAGGGCAAAACTTACGTACACCGTAGAACAGGTGAAGACTGTCTTCTCAATGTGTCAAGAAAATCGTTAAGTTTGGTGGCGGCAGTGTGATAGTGTGCGGAATGATTTCATCTGCAGCAGTTGGCCCTATCATCCGCGTACATGGCAATATCAATGCTGAGATTTACAAAAGGCTTCTTCAGCAGCATGTGTTACCAAGATTACACCATAATCTTTATGAATCTCCTATTTTCATGCAGGGCAATGCACCTTGCCACAAGGCTCGGAAGGTTATGGCTTTATTTGAAGAAGAAGGAATCGCCCTAATGAAGTGGCCAGCCCAGAGCCCCGACCTGAATCCAATAGAAAATGTTTGGAAGATAATTGGAGAAAGGGCTCAGAAAAGAAACCAGAAAAGCCAGGATCACCTATGGGAGTTATTGAAAGACGAATGGGAGGGAATTACTGATGATTTTTGCAAGAAATTAATTCGATCATGTGGTCGGCGATGCCGAGAACTCATTGAAAATAAGGGGATGTTTACCAAATATTAAATTTTGTTGATATTTTGTTGACAATCAAGTATTAACAAGATCGTTCCTTAACTTTTGTCCAGTAGCTTATTTCTTTTGTTCCATTTAATCTTTATTTAAAAAAAAAACTGTTATGTAAATTTTTGTAACTTTGTACAATATTTATGCATTACACCCTAATCTTTATTCGGTAAAAAATTCATTGCTAATCATGCATTACTTTTTAAGTAATACACATATTTATGTCTTTGTTGTTTCCGTTCCTTATATTATGGCCGCTACTGTATATATATATATATATATATATATATATATATATATATATATATATATATATATATATATATATATTATGTTGATTAATTTTAATGATCAGCTTTTTCAAGTTATGAATAATCCATCTCAAAGAGGAAATATCCTCAGAAATTGTCAGAAGTTCATTTCCGAAGAAATGTGCAAGAAATATGGTTCAACATTTCGACTTTCTTAAGTCATCATCAGGATAGCTGGAGACAATTGGTGAGTTTCATAGAACTAAGGAGTATAGTGACATAAGCGAATGTGGCGTGTGTTTCATTCTCCCTCTCTCTCTTCCCCCTCTCTCTCTTATATATATATATATATATATATATATATATATATATATATATATATATATATATGTGTGTATATATATATACAAATGAGAGAAAGAACAAACGGAGTAAAA
Source organism: Acanthosepion esculentum (assembly GCA_964036315.1). NCBI lineage: Eukaryota > Metazoa > Mollusca > Cephalopoda > Sepiida > Sepiidae > Acanthosepion > Acanthosepion esculentum. Next base: position 29,940,114 of record OZ038506.1, on the reverse strand, counting down.
ATCCACATTTCGTAGCATTTACTTTCAATATATAGATATATATATATATATATATTGAAAGTAAATGCTAGGAATATATATATATATATATATATATATATATATATATATATATATATAGAGAGAGAGAGAGAGAGAGAGAGAGAGATAGATAGACACAGACAGAGAGAAAGACAGGACAGATAATTAGTCAGTTATGTGCCATGCGTAATACCAGCTTAGGCGATCATGTTTCTTTCGATACTTGACTGACGAGGCGGATGCTTTCCCGCAGTAGGTTGCCATTTCTTTCTTTCTGCGGTAGAACAGTTGCCATCCAATACAATAGGGACTGGTCTTTCCGGCTATTTACCAATAGGTGGTGGGAGAAGAAGAGGATTCATACCTTGATTTTTATATATGTATATGTATAGTGAGGGCGATATATTTTTTATTTCCTAAACACGGTCAGCACACTGTGACCGTGTTCATATTGATATTATTGAGTGTTGGCTTTTTGTTCTTTATTATTAATGCTTCCATTATTTTAAACCGTTTTTTTTTACATGTGGTTGAGGTTATTATGGTCAAATCTTTCAACAGTATGTTGCGATCGGAGTTTGATATATTTCTGTGTGTATTTAAATGTGCCCGATTTGAGCTATGGTCTAAAAGATATAACGTGAGTTGATAAGTATGTAGTGGTATGTCCAGTATAATTATTCAGTTCCTTAACCCTTTCAGCCCTACGTTCCTGAACAATTTTAAACCTTCAGCCTGAGCTCCTGAGTCAAAATTCGCAAATAATTATTATGCAATGTTTCAACCAGTAGCTTGGCATTACGTCATTTTTCTCCACCACTGTTCAACCGGTGACTGGGCATTACGTCATTTTTATCTACCAGCGGTAAAGCGGTGAATTGTAGTTTAAAAACAGTAAAATCGACCTTGCTAACCGAAACGCTCCTCCGTGGCTACTCGGTAAAGGCACGTCAGGCTATATGACGGTTCCCTCTAGGATACAGGTTCGATTCCTGTCGGAGGACGCATATTTTCTATGCCAATTTCTCGGACATTCAGGCCGGTAATTGTCTTTAATACTGTTTATTATAAACAGAGCATTTACTTAAATATTTGTATCTGTAAAAAGAATATATATATATATATATATATATATATATATATATATATATATAAATATAAAAAGAAAGAACAGTAAGATATAAAATCCGGTGTTCTTATAGATATTTTTATTTTTACACAATAGTGCTCAATGTAAATTTACAGAGCATTAATATTATAAATTAATTGATTTAAAATATGTTTTTTTTGGCTACACAGTGATAACCATGTTTCAGAAATGGAAGCTAAAGCCCCCGAATTTAATTTTGTTATTAAACCAAAGACATTAGTTCCATTTCCTCGTCAAGCGAATTTTGACGAGGAAATGGAACTAATGTCTTTGGTTTAATAACGAAATTAAATTCAGGGGCTTTAGCTTCCATTTCTGAAACATGGTTATCACTGTGTAGCCAAAAAAAAACATATTTTAAATCAATTAATTTATAATATATATATATATATATATATATATATATATATATATATATATATATATGTATAGATATAGATAAGAATAAAGACAAAAGGAGAACTTATCTAAGCCGACTCGTTACTTCCTCTGTGGGACTCAATCAAGGCAAACTGACTGACTGTATCCTTTTATAGTAAGTAGAATCTAACGGTCATTGCATTGAATGAAGATAAGACAATCAAGAAATAGAATGTCATTTGGTGTTGACGTAGTCTTGCTGAAGTCGTTAGTAAGCAGATACGTTAGATCTCTAATTCTCTACTCCTCCTTCTACTCCCTGACAATTCTCGGCGTCAGTCTCTCTCTCTATATATTTGGACGAATCCACTTTCATATACGTGAGAAATTGCCTGCAACTCAGAGAGACACTTGCACCGCAATAAAAATATTCTATGAGAACCAACTACCGTAGTCCAGCGACAAGAATGCTCTAGTTGCCTGATGATAGCTTCATCTGCAGGTTTTTAATTCAGAGTCGTCCTTCTCTTAACCTGACTACCCTAAAGGACGAAGAGTCCAGCCTGCCTTTCTATTTAACCCGCAGTAGAAATGATCCATACCTTTCTAAAGTATATTCGAGTAAAAATGGCTGTAGCGAATTCGACGAGCTGATTTCTTGTTCTGAGCCGCTATCCATTAAACACGCACACACACAGACACACACAAGCATATCCACACACGCGTGCGCGCACACACAGATATACATATACACCAGACCACTATTATTAATTTTTATTATCAATTACACATTTTAATTTGTATTTAAAGATGAAAAGAAGGTTTATTGTTCCACTGGACTTTAGAGTCAACATATTACGTGAAAATTTGGAGAAATAGCTTAAAACAGCTGTAGTCTTTATTAAGATAATAAGTATATTTTTCATTAATTATTAGTTAATAATGAGTAAAATATTTTTCCGGTTCGAAAACGAATGAAAAACACGGATAACACCTTAATGCAAATATATCCGGATTGCAAGTAGGAAAATAAATTATTTAAAATATCAATAGATGTACGTTTTACTTCTTTCCATAAAAAGAGAAATTTCTTCCATAAAATGTGTTTTGAATATAAAGTTAATAATTAATACTAAAGACCGTAAAAGAAGGTTTAATGTGCTTCATAGCTAACACATTGCGTGGAAATTTGAATTGATTAAAACAGGTGTAGACATTATCAAAATAATAAGTATATTTTTTATGTATACTTATTTCTTCCTCGCATTTATTTAAAAATATATGACAGCAAACCAGCGTGTATCAATATATTTATTTAGTTGTCATTAAGTCATGTTTCACATGCAGCCTCTTTGCTTTTCAAGTAGTTGTTTATAAAAAAGTACTAGTGTAGTTAATTATACATGTTGTGAATATGTATATGTGAATATGTATATGTGAATATGCATATGAGAATATGCATATGTGAATATGTATACGTGAATATGTATATGTGCCTGAGGAGACACATTGTTATGCGTTGAAACACGACTACAATTGTGTAGCGATTGTTACATCTTTTTTCTGTAATACATATATACATATATATATATATATATAAATTTATATATATATATATATATATATACAGAGAGAGAGGAAGGGAGAGAAAGAGAGAGAGAGGGAGGGAGGGAGGGAGAGGGAGAGAGAGCGAGTCTTATTTAAGCCTAATTTCGTTGTTGTTCTTAGCGAAAGGAAGATCCCAACATGCAAATTATTAATTGGTGATACCAAAATCATACAAGCACAAACATTTAATTATCTGGTTTGTGTTTTAATAGACGACAGAAAGCGTGACACTGAAATCCGAAGGCGGATTTGGATAGGAAATTCATTCCCAAAAGTAAGTAGAATATTAAAAAATCCTCCCATATGACAGTGAATGCTCGACAATCTTTTTCACAGATGAAGAAGAGACTTGAAGCCATAGAAATGTGGTTCTACACGAGGATTCTGAGAAGGTGTGGACAAAGATGATGTTTTAGAGAAACTGGAAACCAAAAGGAAACTTATATTTAACGTCAGAAGGAGACAATTGAAATTCCTCGGGCATATGATGAAGAAAGAGAGCTTGGGAAAAATTCGATACTCACAGGACAGATTGAAGGCAAGATGGACCGAGGAAAACAACGCATTAGTGTGTTTGTGTAAATAAATGGCGGAAAAGGCTTTAGGAGAAATGACAAAAAGATGAAATTTATTAAGAGTCGCGAGGGGCAGGAAGTTGTGAAAAGACACTAGAAGAAGAAGAAGAAGAAGAAGAAGAAGAAGAAGAAGAAGAAGAAGAAGAAGAAGAAGAAAGGCGTCTAGAGGAGAATAGAAAACTAATTCGCTAACACAGAAGAGAGAGAGAGAGAGAGAGAGAGAGAGAGTGAGTGAGTTCTTTTTAAGAACAATTTATACTAATTCCTCAAGGACACAGTGGATAAAGGCGTTGGTTAGAAACCCAAAGAGTGTGAGTTCAATACCCAGTTATGGCAGTAGAGAACTTTCAGAAGGAAAATGAACAGGAGGTAACTGATAACTAACATCCATTAAACATGGCACGTGGAACTAGAACAGCCTACCCCAGTGAGCGAAATAAATGGTTCAGTTCGACATTCCAATCACCTGAAGAAGGCCGGAGCGTTCAACGGTCGAAATGTTGTAATAAATATGACGACAAAGATGCGGACAATAGTCCGAATAATGTAAATAATGTACACAATACCCCATCTCAGAAATATAGACTTATACTAATTCATACTAATTTTAAAGTATCAGACTGAATCTTTCAAATACGACTGTAACTCTTTGTCAAAATATGGTTGCGTCTTATACATCAGTGCGTCTTATTTTTTGAAAAATACGATAACATTATTGAAAGAAAAAAAAAGCAAACAAACAAACGCCACTTACTATGCGGCACTACACCATATCAAGGTTATATTTAATAAATTGTCTGAAGTCCAAGAGGGTGTAATTTGTTTTTCATATATGTAATAAATTTTTTCTCATATATCCGAACTAAAATTATAGATTGTAATTTTGAAAAGTGAAAATTTTACACAAATATGTTTGAAAATTTCCAACATTTCATCTGAACCCCCCCCCCAAAAAAAAAGACACGAACCCTAACCCATATCCTACTGGCACCAATTTAAACAAGCGCCATCCATTTTTCCATACTCACAAACTATAATTATAAATTATAATTTTGTAAAGTGCAAATTTCACTGAAATATATTGGAAAGTTTCCAATTTTTCATCTGAAATTAATAAAATACAAACTTTAAACAAAAGCGTTACGATATTTGAAAAAGGGAAAGTCTCATTTTAAAGTGACGCCAGGCAGATATGAATTGTATAACCATGTAGTAATATAGTGGCCACTCATATTCGAGAATACCCGTCTACTAGGGCGGCTAGCCAATTCCTATTGCAGACGTTTGCTCAGGCGCTTTTGTGTTTATTCAACACCTACAGAGCCCACCTGTGGTTTATACAGCAACTATGCTGAGCAGACCTTAGTTACAGTTTCTGGGAAAGAGGGTGTTATCTAGCATGAACAACAATTTGAATAAGGCCAGCACGCTCAAGCCCTCGGCCACGATGACTTGTGATTTTGTGTTATCGACGGTCCCCAAGAGTTTCGTTTACCCAATTTCACTCAGAAGGCTTCGGTCAACCTGTGATATGGTTTTCAGGCACTTTCCAAAGAGTGTCCCCAACCTTCAAATTGCATTTCGGGCTCATACTTTTACTGATGAGCATACATTCTGTCTTCTTGTTTATGCTTAGTCCCTTCTTCTCGCTCTCCTTTGCTACCTTCTGTAGGAGGTTTTATTTCTTTTCCGTGCCTGCTATCAGTACGGTGTTAAAAAAAGAAAAGTTTTCATATAAGCGTATATAGCATATGTAATCAAGCTTTGGTGTATACGTAGCCAGATTATATCAAATTTTAGAGTAAAAGTTGCGTCTTATACACCAAATAATACATTAGTTATTGATGCAGCGCATTTTCAGATTAGTCTTTTGAATCTTTGCTGTTTTTAATCACATTTCCGTCGCCATGATCTCCCATCTTCCTGCCGACCGAAACATCGTAATGAAGCAATAAAGAGTAAAATACGAGCTGCAATGAAGTGCAGGACAATGAAGAAAACTAACATGTTATGTAAGCGCGCAAAAATATTCATCATCAGCAGCAAGAAAGTTGTCACGTGATCTTTCCAGTGATCTCCCAGCCGGAGTTGGACCAGAGATTTGACTTTGTGCATAAACTGAAGAGACAGCACAAATTATATAACTGAATAACATTGCTTCACCTCAAAAGTTAAAATAAGGTTAGTTAGGGGAGAAAAAACAATTTATATATCTGGGAAGTTTTTTTTTTAAACAGAGGACGGAAAATGCGACACTGAAATCCGAAGGCGCCCTGGGGTAGCCAAAGATGCTGTAGCGATTACTACTATGTTTGACACGCCTACATTTTTCTCAACTGTGACTGGTCAAATAATAAATACTAACTATCACAGGACAATTTACTGATCGCATTCACCACACAGAATTTTTCCTACTGTTAATTCACAAACATGCTTTTGTTATAAAATCACCGATTGGGTAATTTATCATCCAACCAGATATTTTTTGTTCGCTCTCGACATTTCTCCCGCCATTGTCCTGGGACCCTATCCATGGTTATATAAACCGGAATTCGTTCCAAAAATAGACAGTAGAAGCAGCAACTCACACGCGTCTACACAGACTATTCATTCTACTCACTGCACGCACGCACGCACGCGCGCAGAACTTAAATATCATTCACCATCTGTTCTATGTAACAAGCCAAGTTGCAACAGCTCTGTTAGTTATATATAACCCACAACTGATTTATTACATGTTCTTCTGAAAACATCATTCTATGTAATACAGAACTTTAAACATTCTTTTAGAAAACTTGTTTATTTACATTTAATCTTTCAGCTAACAGTTGAAGGGTAACTACTTCTATCTTATTGTTTCACACATTACAGAAAATGTTTTGTATTTGTTGATTTTAAAATATATTTTATCATTGAAACAAAAATCGGTTTTCCATTGTTTTTCCTTGATACAAAAATGTATAATTGTTAAATGCTATTCAACACGCAGCCACATCAACCTTTTCAACACAACCAGCATTTACAATGCTTTCCAAAAGCTAAGCAAAGTATTAAGAAATACAACAAATCTTCGATAGAAACAAAGAAAAGAGTATTGAAGTGATACGTGATATCAGTCCTCCTTTATGGCAATGAATGCTGGATAATCTCCTCGCTGATGAAGACGAAAGTTGAGGCAGCAGAAATATGTTTCTACAGGAGGATGCTAAGAATACCGTTTTTAGAGAAAATGAAAAAGAAAAGAAAATTTATACTTAACATCGGGAAGAGACAGTTGAAATGTCTAGGGTTCATAATGAGGAAAGCGAGCTTAGAAAATCTGATACTCACAGGACAGGTTGAAAGCAAGAGGAGCAGAGGAAAACAACACTTAACTTGAATAAATGGATGGCAGAACAAGATTTAGGCCATATAACAAAAAGACAAAATTTATTAAGAGCTACAAAAGAACAAGACAATGTGGAGAGCCATGATCGCGTACGTTCTCTTAAAATATTTCTCTTAAAATAATTTTTCAGGATAATTACTTTTTCAAGTTATCCTGAAAAGTTCCCTCTTATTATCATTCTTTCCAGTAATAATGGGGGTTTCCATCCTAAACTCTTATTTGAAGTAAAATGTAAATTTCAACCGACAGTAGCTCGGTCAATGAATGTCGAATTTTTACTTAGAAGGAAACGGCTAATATTATAATTACTATTACCATTAACAGAATATGGCAGAAGAACAGCAGACTGGATCTAAAAGAATCGGAAGCTTTATTTACATTATTCGGACTATTGTCCTCATCTTTGTCGCCATATTTATTACAACGTTTCGGCCTTTTTAATAGCCGTTGTTCTTAGGTCCATAACATAGACAAAATACCAGTATTTTGAAAGCAATTTCGCACTAGGAAGATCGGTGTGGTACAAGCTTCCGATTCTGTCTATATTTCTGAGATTAGGTATTATGTACATTATTCGGACTATTGTCCTCATCTTTCTCGCCATATTTATCCAACTCAACAAACTTCTGGTACATTGAAAATAATTCTGTGTGTGTCTGAATATGAACTACGTCAATAAATAGAAATTATTCTCACACTAGAAAGTTTTTTTGTTGAAATCCTTACAGCGTTTAGTATCGTTGAAGTTATCGCTAACATTTTGGGTCGAGATTTACAAACTCTACGTTTCGTTCAATTTCGCAAACCAAACGATGAAATATATAAACTTAAAGAAAAGATATGAAAAAAACAATAGTGCATCTTCATTAAATAATTTTTGGCTATTTTAATCATTAAATTCCTTTTAAAATAGTTGGAAAATTTTGTCGGTTAAATAATAAATCTTTTATTTTTTCTAAAAAAATCAATGAGAATTTATTTAACTACCATTTTACCTGTTTGCAATTCCCTAAAAAAAAATTGATTTCGATTGGTCAATTTTTCGAGGGGCTATTTTAGAGGGTGTGGCGTACGTAGGGACGGATTTACGGAAGTCAGAGACTTCTACACAGACTACCAAGCCATAGCGGATGCCTAGAAAATGAAAATTCTTAGAATTTCTTACTCTTGAGCATGCAGCATACAACTGGCCATGCGTAAATATTTCTTTCTTGATCCAAATTCCAGCTTTTACAAGCGTTAGGTCTTGTGATTTCTCTATAATTCTCACAAACGCAGGGCGAAATGGAAACTGGATTCTCGTATATACAAAAACTGAAAGAAAATATATGCAAAAAATAATATTACCTTTTTATTAAATAGGTATTTGTTATTTTATTCATTAAATTGTTTTTTTTTTTAAATAGTGGGAGTATTTTTGTACGTAAATTAATAAAACTTTTATTTTTCTAAAAAAAAATCAATGGAAATTTATTTTACTAAACTACGCCCTCTAGTAAAACCAACTGTATTTTCACCCCCTTACCCGTTTGCACTAACCCCCCCCCAATATGGTTTCGATCGGTCAATTTTAGAGGGTGTGACGTACGTACAGACGGAGGGGATTACGGAAGTCACAGAATTTTACACAGATTATCGGGCTGTAGTGAATACATCGAAAATGAAAATTTCAGGATGGATACTCACATATTGATCCAATCCGAAACATATTACATTTGTTAACGAACATTTGGGGCAGAATCTTTTTTAATCTGTGACAGTCTTTTATTTCCATGGTTACTGATCTCTGATTCGTGTAAGACCGCTGTACACAGATTTATAAAAAAAATGATATATTCTTTCCAACTCTTCAAGCTAAAACTAAAAATATTTAGAAAATGTTAACAAAAGATATTCAACTTAATAAAAAAAAATAAGTCGACCAGACGCACAAACAGGTAAGGAAAAAAAATTAAATATATAACTTAGAAATAAAATTAAAAAACAACAACTGATAACCAGACGACAAAAAAGGAAACTTATCAGTTATTTTTTGTTGTTATGTTTTAATTTTCTTTTGTTTAAATATTTATTTTTATGCAAGTTTCTTTGCTTCAGTTTTCGTTTCAGTTTTATTTTTACAACATTGCGTTTCGTTTCTTTCTCCGGATTCGTTTTTTTTTGTTGACCATTTTTAAAAGTTTCCGCGTTGTGTCAGATTGATTGGATAATGTTGGTTTGAAGTTGGTACTCGCTTCTCGGATATCACTTTATTTATGTCTATATAAATAGATACAAATTTATACATGTGAGTAAATTAAAAAAAAATATGAGAGCGAAGGAAAATGTTAAAAAAAAAAACCATCCCGAGGCGCAAGTGCATCGGGAGGTAAATACAGATTGATAAAGAGAGGAAGAAAGAAAGGAAAGATTACCAGCTCGAAAATACAATATAAAAGAATAGAGAAAACATGAATGGTAGATAGGAGAGAAACAACTGCAGAAAAAAAAGGAGAGAAAAAAAGGAGAGTAAGGGAAAGGAAATAAAACGGAAAGTAAAGAATAAAAAAAGAAAGAAAAAGAAAAGTTAGGTTAAAAGAAAAGCAGGGAAAGAGAGGGAGAGAAGGAAGGAGACATGGAAGAAATAAAAGAAATCTTAATGTTTGAAAGTAAGGTGATGTAATCAGACAAAGAGAGAATGAAAAAGAATAAGAATATAGGCAAGAGAAAACGAATCAAAGGAGATGACAATTCATAGACGATATGGAGGTAAATATTAATATAAGAAAAAGAAAGAAAAAAAGAATGGGATACAGGTATGGTGGGAGAGAAAGAAAAAGAGTGAACAGTTAAAGACAAAGAAAGAAAGAAAGAAAGAAAGAAAGAAAGAAAGGAACGAAGAAAGAAAGAATGAGATACAGGTATGGTGGGAAAGAAAGAAAAAGAGTGAACAGTAAAAGGCAAATAAATAAATAAATAAATAAAGAAAGAAAGAAAGAAAGAAAGAATGGGATACAGGTATGGTGGGAGAGAAAGAAAAAGAGTGAACAGTTAAAGACAAAGAAAGAAAGAAAGAAAGAAAGAAAGAAAGAAAGGAACGAAGAAAGAAAGAATGAGATACAGGTATGGTGGGAAAGAAAGAAAAAGAGTGAACAGTAAAAGGCAAATAAATAAATAAATAAATAAATAAATAAATAAATAAAGAAAGAAAGAAAGAAAGAAAGAATGAGATACAGGTATGGAGAGAAAGAAAATGAGTGAACAGTTAAAGACAAATACATAATTAAATGAAGAAAGACAGGAAGAATGACTTACAGGTATGGTGGGAGAGAAAGAAAAAGAGTGAACAGTTAAAGAAAAAAGAAAGAAAGAAAGAAAGGAACGAAGAAAGAAAGAATAAGATACAGGTATGGTGGGAGAGAAAGAAAAAGAGTGAACAGTTAAAGAAAAAAGAAAGAAAGAAAGAAAGAAATGAACGAAGAAAGAAAGAATAAGATACAGGTATGGTGGGAGAGAAAGAAAAAGAGTGAACAGTTAAAGAAAAAAGAAAGAATGAAAGAAAGAAAAACAGAAAGAAAGAAAAAGAAAGAATGGTGTTCAGTCATAGTAGGAGAGAAGGTAAAAAGTTAAGCGTTAAAAAGAAAGAAAGAAAGAAAGAAAGAAAGAAAGAAAGAATGATGTACAGTTATGGTGGGTGAGAAAGAAATACAGACTGATAAGTTAAAGACAAAGAAAGAAAAAGAAAGAAAGAAAGTAAGGAAGCAAGGAAGGAAGGAAGACTGGTGTATAGTATGGCGTGATAGAATGAAAAACAGACTGAACCACTAAAGTCAAAGAAAGAAAAGAAAGAAGGAAAATAGAAAGGAAGAAAGTATGACGTACAAGTATATTGTAAGAGAAGGAAATACAGACTGAACTATTAAAGACAAAGAAAGAAAGAAAAAGCAAAGAAACAAAGAGAGAAAATAAATATACAAGGTAACCAAAAAAGTTTTGTCCGTTTTTAAAGGAAAAAAAGAAAACGCTTCACAGTATGTGTAACTTATATTTAGTCTTCGAAGTAATTGCCATCGGCATCCAGCACCTTCTGCCAACGTGTCTCCAGCTGTTCAATGCCCTTGCGGTAGAACTCGGGTGGTTTTGACGTAAAGAAATCCGTGAGGGCTTTGCACAAGTCTGCTTCATTGGTGAAGGATTTCACACGAAGATGATTATCCAGGGAGTGGAAGAGGTGGTAATCGGATGGCGCAAGGTCAGGTGAATAAGGTGGATGGCACAAAGTTTCCCACCCAAGTTGCTGTATGGTATCCCTGACCACTCGCGCGACATACGGCCTTTGCAGTTCACCAGTGCTGGCTCCTTCTGGTGCAAAGCCTGTTGCACACGTTTCAATTGCTGCGAGTATAGGTCTCCAGTGACTGTTTGGCCCGTTGGTAGCAGTTCATAATGAACCACTTGACGACCTATCCAGCAGTCACAAAGCATAATCTTGCGTGGGTGCATAGGCGGTTTTGCGGTGTGAGGGACAGCATCCTGATGAGACAATCAATGTTTGGAACGCTTGGGAGTTTCGTACAGAACCCACTTTTCATCACTGGTAAGCACTGGTAAGCACTCGATTGAATAAGGATGCGGTACGGTGGCGAGAAAGCAGCGATACGCACGCTGCCACTCCAACAGCGTTTGCGGAACCCACTTGCTCAGTTTGTACGTCTTACCTGGGCGGTGCAGGTGAAGTCTAACTGTTTCATCGGAAACGTTGAACTGTCTTGCAAGTTCACCACACGTTAGACTACTGTCCTCTTCAATGGCCGTCTTCAGGACTCCGTCATTCAAGACCTGTGGTCGTCCACTGCGATGCTCATCATGGAGAGACAAATCTCCCGACTTGAATTTTCGAAACCAACGTCTTGCAGTACGTTCATCTACAGCACTATCCCCAAACGTTTGACATATCCGGCGGCTTGATGCAGCTGCTGATAGGCCCACTTTGAAGTCGTAAAGCAAACAGACCCGAACGAGACCTCTAGACACTTCCACCCTTCTCACAGCTGTCCGGCTTATAACAGATGGCCGGGCACGGTGCGCGTGTTTTTTATAACGTCTGATGTTCCTACTTCTGGCTGTCCGAATTTGAAAACAATTGCTACACGCATTTCGTATATATTTCAACTTCATTCAATGACTAATCAAAAAACGGACAGAACTATTTTGGTTACCTTGTACTTTTTTTTTACCTACATAAACTTTTTAAAAATATTTTTAACAACAGAAACGAAAAAAAATAAAAGATTGAAACCACATATAAAAGCTATAACAACATTGGTCAGAGCGAATTTGTAATAGAACACGTGAAAAGCAAATACACACAGAAGGTTAAACAGGTATATATATATATATATATATATATATATATATATATATATATATATATATATATATATATATATATATATATATGACGAGCCAGACAAACCTACCTAGGTTAACCTAAACGGATCTTCAGGGTAGACTGGCTTACCGCTGTACTTAGCGTATTGAGCCCTCTACGTTTTCGTTGTCTTTATACTCACTTGTTTTTTTTCTTCTTTAAACTAAGGACCTAAGACATTTGACGATTTTTTTGCCTTGTTCTGATATTTTTAGTTCTTTCTTTTTTACATCCAATTTTTTCCTCGGGTACCAATTTGCCCTCAGGTGAGTCATTCGAGGTTTTTCAAGCGAGTAATACTGTTAATATATATATATATATATATATATATATATATATATATATATATATATATATATATATCTCTTCAAGAAGCGAGAGCATGATCTAAAAGGTCAGCCAATCTAACAGTGATCTCATCTCACAATCCTCACTCTTGCTCCATATGTGGACTCCTGTGTAAATCACTGTTATTTCTTCTCCCTTCCCACCGCCCGTTTCGATCATCGCAGTTAAACATTGTCGAAACCAGTCAGTACATATTTGGGGAACCATTTGGGAACACCGGCTACTGTAAGCGACAATCCGAAGTATGTTTTAGTTTTAAATAACTAACAAAGGGTTGATAAACCGTAAAAAAAAACAAATCAATCCCACCGTGCGCACGCACACGCATCTCATTGACGCAAAAGTAAATACGTTAAAAAGGTTTGAATGGCGTTTCCCATATGATATTTAAAAACCTAAAGCTTAAAAATATTCCGTGGAATTTATTTGTACAAGCTATTAGTATTAAAATTAGTGTCATACATCACAAGAGTAGTGCAAGTGTTGTGTCCAGGAATTTTTCACACATGGTTTTCGGTACGCTTCTTTAAAATATCCGAAGCCCCTATCACAACAGAAATAATTGTAGTTTTAAGTTTACACATTTTTTCTTACTTCGATTTGCAGGTCCTTATAATTTTTTAAAATTCTTAGAAACATTGGAATCCTTTAGAAAAATCATATCAATTAGTCGGCAGTTTCTTTATTATTATTATTTGTGAGTTATGTTTCCTTCTTTGTATTCTGTAGAGCCGGATCCAATCTATGGTCCTTAGGCCCTATAGGAGAATTCTCACTTAACTGATATTACTTTTTTTAGTATATGGGATGTTCCTAGATGTATGTTGATGTTACCTAGGACACTGTTAGTAAAATTGTCCATTCCTTTTCCCACGAGGCCCAGAGCTCCGATTAATATTGGTACAGTCTCAGTATTCATTCTCAACAGTGAATTATTATCATCATCATTATTATTATTATTATTATTATTATTATTATTATTATTATTATTATTATTATTATTGTTGTTGTTTTATTTCCTTTGATTTCTGGTGTATAATAATTTCTTTCCGGGTCCCGACCAGAGACCTAAGATAGAAATGGCATCATGGCATTTTTCACTCAGCAATTTAAAACAAACAAACAAACAAAAATCACACATTTTACATCGATAAAGCCTTTCGTAAGGTCTGGGCTGTACTCGTGAGAACAATGTTTTGTATATCTTTAAGGCGTGGGATACCAGGAATCTTTTCAATGGGTCTATTGATTTTTTTACAGTCAATCCGAGGGCTCCCACTACAACAGAGATTATTGATGTTCCCATGTGCCACATTTTTGAGATTTCGATTTGAAAGTCCTTGTATTTTGATAGCTTTCTGAAGATCTTCAAAGATACATCGCAATCTGCAGGGACTGGCATATCAATAAGGAGGCACATTTTTTGTGTGCGATCTATAATAACAATGTCTAGGCGGTTAGCTTTGATTGTTCAGTCTGTGTGTATTGTGTAGTCCCATAAAACTTTTACAGGTCCTATATCCGTAACCGGGTCTGGGTCGTGTTCATACCAATTTCTCATTCAGTTCTTCTTCTTCTTCTTCTTCTTCTTCTTCTTCTTCTTCTTCTTCTTCTTATTATTATTATTATTATTATTATTATTATTATTATTATTATTTTGTTTTGTCACAATGTAAGTTTTTGAATATTCCGAGTTCATCAAGTTATCTGCCATGTCACAAGAAGAACCTCAGACAGACAACACGTTCTTGTACTACTACTACTGCTGCTATTATTATTATAGTTCTTTCTTTCTTTCCTTCTTTCTTTCTTTCTTTCTTTCTTTCCTTCTTTCTTTCTTTCCTTCCTTCCTTCCTTCTTTCTTTCTTTCTTTCTTTCTTTCTTTCTTTCTTTCTTTCTTCTATCTGTTATTAGCTTGTATTGTGGTCAGCACGTATGTCGAAATCCCAGCGCAATCTAACCTTTTCAATTTATCGCACTGGAGATCGTTTTTTATTCATATCATTTGGTGAAGGTTTATACCGTTGACATTACTTCAGATTTCCTTAGTCTGTCACATCAAATATATAAATTCATTTGGGCAAGGAAAGCGCATCCATATATTAGTCAATAGTTTCCTTGGTATTTGTACGAAAGCGACATTTTAGATATGCCCTATATTCATTAAAATATATACCCGATAGAATCTTTTAGGCAGGTTTCATTTTGAGCGGTCAGAATGTTTCCGGTTTCAAGAACTTCGCGATCTCCAATGAGTCAGTTCTTTGTCAATATTAGAGGCTATTTGACGCACAACGGGTATCATCCTTTTACAGGTTAGGATATTATTTTGTATGATTTTATTTTTATTTTTTCTGTTCTCTACTTTTGGTATTTCAACTCCTATTTTATCTGGTTTGTAATTATTATTATTGAGTGATAGAGCCGCACGCCAGGGTAGTGACGCTGGGGTAAAAAAATAAAAGCGTACGCAGGCGAATATACCAATCACGACCCCCAGCATGATAAACGGTATATCAGACGCATTCATCACTACCAAATATCCTCGATAATGTGACAGGTTTTGATATAAAGCAGCGCGTGAGTTTACAGGTGGGAGCCAGTTAACAAAAGGTCGGGTAACTCAGTCCACTCAGACAGTCTTCGATTGAGGTTGTTCCTAAGTATCTAGATGAGACTCCTAAGTCGCATTGGCTGCCTCATACGTCAAACATAAATATAATACTCTCAACACTCGGCCATAATTCTCCGCAACTACTTCCGTTTATTAACAAAGACGTACAGTCAGTTTGTTTCAAACACTTTGTCCTACCGTTTTTTTTGGTTCCAAAATGAATTTGGAATTAATTTTCTACACTTACACTTTTATTCCAACCACCCATTTCTATTCTGGACGTAAATGCATGTACAGTGTAACCCGGATATAAGAGACCCTGATATAAGAGAACCCCGGATATAAGAGAGATTTTTCGCTGGTCCCAAATTAGAGCCTGTGTTAATGTATATATAATAGACCAAACCCGGATATAAGAGAAACACGGATATAAGAGACTTCTTCTCCGGTCCCGACAACTCCCTTATATCCGGGTTACACTGTACTTTAAAAAACAGGACTTCTTATTAGACCTTTAAATACA
The DNA here is from genome assembly GCA_964036315.1 of Acanthosepion esculentum. Lineage (NCBI taxonomy): Eukaryota > Metazoa > Mollusca > Cephalopoda > Sepiida > Sepiidae > Acanthosepion > Acanthosepion esculentum. The sequence continues at coordinate 29,924,117 of OZ038506.1, read as the reverse complement.
GAAGTCGCTGCGTTTTTGTGACAATTCATTTTAAAATATGTCAGTTGAAAATCATTTAAACTTTCTAAAGAATGTAATTTTAAAGTGTACTTATCGCGAAGGCATTTCCAATATTTCAAGCCTCTTTTCGTTCTGCTAATTCTCTTTACTTTTCTCTTTAAAGAGAAAATCATATTCGATGCTTCTCAACAGCGAAACCATAACCTTCTTTTTAGCAAATCTTTATGTCTGACGAACTGAAACCTTTCACATCTCATTGCCATAAATTTCCATTGTAAATGACATTCTATACTTCTCCATTGTGTACAGTTTAAACTCAATTTCTATAGAGAACGATTTCATGCGCTTTTATGGAGTAAGTCATTAATTTGAAGAAATATTTAGCCTGTAAATAATTTCAATAGAATCTAAACCACTTTTTGGAGAGAGCAATAAATCCCTGTGTCTTTCGATAAACTAATGGAATTTAATAAGAAATGATTTCAAAAGAAGTTCAATCAAGTCTGTAATATAAAACAGTAAGACTTTATATATTGCCCTCATCTTTGTTGCCACAACGTTTCGGCCGATGAGGACAATAGTCCGAATAATGTAAATAGTGTACATAATACCTCGTCTCAGAAATATAGACAGATACTGAAGGGCCGAAACGTTGTTATAAATATGGCAACAAAGATGAGGACAGTAGTTCGAATAATATAAATAGTGTACATAATACCTCATCTCAGAAATATAGACAGATACTGAAGGGCCGAAACGTTGTGATAAATATGGCAACAAAGATGAGGACAATAGCCCGAATAATGTAAATGGTGTACATAATATCTCATCTCAGAAATATAGACAGATATTAAAGGGCCGAAACGTTGTGATAAATATGGCAACAAAGATGAGGACAGTATTTCGAATAATGTAAATAGTGTACATAATACCTCATCTCAGAAAAATAGACAGATACTGAAGGGCCGAAACGTTGTGATAAATATGGCAACAAAGATGAGGACAATAGCCCGAATAATGTAAATGGTGTACATAATATCTCATCTCAGAAATATAGACAGATATTAAAGGGCCGAAACGTTGTGATAAATATGGCAACAAAGATGAGGACAGTATTTCGAATAATGTAAATAGTGTACATAATACCTCATCTCAGAAAAATAGACAGATACTGAAGGGCCGAAACGTTGTGATAAATATGGCAACAAAGATGAGGACAATAGCCCGAATAATGTAAATGGTGTACATAATATCTCATCTCAGAAATATAGACAGATATTAAAGGGCCGAAACGTTGTGATAAATATGGCAACAAAGATGAGGACAGTATTTCGAATAATGTAAATAGTGTACATAATACCTCATCTCAGAAAAATAGACAGATACTGAAGGGCCGAAACGTTGTGATAAATATGGCAACAAAGATGAGGACAATAGCCCGAATAATGTAAATGGTGTACATAATATCTCATCTCAGAAATATAGACAGATATTAAAGGGCCGAAACGTTGTGATAAATATGGCAACAAAGATGAGGACAGTATTTCGAATAATGTAAATAGTGTACATAATACCTCATCTCAGAAATATAGACATATACTGAAGGGCCGTAAAGTTGTGATAAATATGGCGACAAAGATGAGGACAATAGCCCGAATAATGTAAATGGTGTACATAATACCTCATCTCAGAAATATAGACAGGATTTTATATATTTATATGTCATAGAGGCTGATATTACCTTCTAACTAATGATGCTTTTTGTTATTGTTGTAACCGGAAGTATCAATCGATGTTAAGCGAACTTTCTTCGTGTTACTATAATAACTACAAATCTCATTATTTTCTGTTCTTAAAAATACTTTTTTTATGTCAGAAGGATTAATTTTGATCAGAACAACAGACTGGATGTCATAATAGGATGTGCCGCTGATTGGTCGAAGAAAAGAAACAGAGAGAATAACGGAAGTAACTGCTTTCGACTGTTAATCATTTCGTAATTAAGAAGACAAAGGAAAGGACATAATTCAAGTGCGTTTACTGTCAGGTGAAGTCATTAACACGGCCAAGCGCGCAGGTGTCAGGCGGCAACTTGCCGGAGGGTGAGATGGACGCCATATTGGGTTGACTTATGTGGATTACAGCAGGAGGGAGAGAGAGAGAGAGAGAGAGAGAGAGAGAGAGAGAGAGAGAGAGGGGGAGAGCGAGAGGGAGGGGGCGATAATTAAAAGAAGAGAGAGGAAAAGAAATGCAAAGAAAATGAAAAGTAAATGATTTTTCAAGGAACTATTTCTGATCCCGATTAAACATCTATGTGAATTTACGAGTTTTAGGTTGGTTAAGCTACTAGTAAATTTAGTTTACTGTGTCAATCCAGACACATTTTCTCACTAGAAGCTATCTTACATTTTATAATTATAATCTTTGTGTATGTATTGGATTTTGTTGCCACGTCTGGTCTGATGCTTCTACTGTGTACCGAGAGATTCTTAACAAATTTCAAAGAAGAATCTGCAATGCTATTGTTGTGGTAAACCCTCCTACAATAGAATGAACTCTTCCTCCTCTAAATTACTAAATACTGACTGCAATGAGTCGACTGGGGAGGGAGACGCAGTGCTTAGTAAGAATGTGTTGTTTTAGTGTTAGGAATATTGTTAGTATGCATGGGTCAGTGCTTGCGGCTAGCTAAGTTTAAAATTAAGACAGATGAACACCGTCCTTTTCCCCATCCCCTTTTTTAGGCCTTGTGCCACATTTCCTGTAATTTCACAGAAATAAATATTGGGGAGACACAGTGTTAACCTGACCGTTCGGACGTTACACCTCTATCTGCTTATTACTAACACTCTTGCTTTTGTATCTATCTGTTATTTCAATACACTTGTTCAATCTACCTTTGTCTTCCGTGTCTTTCTTTCTGGCCCCTAAACAGGCCACAACAATTATTATTATTATTGTTATTATTATTATTATTATTATTATTATTATTATTATTATTATTAATCTGATATAGTTTTTATTTATTGCTTAAACGTTATTTTTATTGGATACCCATATTTGAGTAGACGCCCTGTTTTTATTTATTTATTAAACAGTATATTTATTTGTTGTGGTAAACCCTCCTACAGCAGAATGAACTCTACTTCCTCTCATAAATACTAACTGCGAGACTTCCTAAGGCAGTCGTTGAGCAGTATCTGACTGTGTGCGACTTCTGTCGAACTCTCTGCGTTGGCAGAAGTAAACCCGACGAGGCTTTGCCGAAGGGCAAAGTTTCGTCCGCGGAGGTAGACAGATGTATGATTGTAAATGATTAAATTATGATTCGAAATCAAAATAATATATATATATATATATATATATATATATATATATATATATATATATAATGAAATAGATTAAGTCCGACAATTATTTAATATATTTTCTTTATATATGTTATTTTTTATAGATATAGTCTATTTAAGTAAACGCCCTGTTTTCTTTGAATTAAACAGTATTAATTACATTTACCAGCCTGAATGTTCGAGAAATTTTGTAGAAAATATGCGTTCTCTGACAGGAATCGAACCTGTATTCCTATACGGAAACCGTCAGAAAAATAACGTATAAACACAATATAAACAGAAAATAATATATCAGGTGAATAGTATCATTTTTTTTCTGAATATTCCTTGTCAAATTATATTTGCGTGTTATATACTGGTGCGTGTTATGTAACGGAAAATACATTATTAGAGAACGGGCAATCAGGGAGAGACTTTATTTGGGCATATATTCCATTCTTCACTTTCATCTTATAAAATATAGTTTTATTTTCTCTGATAGTAACACTTTCATTTGTGAATCTGTTATCTATAAAGAAAATGCACCAATACTTAAAGGCGAAGATATTCATCTTGTAGAATATAAAAGTGCATTTCACATCGCGTTTATTGCCAACGCGCTCTGGCTACTAAACCGTTCGTCAGGCTTCTATCTGAAATTCAATCGAGCGTCTCTGTGAGGAAATAAGGCGGTCAATTTGGGAAGGAGACATTACCCATCAGGCAATTTACAGCAACTCTGCAAAGCGATTGTACCAATATGGACCGACGTTAGGAGCAAGGAAATTTTATTTGCATAATCATTAAAAAAATCTCGAAGAAAGGGAAAAAGTCTGTTGCCATTCATTGATTCTTCATAATTTAAACCAGGTATCGAGATGTCGATGAAACAAATCTGTTCAAAATGGCCTTCGGATCAGCCCTATCATAATATGCAACGGTAAGAAATAGAGATAAAAAGTTTGGATATTTTTGAAATATTGAACCATATATGCCAGATGATGGTAAGAATGTGTATAGATTGGGGAGACTGACGTCAAACATAAAGTGGGTTCTTACTGGATATTTTTCTAATTGGCCGAGTTTTAAATACTGGAAATCTTTTGTTAATATACCGGAAAGTTTGTGAATATTGTAATTAAAGTACCCCCCCCCCACTAAAAAAAAACAACAACAAAAAACATGGGAGTTCTGGAATTATTCTTTTTGTTTCTTAGTTTAGAAGGCCAGAGCGTACAACGGCCGAAACGTTGTGATAAATATCGCAACAAAGTTGAGGACAATAGTCCGAATAATGTAAATAGTGTACATAATACCTCATCTCAGAGATATAGACAGATACTGAAGGGCCGAAACGTTGTAATAAATATGGCGACAAAGATGAGGTCAATAGTCCGAATAATGTAAATAGTGTACATAATACCTCATCTCAGAGATATAGACAGATACTGAAGGGCCGAAACGTTGTAATAAATATGGCGACAAAGATGAGGACAATAGTCTGAATAATGTAAATAGTGTATAGTTTAAGTTTAATAGTTTAAGTGGTTAATTCCTGTTAAGAAAGTAATTGAATTGTACTATGTATTTCTTGTAATTCTCATTTTGTGAACAGATACGTTTTTTGAATTTTTTGGTTGATGGTGTGGTAAGTATTGAAATCTAGGTAGAAATGACCATCTGTGAATTGGAAGAAAGGTGTGTAGAGTGTGGTTGTCTCACCACACCACAGTTTCTCTCAGTGACCATGGCTTATGCAGCAGTTTTTGTGCAAGGACGACATTCCCCAGGTTTAACAAACACCCTATTCCGCAGATTTCCCCATTGCAAATGTTTCCTTTTCAAAAATCAATTCACACTTGAAAGAAACAGGATATCAAGAGAATGCAACGAGGCATCTGTCAAAAATTGATAGGGAGATATGAACGGCTTGATAGATAGATAGATAGATAGATAGATAGATAGATAGATAGATAGATAGATATGAACGTTTTGATAGGTATGAATGGCTTGATATATATATATATATATATATATATATATATATATATATATATATATATATATATATATATATATATACATATATATATATATACATATATATGTATACATATATATATATAGATAGATATGGACGGCTTGATATATATATATATATATATATATATATATATATATATATATAGAGAGAGATAGATATGAACGGCTTTATAGATAGATAGATAGATATGAACGGTTTGATAGGTAGATATATATGAACGGCTTGATAGATAGATAGATAGATAGATAGATAGATAGATAGATAGATATGAACGGTGTGATAGATGAATAGATAGATAGATAGATAGATATGAACGTTTTGATAGGTATGAATGGCTTGATATATATATATATATATATATATATATATATATATATATATATATATATATATACATATATATATATATACATATATATGTATACATATATATATATATATATATATATATATAGATAGATATGGACGGCTTGATATATATATATATATATATATATAGATAGATAGATAGATATGAACGGCTTGATAGATGGATAGATAGATAGATAGATATGAACGTTTTGATAGGTATGAATGGCTTGATATATATATATATATATATAGATATATATATATATATATATATATATATATATACATATATATATATATACATATATATGTATACATATATATATATATATATATATATATAGATAGATATGGACGGCTTGATATATATATATATATATATATATATATATATATAGATAGATAGATAGATATGAACGGCTTTATAGATAGATAGATAGATATGAACGGTTTGATAGGTAGATATATATGAACGGCTTGATAGATAGATAGATAGATAGATAGATATGAACGGTTTGATAGGTATGAATGGCTTGATATATATATATATATATATATATATATATATACATATATATATATATACATATATATGTATACATATATATATATATATATATATATAGATAGATATGGACGGCTTGATATATATATATATATATATATATATATATATATATATATATATATATATAGATAGATAGATATGAACGGCTTTATAGATAGATAGATAGATATGAACGGTTTGATAGGTAGATATATATGAACGGCTTGATAGATAGATAGATAGATAGATAGATAGATATGAACGGTTTGATAGATGAATAGATAGATATGAATGGACTACGAAACAAAATAAATAAATGACGGGAGTTTTTTCCTGATTAACACCACACTCTAAAAGGCTAGTGGATTCTTTCTTTGTTTGGTGTTCGATAAACGGAAAATGAAGGAAATGTAAACAATGAAAGGGGAAAATTTACTAAAAAGACGAGAGAAAATAGCGACGACGTTTTTTTTTTTGTTTTTTTTTAAATAACGACGACGGAAATAAAATGGCGGGTTCCCGATTGAATGTCTCTCATATGACAACCAAGGCTCAAAAACAAATTACGACGGAATTCAAGATAGAGAATTGTGTAAAATGGGAGGACGGGGTAAAAAAGTAGGGCAAAGTTTTATGTACCGTTAAAAATATTTGGGGTGTCAGTGATCGCGACAAATTGGCTGCAATTATCCCATCAATCTTGTGGGGGGGGGGGTCCTTGCTTAAGATGTTTGCATAAAACTTACTTAACCGTAGTGGAAGCCTGGAGATAACCCCCCCCCCACACACGCGAGTAATAGTACGCGTATAAAAGCATATTCATTATACACACATCCGTATTGGGTTGGTGCATAATTATCAGGCGTTTTAAAGCAATATTTATTATGAAAAAAGAAATATAACAATTCAACAATAACATTTTTAAATGATTATTCCAGAGGGTATGATTATTGACACTCATTTTTATATCCTGAAAATAAAATAATATTTTTTATTAAAAAATTAAACAAAACAACAATTTTTGTAAAGAAATAACTCGCTTGCAAAACGCCTGATAATTATGCACCAATCTAATAAATGTTTATAACCGCTCACAAGCATCCATAAGCGCACACACACACACACACACACACACACACACACACACACACATACATACTTCTACCGAATCGAATACCTCTCATTTTTCTGTGTATTACAAATGTATTTCAAATGTTCCGTTCAGACAGCACCCCCCCCCCCCAAGAATAGACCCCCATATGAATGCTTCTTTGAACATAACAATCTTAACCTTTTCAAGTCAAGGGCCCTTCATTATGCATCCTACTTATCTTCACTTCCTACCACTTTCTCTTTCATTCACATAACATATCTCATTTATCATAAGCATTTTAGCATAAACCCTCTACTTTGAGTGCATCTTGAGACTTTTGTTGGGTGAAAGTTAAAAGAATTATGTAAAATATTCACGTTTTCCCTTCGGCATTTGATCATATCGAAGGTTAATTCAAATCTAACATTATTAAATAAACATTTCATATCTGGTCTCATAAATTTTGGAAATTGCGAATACAAGAATATATGGCCAGAGTGGTTATTTTTATTTGACATTCCTATCTGGGGACTGAAATATCAATGAAGTCTAGTGATATAGTGAGGTATTTTAGAGCGTTCTTGGCCAATGTTAATAATTCTTTAAGCCATTCCTGGAAATAGGGATATTATCTGATGAAGACAGCCGGCGGCACGGTTGTTCTTTTGTTTTGCAGAAGCAAAACACGTGCAGGCACCATATATCGATATTATAATTACGACAATATATTCCGGCGACATTGATATACAAATATGATATCGAGCAGATATGTTACAAGAAGTCCAATGCTACTTCGAAACGGAGTCTCCCTCGTGATTGATGCACGTGTCTGAGAACACATTAAGCAATAAATTATTAACCCTCTACTGGCATCTTGCTTTCCTGTCACTTATGATCCCCAAACATTTAAATGCAACATCAATCGTCATCATCTGTCTCCGATGTTCTAATGTCTTCCACTCTCTCCCTGTATTCTGTATATTTTCCTGGCGTCTTAATGGCTTTCTTCCTTCACTTGGGGTTAAATGATTCAAAATGTAAAAAATATAAAAAAGTTTCAACTGTGAATCCTCCCGACAAAATTATGTAGCGATTCTTAACTCTAACATCAACATCATGAATTTAATATTCAGTACTAGATTGGCAGCTAGGTCTCATCATTTTACTCTTGAAATTGCTAGATGGAGCCATAAGGTCTATGTTCACAAATCTCTCGGACTTTTCGCTTGTTTTCAATTATAATCTTCAAAATTTTTTAAATGCAATGTCAATCGTCATCTTCTATCTTTTTAAATCATGTTCATTTATTGCCCCTTCCCTTCGATAACATTTACTGTCTTTCTCTCTCTGTAACCCTTTGTGGCTTGCGGCCATGTTATGTTAAAACACCGGTTCTCGTTCGATCACCGAAGTTAAGCAACGACGAGCCTGGTCACTAGCAAGATATTGTGTTTTAGTCTTTTTATCAACTTATCTGGGATGAAATAATTAAAAAAAATTATACGCTGACAGCAGAACTTTTGATTCTTTTAAAAATCGGTGACGATAGATGATTCCAGGTCAAGGAGTCGACCTGGTCACGTATTGTGGAGAATTTGACCGTTTCTCGACAACATTGATATTTTCAATTTCTAAATGGCACCGTGTGATTTTTCTCATGTTGATGAGCCTGCTTTTTGCCTTCTTACATACAATAATTTAATTAGCAAATCAATCTAAATTTTAAAAAAAAAGAAGCTTTTCATTAAAATCGAAAGAAAATGTGTGAATTTGATTTTAATTCTGAAGATTTATACTTTGGAAATCTGGATTAAGTCGGTCCCTCTGTCTTTTCTATAAATATTTTCAAGACATTTGTTCTAAAGATCCCCCTCTTGGTATCTCGAAAGCCGGAATTTAAGCGTACTACTAGACTGGAGATGTCGATTGACGCTACACTTAAACCGTTGGAGATTGTATTTGTCAGGGAAACAGTAATAGGGAAGGGAGTTCCATAGGCGAGATGTGCGAGACATGAAGCCATTGGAGTAGAAGAGACGTCTACATCTAAGTTTCAACGGTGTAGGGGTGGGAATTCGCTAAATTGTGGAGAATTTGACTATTCAAGCTGGGTGGGGGCAATGTACATACATACGTTTATTTCTTATTAAATAAAAGTGGTTACGTTTTTACTAACTTTTTATAATTACAGGGGTCACGTGACTTTATTACCACGTGATCCCTGAAGTAGTTATAAGGGAAGCGATTTTTTGTTTTACTTTTTTGATGTTTCTTTTTACTTAAAGGAAGTTATTAGACAGTCACGTTATGCCGCGAAAAGGAATCTTATTTCGCAACTTAACTTTTGCTTCTTTTCCTCGGCCTGAACCATCACTAGATTTTTGGGGGTCGAGATTTTCTCGACAGGATGAAGCCTGTTTTATTTATGTAGTCACAACCATGTTAGATACTTAAATATTCGTATGTTGCTTTTCAGAAAACAAATTGACTGCATATTTAGTTAGGACAAAAATAATCCGCAACCCTAAGAACACTCATCATGGGTATATAGTACCCAGCGTAAATTTTCCTATTTTTAATTACAATTTTCAGTACCTGATTTTCTTACCTAAATAATATGTTTTTCAGTTCGTATTAATGTTAACTCAAAGTACAAAGTTTGAAGTGCCTGCATGTAAAATATTTCAAATAAAGATTTATATTTAATATATTTTTTTGATATTTTCAAAATCGGGTATGATATACCCATGGGTAGTAGTGGTGTAACTTTAATTGATCGTTAGTGTTCTAGGGTTAATGATTCGTGTCTCTTCATGAAGTGATCGATCATAATTTCTCGCCATTCTATCCTTAAAGCAACATTTTTCTTTAAGCATTCCACCCCTAGCAAGGCGGGAAGCCACTAGCACGCAAGGGGTTACAGAGAATTGGAGCGAGAGCAAATAGGAGTGATAGAGGAAAGGGTGAAGAGAAGGATAGGGGATAGATCAAGGCATCTGGAGACGTCGATTGACATTACATTTGAATAGTTGGAGATTATAGCTATCAGGGAAACGAGAAATAGGGAGGGAGTTCCACAGGCGAGAAGTGCGAGTCATGAAGCTGTTGGAGTAGAAGAGACGGCTACATTTAACAGTTTCGACAGTGAAAGGGTGAGAGCAAGATGCCAGCCTAGTTGAACGCTTAAATTCATGAAATCTGGGAACCAGTGAAAGCAGCTCATCGGAGCAGTTATCGTGAAAGTATTTGTAAAAAAAAAGACAGATGGAGGCAACGGCACGTCTGTGTGCGAGCGGCTGCAGACGAGATGCCAGATCAGGGCCAATTACATTGTATATCCGTCTCTGGATTTTATCAAGGACGTTGAGACAAACAGAAGGGGCTCCAGACCATATATGGCAGCAATACGCCATATTTGAATCATTACCATTCCTTCTCGTTCAAGCTCTGCCGTTCTTTCGCTCAAACACATTTCGATTTGATTGAGATTATATGATATCCCAAAGACATCAATGCGAAAATTAGTGCAACAAACTAGGATGGAATTCGAACTCGGTTGCCGTTAGGATGGTATTCGACCTCAGTTGCCGCTAAGATGAGAGTCGAACTCGGTAGCCGCTAGGATGGGATTCGAACTCGGTAGCCGCTAGGATGGGATTCGAACTCGGTAGCCGCTAGGATGGGATTCGAAATCGGTTGCCGATTCCAGTTTTGGCGTCAATAACTATTACGCTTCTCCTACATTTGTGACACATTGTAACAATAAGCATTCAAGCTATATGAAAGGTTGTACAAGAAATTAAAACCATTTTAACCCGAAAGAAGGGAAAGTTTGAAACATGCAATGGAATAAGCATTTCATGTGACGTGTTTTAATCCGGTAAATAAGATAAGAATCTTTAGCTGAACGATTTTTTTTGGATAATCGTCATTTCTGTCCTTCCATAAATTACTTCTTTAACATTCAGTCTGGGAAGTATTATAACACACTACAGAAAAATGTGCTATAACCCTACACGCAAGTCACCAATCTGCCACACGGTGGCATGCCGCTAGGGTTTACTGCTGGTGGCCCGCTGTCGGACCACCGACGTGTTCATCTCGGCAATGTTACCACTGGCGGACCGCCAGAGGCCTACCGGTGGCTCGCTGTTGGCTGCCATCAGAGGGCCGCTGGCATCGCCATCGGCGACCCGCCAGCGGGCCACTAGCGGCTTGTGTCTAGGGTAGCGTGACAGAAATCTGAAAGTGCATTAGAATAAAGAAAAAGGCATTAAAAAAAGAAAGAAATATTAAGAAACAGGAAAATTTCAATAGAAACAAAAAAAAAGCAACAACTACTGAGCCGCTATACATTCTTTGGGCCCCTCGAGGTGGTGTTTTGGTTAGCAAGCTTGTCTCACTAGAACTATTACGACTGAGTAGTGAGTTCGATCCTCACTGGGTACCCATTAATTTTGGCCTTGTGCCACATCTAAGCTACGCTTGGAAAATCACTTTGGACACCTCGAGATGGTGTAATGGTTAGCAAGCTTGTCTCGCTAGAACTATTACGACTGAGTAGTGAGTTCGATCCTCACTGGGTGTCCCATACTTTCGGCCTTGTGCCACATCTGAGCTACGCTTGGAAAATCACTTTGAGGCCACAGAAATGTGCTTCTACAGAAGGATGCCGAGAACACCAACGACAAACAACGATGAAATCTCAAAGAAAGTGTGAACGAAAAAGGACACTTTGACTTAAAATCAAGAAAGGAAACCTAGCGAGGAAACAGGGCTTGGAGAATTTGACACTCACAGAAGTAGTGGGCGGGATAGTACGAATGTAAATATCGTTAAAGAGCCACAAAGGACAGACAGTTAATTTCCTAAGACACATAATAAGGAAGGCGGGCTTGGAGAATTTGACACTCACATATTCAAGGCAAGGGATTCAGAGATAAGCAGCTAATAACTTACCTAATTAGCATGTGTAACTGGAAGACAGAATAGGGACAGGGTTGGATATTATGGGAATAAAAATGGCTTAGAGCCACGAGGTATAGGAAGTTTTTGAGTGTGATAATCACGCACTCCCTGAAGGGACACAACAATTAAAAGAAGCTGTCGAGTTATCTACGTGCTTGTTCACGTGTGTCTGTGTCATGTGACTTCCGTGGATTGACGTAAGTAAAGTTTTGAACCGATTAGAACGAGATAAATGGGGAAAGAGATGGCGTGGAAGAGGTACAAGGAATGGGTTGTGTTATAGGTATCTTAATCGTCTGAGATACGCAATGTCCTCAGGTAATTTGTTTCATTTAAGCTCAGCCGCAAGAAAGTGGGAGAATTGAAAGTAACTCAGGTGTTTATTTTTGGTTAATTAAGGTATTGCTAAATTTTGGGCCTTCAAATTTATTCGTTATCTATATATCTCAGTCTATTTCTATCTATCTATCTATCTATCTATCTATCTATCTATCTATCTATCTATCTATCTATTCATCTCTCTGTCTCAGTCAATTCATTCATATCTATCTATCTATCTATCTATCTATCTATCTATCTATCTATCTATCTATCTATCTATCTATGTCTGTTCATCTCTCTGTCTCAGTCAATTTCTTCATATCTATCTATCTATCTATCTATCTATCTATCTATCTATCTATCTATGTCTGTTCATCTCTCTGTCTCAGTCAATTCCTTCATATCTATCTATCTATCTATCTATCTATCTATCTATCTATCTATCTATCTATCTATCTATCTATTTATCTATCTATCTATGTCTGTTCATCTCTCTGTCTCAGTCTATTCCTTCATATCTATCTATCTATCTATCTATCTATCTATCTGTTGTGGTATCCTCCCTCTAAAGAGTCTATGTTGGACTCTTCCCCCTACTATAAGATTAGTAGGAGAGAAGGACTTGGGGGAACAGTCGCATAGATTGGACGCTCACTAGTAGTGTAATACACTTCTGTTGTACTTACTATTTAATATATGATATATCTGTAACACTTATTTTGTTATTTCTTTAACCATTTCTTAATTTATTCGACTGTTCCCCCAAGGCCTTCTCTCCTACTAATCTTATAGTAGGCGGAAGAGTCCAATATAGACGCTTTAGAGGGAGGATACCACAACACTATCTATGTCTGTTCATCTCCCTGTCCAATTCTATTCATATCTATCTATCTATCTATCTATCTATCTATCTATCTCATACTGTTCATATATATCTTATCTAAAACTGTTCATGCCTATGTAGGTAGCTAAACTAGCTATCTGTCTTTTTCTATCTCACTCTATTCTATATGTCCCTTCACACACACACACACACACACACACACACACACACACACACACACACACATATATATATATTTAAAGACATTTTATGTTTATACATTCTTTCTTATCGATACAAATATTTAAATAAATGCTCTGTTTATAATAAACAGTGTTAACAACATTTACCAGCCTGAATACCCGAGAAATTTTCATTGAAAATATGCGTCCTCCGACAGGAATCGAACCTGCATCCTATACGGAACCGTCATATAGCCTAACGTTGTTAATACTGTTTATTATAAACGGAGCATTTACTTAAATACTTCTATTTATAAAAATGAATGTATAAACATTAAAATGCCTTAAAATATGTAGCCAGCGATCTATTTTAATATTAACCAAGGTTATATTTTAATGTTAATCGAGGTAGGTGAGTATCGATCCTAGCACCAAGAGCGGCAATGGGACTGATGATGATTTTGATGATGATATACCTTTTCTCAGACAATATACCTTTTCTCTCTCCCATGAAATTGTCTGGAGAACACTGTTCGAGGATCATCTCCTTTCGTTTTAAAATTTTCTTCTCTTTGTTTTTAGGTTAATCTTTCTATTTCACTCTATCCGAATCAATCAATTTATTAGCTTGAATCCTAAATAATTTATTATTTATATAATAAAGTACAATTACATTTTCACTCAGTTATATTCACCATTATTTGCAATAACTTGTTGTCACTTATCAGGCATCTATCTATCTATCTATCTATCTATCTATCTATCTATCTATCTATCTATCTATCTATCTATCTGCTTCCTTCCTTTATATCTACCTATCTGCCACTTACTCCCTTCCTATCTATCTATCTATCTATCTATCTATCTATCTATCTATCTATCTATCTAAGACTGTTCATATATATCTTATCTAAAATCGTTCTCGCCTATGAAGGTTGCTAAACTGGCTATTTCTGTCTTTTTCTATCTCATTCTATTCTATTACTGTCCCTCCATATATATATATATATATATATATATATATATATATATATATATATATATATATATATATATATATATATATATATATATATATGCGTGTGTGTGTATAGCCAGTGATCTATTTTAATATTAACCGCGGTTATATTTTAATGTTAATCGAGTTAGGTCGGTATTGACCCTACGACCATTTTAGAGATACTGAATGTTGATTATTGGTTACAATTGTCAGTTCTAAAAACGGTGTTAATCTTCAGGTAGTCTTCAAGTATTCTTTGATACCTGCAGTATAGTGTAAGTCGAGCCTGTGTCTCTCTTTTTGATTCTATTGTAAATCGGACCATGACTATATTTTTTTTTTACTCAAGTGCAAAGGTGATTTACGTCTATTTTTTTTTACTCTAGTGTAAGTCGAATCCGTGTCTACCATTTTGATATTAATTTAACCTGGACCTATGCCCCCTATTTTTTCTCAAATGTAAACCAGATGTATGTCTCTGGTGTAAACCTGACCGATGTTTACCTCTTTGACTCTGGTGTAAAATGGATGTATTTATGCTTTTCCCAGTCTAGTGTAAATAAGGCGGTTTGTTCACTTATGCAATATTTGGTATTTGTACTATAAATCATATTTGCACTAGACTGGAAAAAGCATAAATAGATCCACTATTCGGCATTAAGTAACTCAATAGTTGATGTGTTTTAAAATTAACGAGATTAATCCAGTTATATAAGTCATTGCCTGTACGTTCGAGATGTGTTAAGTGTTCAGTAATTGTAGTTTTATTTAATGCACATGCGTTCGTTGTATTAAAAAAAGGACTTTTGTCGACAGCAGTGTTGCCTCAGCGTCCATCAATCTAAACTAACCAGTCTAAATTGCGAACACGGGCGATGTTATTGATGTTTTCTCGAAGACGCGATGTGTCGTACATAAAGCTTTCCATTAAAAGTGTGTTTATCAGACATGAAAAATACCTGTGTACAAGAACCTATTCCATTGAAATCCATTGAAATCCATCAAGTTTCTGATCATTCTAATCTGTAGATTTGTCTGTCTTCCCATCTCGTGAAGCCGTAATAATATTCTTTTCAAATTATGGCAGTCGGTAATTTCTTTCGAATCTATGGAAGCCCTTATACATTTCCTTATCTTTAGAACCCGAAGAAAAAAAAAAAGAAGTTCTACACTTGTGATACCTTTACAGGCTTTTCATTCCACATCATTCAGAACGAATCGCGAGATTTACTTCTATGGTAGACGATAAGGGTCTAAACATAGGTCCCTGAAACGATTTCCGACGAAGAAAAATAAATAAAGCAATAAACACTAATTAAGATTTATGTCTAAACTATCTTTTCATAACGCACCGATAATACATCGACACTTATAGCGATTTATTAAGCGTAGTTTAGATGTGGCACAAGGCCGAAAGTATGGAGTACCGGGTAAAGATCAAACTCACTACTCAGCTGTAAACGATATAGCAAAACAAACCAGCTAACTATTACACCACGTCGAAGTGCCCTTGTTTTACTAAGCCTAGCTTGGATGTGGCAAGAGGCCGAAAATATGGAGCACACAGTGAGGATCGAACTCAGTTGTATCGGATCTAAAAACTTGTTAACCATTACACCACGAGGTACGCATATCGATCGTTATAAGCACATGCCGTTATTTTTAATCATCTCACCCCAAGCAAATCAATAATTTCACTAACACGCAAGATGTTACGGCGTGTGAAACAATATGAGGAAATGAGAACATTATTAAGAGAGAAAAAAAGAAGAGAGAAAACTGATTCTGTAGAGTGTAATTCGATATTAAATTACTTACCAGTTCCATCCCGATTGAAGTCCGTCCTGGGTAAGACGATAAACTACATCCGCGTCCTGGGTAAGACGATAAACTACATCCGCGTCCTGGGTAAGACGATAAACTGCATCCGCGTCTCGGGTAAGACTATAAACTGCATCCGCGTCCCGAGTAAGACAATAAACTACGTCCGCGTCCTGGGTAAGACGATAAACTGCATCCGCGTCCTGAGTAAGACGATAAACTACATTCGCGTCCTGGGTAAGACGATAAACTACATCCGCGTCCAGGGTAAGAGTATAAACTACATCCACGTCCTGGGTAAGGCAATAAACTATATCCGTGTCCTGGATAAGACGATAAACTACATCCGCGTCCAGGGTAAGAGTATAAACTACATCCATGTCCTGGGTAAGACGATAAACTGCATCCGCGTCCTGGGTAAGACGATAAACTACATCCGCGTCGTGGTTAAGGCAATAAACTATATCCGTGTCCTGGATAAGACTATAAACTACATCCGCGTCTTGGGTATGACGATAAACAATATCCGTGTCCTGGGTAAGACGATAAACTACGTCTGCGTCCTGGATAAGACGATAAACTACATCCGCGTCCAGGGTAAGAGTATAAACTACATCCACGTCCTGGGTAAGATGATAAACTGCATCCGCGTCTTGGATAAGACGATAAACTACATCCAACAGCAAGGAGGTTTTGAGGTACTGTGGAACCACCTCTTAATTGCTGGTGTTCCCAGATTCACCCTGACCTGGGGTGATAGCACCTGGTAGGGTCTCAGCTATGGGAAAATAGTTAACCCCCAAACTGTGGAACCAAACACTATGAAAGTGTAAAAGTAAGTTTTAATACCAGCAATAAATTTTCGAAGAAAAATTATGACCAGCAGTATATTTAAAAAAAAAAAAATTACCAGCAATAAAAATCTTGTCGGCATTAAATAGCCCATTGAGAATGATATGCCGTAAAACAAACCAAACCAGACCAAACGATTGAAGTGAGTTTGCTCCTCACTGAGGACCTAGTTGTCATTCCGTTAAGGGTCTAAAAAGTTGGCCAAAGTTTAACAAACGTACCCACCAAATAACGGTATTTGAAGAAGACGGTTTTTCTTTTGATGTCGCTATTACCCTACAACGCTCGGCATTTTTTTTTAATTGTGTTAAAAAGCTATTCACACCATTTTAATCTTCTGTCTTAATCGTAAGTCTGAGTCCAGTTTTATATGTTTGTTCATTTTTTTATGTTTAAGGAGGTAGTAATGTATAGCGGTTCGGACTGAGGAATCGGAGAGCCGAGTTCGAATTCCAGTTGAATCCATAATATTCACTTACGTGCTAATACCCTTGGGAAAGGTATGAATCCTTTTCTTCTCGCCCCAGCTATGGGTAAATAGCAGAACAAGCCGGGTTCTATGGCCTTGGATAGCAACTGGTCTACCGTAGAAAGAAATGGCAACCTACTGCGGGAAAAAATCTGCCTCGTCAGTTATGTATCGAAAGATACATGATCGCCTAAGTGTGTATCACGTATGGCGCGTAACCGAATGCCGTGACTTTTAGTGGCTCTTTTGCCTTGAATAGTGAGAATGACTAAAAATAAAAAAAAACACAATAAATGAACAAACATATAAAATCTGATTTATACATTATCTGCTTTCAGCCCTTTTCAGTGAATTTATGTGGCGAGTGAGAATGAAAAATAAAAGGGTCGAAAAAATGGATTTGAATAATATTTACTCGTTTGTTATGTGTTTATTTTAATGTCCTTTTGTTCGCATACATTTTTATAAATGTACGAATAAAAAGATGTTTTTATACTTGTTTCTTTATAATATGGTAAATAATAAATATTGCATTGTCGTTGGTTCATATATTTTTCATGATCTTGTAAATGTAAAATATAAAAATATTCTTTAAGATAACCTAATAAATAAATAGTATTTAATAAAATATTTCATTGTAGTTGGTTCATATATTTTTCATGATCTTGTAAATGTAAAATATAAAAATATTCTTTAAGATAACCTAATAAATAAATAGTATTTAATAAAATATTTCATTGTAGTTGGTTCATATATTTTTCATGATCTTGCAAATGTAAAATATAAAAATATTCTTTAAGATAACCTAATAAATAAATAGTATTTAATAAAATATTTCATTGTAGTTGGTTCATATATTTTTCATGATCTTGCAAATGTAAAATATAAAAATATTCTTTAAGATAACCTAATAAATAAATAGTATTTAATAAAATATTTCATTGTAGTTGGTTCATATATTTTTCATGATCTTGTAAATGTAAAATATAAAAATATTCTTTAAGATAACCTAATAAATAAATAGTATTTAATAAAATATTTCGTTGTAGTTGGTTCATATATTTTTCATGATCTTGCAAATGTAAAATATAAAAATATTCTTTAAGATAAGCTAATAAATAAATAGTATTTAATAAAATATTTCATTGTAGTTGGTTCATATATTTTTCATGATCTTGTAAATGTAAAATATAAAAATATTCTTTAAGATAAGCTAAAAAATAAAAATAGTATGTAATAAAATATTTCATTGTAGTTGGTTCATATATTTTTCATGATCTTGTAAATGTAAAATATAAAAATATTCTTTAAGATAACCTAATAAATAAATAGTATTTAATAAAATATTTCATTGTAGTTGGTTCATATATTTTTCATGATCTTGTAAATATAAGATATACAAATATTCTTTAAGATAACCTAAAAAATAAAAATAGTATGTAATAAAATATTTCATTGTAGTTGGTTCATATATTTTTAATGATCTTGTAAATGTAAAATATAAAAATATTCTTTAAGATAAACTAATAAATAAATAGTATTTAATAAAATATTTCATTGTAGTTGGTTCATATATTTTTCATGATCTTGTAAATGTAAAATATAAAAATATTCTTTAAGATAAGCTAATAAATAAATAGTATTTAATAAAATATTTCATTGTAGTTGGTTCATATATTTTTCATGATCTTGTAAATGTAAAATATAAAAATATTCTTTAAGATAACCTAATAAATAAATAGTATTTAATAAAATATTTCATTGTAGTTGGTTCATATATTTTTCATAATCTTGTAAATATAAAACTATTCTTGTAAATAACCGAATTAATAAATAGATTTTAATAAATAGTTTTTTTTGTCAGTTTTCTAGAAAATAAAAAAATGTATAAATCCACTCTCACGTGTCACAGTTTTATTAAAATTATAAAAATAGCTTTTTAAAGCAATAAAGTTTACCAAAGATTCATTACTTCGCCAATAGAAAAGGTTTTCTTTTGAAGCACCGTTTTTTTTTGCGGGTACGTTTGTTAAACATTACCGGAGCTGAATGTAAAAGTTCAATAGTCTGGACTAGTTAGCTTGTATTGCAAAGGTTTAGATATTTTTCATTATTAAAATTTCAAGTCAGCTTGATTTTTCTTTGAAAGTTTTCCTTTTAGTTTCGTAACTTACTTATTGTCTATAAATGTTCATAATCTTCGTTTTTTCTACCACCTCTTATATTCATATCCCGCACCTCATTCATTAACCCTCTGCCTTGAGTTACTCTTGAGTCTGTAATCTTACGGTCATATAACAATAGTTGATTTCAAGTTGTGGAATCAACCTGGTAACGGATGCACATGTTTGATTTGTTTAAAAATGAAAAAATCAAATAAAACTATTTTCAACGTGATATGGCGGTTAACATAATTACCATGGTATTCATATCATGGTAATTAGTTAAATTATTAAATCAAATAAAAATATTTTCAACGTGATATGGCGGTTAACATAATTACCATGGTATTCATATCATGGTAATTAGTTAAATTATTAAATCAAATAAAAATATTTTCAACGTGATATGGCGGTTAACATAATTACCATGGTATTCATATCATGGTAATTAGTTAAATTATTAAATCAAATAAAACTATTTTCAACGTGATATGGCGGTTAACATAATTACCATGGTATTCATATCATGGTAATTAGTTAAATTATTAAATCAAATAAAAATATTTTCAACGTGATATGGCGGTTAACATAATTACCATGGTATTCATATCATGGTAATTAGTTAAATTATTAAATCAAATAAAAATATTTTCAACGTGATATGGCGGTTAACATAATTACCATGGTATTCATATCATGGTAATTAGTTAAATTATTAAATCAAATAAAAATATTTTCAACGTGATATGGCGGTTAACATAATTACCATGGTATTCATATCATGGTAATTAGTTAAATTATTAAATCAAATAAAAATATTTTCAACGTGATATGGCGGTTAACATAATTACCATGGTATTCATATCATGGTAATTAGTTAAATTATTAAATCAAATAAAAATATTTTCAACGTGATATGGCGGTTAACATAATTACCATGGTATTCATATCATGGTAATTAGTTAAATTATTAAATCAAATAAAAATATTTTCAACGTGATATGGCGGTTAACATAATTACCATGGTATTCATATCATGGTATTTAGTTAAATTATTAAATCAAATAAAAATATTTTCAACGTGATATGGCGGTTAACATAATTACCATGGTATTCATATCATGGTATTTAGTTAAATTATTAAATCAAATAAAAATATTTTCAACGTGATATGGCGGTTAACATAATTACCATGGTATTCATATCATGGTATTTAGTTAAATTATTAAATCAAATAAAAATATTTTCAACGTGATATGGCGGTTAACATAATTACCATGGTATTCATATCATGGTATTTAGTTAAATTATTAAATCAAATAAAAATATTTTCAACGTGATATGGCGGTTAACATAATTACCATGGTATTCATATCATGGTATTTAGTTAAATTATTAAATCAAATAAAAATATTTTCAACGTGATATGGCGGTTAACATAATTACCATGGTATTCATATCATGGTATTTAGTTAAATTATTAAATCAAATAAAAATATTTTCAACGTGATATGGCGGTTAACATAATTACCATGGTATTCATATCATGGTATTTAGTTAAATTATTAAATCAAATAAAAATATTTTCAACGTGATATGGCGGTTAACATAATTACCATGGTATTCATATCATGGTAATTAGTTAAATTATTAAATCAAATAAAAATATTTTCAACGTGATATGGCGGTTAACATAATTACCATGGTATTCATATCATGGTAATTAGTTAAATTATTAAATCAAATAAAAATATTTTCAACGTGATATGGCGGTTAACATAATTACCATGGTATTCATATCATGGTATTTAGTTAAATTATTAAATCAAATAAAAATATTTTCAACGTGATATGGCGGTTAACATAATTACCATGGTATTCATATCATGGTATTTAGTTAAATTATTAAATCAAATAAAAATATTTTCAACGTGATATGGCGGTTAACATAATTACCATGGTATTCATATCATGGTATTTAGTTAAATTATTAAATCAAATAAAAATATTTTCAACGTGATATGGCGGTTAACATAATTACCATGGTATTCATATCATGGTATTTAGTTAAATTATTAAATCAAATAAAAATATTTTCAACGTGATATGGCGGTTAACATAATTACCATGGTATTCATATCATGGTATTTAGTTAAATTATTAAATCAAATAAAAATATTTTCAACGTGATATGGCGGTTAACATAATTACCATGGTATTCATATCATGGTATTTAGTTAAATTATTAAATCAAATAAAAATATTTTCAACGTGATATGGCGGTTAACATAATTACCATGGTATTCATATCATGGTAATTAGTTAAATTATTAAATCAAATAAAAATATTTTCAACGTGATATGGCGGTTAACATAATTACCATGGTATTCATATCATGGTAATTAGTTAAATTATTAAATCAAATAAAAATATTTTCAACGTGATATGGCGGTTAACATAATTACCATGGTATTCATATCATGGTATTTAGTTAAATTATTAAATCAAATAAAAATATTTTCAACGTGATATGGCGGTTAACATAATTACCATGGTATTCATATCATGGTATTTAGTTAAATTATTAAATCAAATAAAAATATTTTCAACGTGATATGGCGGTTAACATAATTACCATGGTATTCATATCATGGTATTTAGTTAAATTATTAAATCAAATAAAAATATTTTCAACGTGATATGGCGGTTAACATAATTACCATGGTATTCATATCATGGTATTTAGTTAAATTATTAAATCAAATAAAAATATTTTCAACGTGATATGGCGGTTAACATAATTACCATGGTATTCATATCATGGTATTTAGTTAAATTATTAAATCAAATAAAAATATTTTCAACGTGATATGGCGGTTAACATAATTACCATGGTATTCATATCATGGTAATTAGTTAAATTATTAAATCAAATAAAAATATTTTCAACGTGATATGGCGGTTAACATAATTACCATGGTATTCATATCATGGTAATTAGTTAAATTATTAAATCAAATAAAAATATTTTCAACGTGATATGGCGGTTAACATAATTACCATGGTATTCATATCATGGTAATTAGTTAAATTATTAAATCAAATAAAAATATTTTCAACGTGATATGGTAGTTAAGATAATTACCAGTATATTCATATCATGGTAATTAGTTAAATTATTAAATCAAATAAAAATATTTTCAACGTGATATGGTAGTTAAGATAATTACCAGTATATTCATATCATGGTAATTAGTTAAATTATTAAATCAAATAAAAATATTTTCAACGCGATA
>OZ038506.1:29878358-29895858 GCA_964036315.1 Acanthosepion esculentum | reverse complement strand
GTAATTTTTCCAAAGGTTCTTGTTTTTCGCACAATTTTGAAATCTTTGTTTAAATTTGTAGTTTATTATTTCTTTATATATAACTAAGAACATTTTTCAAAGGTTCAGTTATCTTTAAACATTTTCTGATTTTGTCTCTACTTTTCATTCTTTCTTTTTTCGTTTGTGCCTTCCTTCCTTCCTTCTTTTCTTTATTCCTTTCGTACGTTCGTTCGTCACTTCCTTTTGTCCGTTTGTTCTTTCTTTCTTTCGTTTTTCGTTCGTTCGTTTTTCTTTCTTTCTTTTTTCATTCTTTTTTCTTTCTCTCTTTTTCTTTTTATCTTTCGTTCGTTCGTTTTTTCGTTCGTTTTGTTCGTTTGTTCTTTCTTTCGTTTTTCGTTCGTTTTTCTTTCTTTTTTCTTTCTTTTCTCATTCTTTTTTTCATTCTCACTTTTTCTTTCTTTCGTTCGTTTGTTCGTTCGTTTTGTTCGTCTTTCTTTCGTTTTTCGTTCGTTTTTCTTTCTTTCTTCATTTTTTTCATTTTTTTTTCTTTCTCGCTTTTTCTTTTTGTCTCGCGTTCGTTCTTTCTCTCGTTCTTTCTTTTAATGTTGTCGTATTTTACATATTTTTTATTTTGGACATCTCTTTATTTTCTTTCCTTTTTTTTTCAAGTTTCTCCGGTTGTTTCTGTCTTTCTATCTTTCTTTCGAAGTATATTTTCTATTTTGATTATTCCATTTCGAATTTGTCTGATCATTTCTTATAGACATTATTCCTCCTTTTCTTTTAATCATTTCACCCCAAGAAATGCGATAACGCCACTAAGACGCAACGGATTACTGACAATGAAAGTAAACTAGAAAACGTGAGTGACAGGTCAACAATAGAACAGGACTCAAGGTGACAGAAGATGACAATTGATGTTGCATTTAAAGTTTTGAAGATAATAGTTGACGGGAAAGAAAGGACCGGGCAGAGACAGTTGCAAACATAAGAAATGCGAGAGAAGAAGCTATTAAAATACGGCTGCATGTAACTATTTCAACAGTAAAACTTTCAGAGCGACTTGCTAATCTGGTACTACGCTTAAATTTAGGAGGTCGAGCTACCAAAGTAGGAAGCTCATTATATCAATTGCCATGAAAATATTTATACAAAAGAGACAGAGAAGCCATGTTACAGCGATGGGAAAGAGACTGAAGCCGAGATGCCAGGTAAGGATCGATATCATTACAGAACCTTTTTTGAATTTTATTGAGAGAATCAAGATATATTGCAGGAGCCCCACAACGTATATATAAGTAATATTCAATGCAGGGACGAATGGTAGATTTATAAACGTGCAAGTTGATTTGTGGAGGACGAATGGTAGATTTACAAGTTGGATTGTGGAAGACGAATGGTAGATTTACAAGTTAGATTGTGGAGGACGAATGGTAGATTTACAAGTTGGATTGTGGAGGACGAATGGTAGATTTACAAGTTAGATTGTGGAGGACGAATGGTAGATTTACAAGGTGGATTGTGGAGGACGAATGGTAGATTTACAAGGTGGATTGTGGAGGACGAATGGTAGATTTACAAGGTGGATTGTGGAGGACGAATGGTAGATCTACAGCTTGGATTGTGGTGGACGAATGGTAGATTTACAAGTTGGATTGTGGAGGACGAATGGTAGATTTACAAGTTGGATTGTGGAGGACGAATGGTAGATTTACAAGTTGGATTGTGGAGGACGAATGGTAGATTTACAAGTTGGATTGTGGAGGACGAATCGTAGATTTACAAGTTGGATTGTGGAGGACGAATCGTAGATTTACAAGTTAGATTGTGGAGGACGAATCGTAGATTTACAAGGTGGATTGTGGAGGACGAATGGTAGATTTACAAGTTGGATTGTGGAGGACGAATGGTAGATTTACAGCTTGGATTGTGGAGGACGAATGGTAGATTTACAAGTTGGATTGTGGAGGACGAATGGTAGATTTACAAGTTGGATTGTGGAGGACGAATCGTAGATTTACAAGTTGGATTGTGGAGGACGAATCGTAGATTTACAAGTTGGATTGTGGAGGACGAATCGTAGATTTACAAGTTGGATTGTGGAGGACGAATCGTAGATTTACAATGTGCAAGTTGGATTGTAGCGAGAAAAACTGTCTAGCCCGACACAATGAACCAACTTTTCTAGCAGAAGATCAAGCATGTAGATTAAATTATCATCTTTCCACTTCATGTGATGGGCAAGATGAGACCTAGACGACACATGGAATCGTTCTCTTGGAGGTTTGAATCATCCATGCTGATAGAAGACAAAATAATTCTTTAAGATGACTTAAAGACTGCAGTTTCGTTTTAGAGGCGTTAATATTTACAAACCATTTCTCGCCCCAGTTAACGACAGCATTTTCGAGATCAGGTGTTATTTTTACTATATCGAACCTATCTGGTGTATTATTAAGACAGGGGTCAATAGTTATGTCATCAGTATAGATATCGATTTAGGAACCGATGGTATTTGGAACGTCGTTGATGAAGAAAAAATATCGGAAAGATCGAAGGATAACGTCCCTTACCGATTTTAATTATTTTTTGTTTTCTTTCTTTCTTTCTTTCTTTCTTTCTTTCTTTGACTTACGGACACACCTTTATGTTGAAGCACCGATTTCCGTATGATAAGGAACGTCGAGCCTACACTCAAATAAAAAAATATTATATTAGGATTGAAATAACTTGGAAGGGTTGATAAGCCGTAGAAAATGAATCAGTCAATCAATCTTTTTTTTCCAATTATAGATTCACCTATCTTTTATTTTAATCGTTTTCTGTTTTTTTTTTCTAAGCATTTTCATTCATATTAATATCTTGTATTCTTCCTATTTTTTATCGATTTTAATACTTTGCTGTTTCTGAATTTCTCTAAAGAATTTTTTCTTTTTTCTTTCAAATTGTATTTTTCGTTTTTTTTCTTTTATCTTAATTGTTTTCGAAATTTAAAACCATTTTTATTGATAATGAATTATTTGTTCCTTTTTTTCCCATCGATTTAAAGTTTCCCAATTTTGAAAAACATTCTTTTTTCTTTCTGACTTTGTTTCATTTACTCTTCACCATACTTTCTTTCACGCTTTACATATTCACCCCAACTTAGAGTATTTATTTCTTCTTCTTAATAAACCTCCTACAGAAGGTAGCAAAGGAGAGCGAGAAGAAGGGACTAAGCATAAACAAGAAGACAGAATGTATGCTCATCAGTAAAAGTATGAGCCCGAAATGCAATTTGAAGGTTGGGGACACTCTTTGGAAAGTGCCTGAAAACCATATCACAGGTTGACCGAAGCCTTCTGAGTGAAATTGGGTAAACGAAACTCTTGGGGACCGTCGATAACACAAAATCACAAGTCATCGTGGCCGAGGGCTTGAGCGTGCTGGCCTTATTCAAATTGTTGTTCATGCTAGATAACACCCTCTTTCCCAGAAACTGTAACTATGGTCTGCTCAGCATAGTTGCTGTATAAACCACAGGTGGGCTCTGTAGGTGTTGAATAAACACAAAAGCGCCTGAGCAAACGTCTGCAATAGGAATTGGCTAGCCGCCCTAGTAGACGGGTATCCTCGAATATGAGTGGCCACTATATTACTACATGGTTATACAATTCATATCTGCCTGGCGTCACTTTAAAATGAGACTTTCCCTTTTACAAATATCGTAACGCTTTTGTTTAAAGTTTGTATTTTATTAATTTCAGATGAAAAATTGGAAACTTTCCAATATATTTCAGTGAAATTTGCACTTTACAAAATTATAATTTATAATTATAGTTTGCGAGCATGGAAAAATGGATGGCGCTTGTTTAAATTGGTGCCAGTAGGATATGGGTTAGGGTTCGTGTCTTTTTTGGGGGGGGGGGGTTCAGATGAAATGTTGGAAATTTTCAAACATATTTGTGTAAAATTTTCACTTTTCAAAATTACAATCTATAATTTTAGTTCGGATATATGAAAAAAAAATTACACCCTCTTGGACTTCAGACAATTTATTAAATATAACCTTGATATGGTGTAGTGCCGCATAGTAAGTGGCGTTTGTTTGTTTGCTTTTTTTTTCTTTCAATAATGTTATCGTATTTTTCAAAAAATAAGACGCACTGATGTATAAGACGCAACCATATTTTGACAAAGAGTTACAGTCGTATTTGAAAGATTCAGTCTGATACTTTAAAATTAGTATGAATTAGTATAAGTCTATATTTCTGAGATGGGGTATTGTGTACATTATTTACATTATTCGGACTATTGTCCGCATCTTTGTCGTCATATTTATTACAACATTTCGACCGTTGTACGCTCCGGCCTTCTTCAGGTGATTGGAATGTCGAACTGAACCCTTTATTTCGCTCACTGGGGTAGGCTGTTCTAGTTCCACGTGCCATGTTTAATGGATGTCAGTTATCAGTTACCTCCTGTTCATTTTCCTTCTGAAAGTTCTCTACTGCCATAACTGGGTATTGAACTCACACTCTTTGGGTCCTGTCACTGGATCTAACCAACGCCTTTATCCACTGTGTCCTTGAGGAATTAGTATAAATTGTTCTTAAAAAGAACTCACTCACTCTCTCTCTCTCTCTCTCTTCTGTTCTGTGTTAGCGAATTAGTTTTCTATTCTCCTCTAGACGCCTTTTTTTCTGCTGCTGCTGCTTCTTCTTCTTCTTCTTCTTCTTCTTCTTCTTCTTCTTCTTCTTCTTCAACTTCTTCTAACACTTGTCTCCACTTCCTCATCACATCACCCCGCTTCTGATTTTCAGCTGCACACATCCTACTTCCATTTTCATCTCTCTTTATTCGCCACAATTGTCGGGTTGATATTGATTGATTTACCAACGAATCACCTGGCAAGACTGCATTGTTCAAATCAGGTGACTCACACAGGTAATGGATAATCACGCCCCAAACCAATCATATCATTCTGGCTGTGGGTGGGGCCAGTGGAGTTCATTCCGCAGGCGAAGAGCAGATTTTGAATGGCGTCGGATGGTCAAGGTACAAACGAATAAACGCGCGCCATTTACTATTCGCTAGTTATTAGCGGGCTGGACAATGGTCAATCATTGTAACTTATCAAGAAGAGTCGAAAAGAGACTGAGTCGGACACAATGTAAGAGATTAATCTATATTAAGATGCCAGAAAAAAGAAGAATCACGTAATTATTTAAAATCTAACTTGTAAAATAAGTACGACAAGGAGAAACTCGACAGATTGTGAATTCGGGCAACACGCAATTGAATGCCTTGGAGTCAGGGAATGGTTAACAACCTAGTCTGCTATTATACAGAGAGTTCCTCAAAGAGTAACCCATGATGTTGACCTTGCTCCGAACAAAGCCAAGTTTAATAAATGCCAACAATAAGGCGGAAATCAATATGGAATTGGTATAAGAGCAACCTAGTCTACTAATATGGAATGGGCTCTTCACTGGATGACCCATATCGATGACGATGTGCTAAACTAAACTAAGTTTCTGTCTATAT
The DNA here is from genome assembly GCA_964036315.1 of Acanthosepion esculentum. NCBI lineage: Eukaryota > Metazoa > Mollusca > Cephalopoda > Sepiida > Sepiidae > Acanthosepion > Acanthosepion esculentum. The sequence goes on along the minus strand of OZ038506.1, from coordinate 29,890,350 downwards.
TTCTGAGATGAGGTATTATGTACACTATTTACATTATTCGGACTATTGTCCTCATCTTTGTCGCCATATTTATTACAACGTTTCGGCCATTATACACTCCGGCCTTCTTCAGTTATCAGATCTAACTTGGTTAGATCGAGTGACAGGACCCAAAATATGTGAGTTTAATACCCGGTTAAGGCAGTGGAGAACTTTCAGAGGGGAATTAACAGGAGATTACTGATAACTGACATCCATTAAACATGGTACGTGGAACTAGAACAGTTAGCGAAATAAAGGGTTCAGTTCGACATTCCAACCACCTGAAGAAGGCCGGAGCGTACAACGGCCGAAACGTTGTAATAAATATGGCGACAAAAATAAGGACAATAGTCCGAATAATGTAAATAGTGTAAACTAAGTTTAGTAAATAGTAACAATAACGCGGAGACCAATTTGTACGCCTTGGAGCGCGTATGTTATCAAGTTAGTGAAGTTTACGATTACTATTATGTAGTAGTGACTTTCTCACTGGCTGACCAATACTAATGACCTTGTACCAAACATAGTTAAGTTTAATAAACAAACGGACTCTCACTGTAGTTGAAATGTTTAGTGAGCTCGATTGTTTTATAATTTATATAAGTTCAAATTTCACTAGGTGCCCAATACTTATAGTCTTGTGTCAGACTTAACTAAATGTTTTTAAACTAACAGCGTCTCATCGTAGTGTAATGTTGAGTAAGCTAGTTTGTTTTTCTATTAAGTTCAGTACTCACTGGGTCTTTTTTAAATCATTTCCCCCCAAGCAAGGCAATAAAGCCACTAAGACTAGAAAAATGTTCTATTATGGAGAAAAGACAATAAAAGAACAATGATTAAGAAGACAGTAGATAATGATTGACATTGCATTTAAGTTTTTGAAGATCAAAGTCAACTGGGAAGTAAGAAACTGGAAGAGAGTTCCTCAAGCGAGAAGTGCGATAGAGGAAATAGTTAGAATAGAACTTACGGTTACATCTACCCATTTCAACTGTAAAATGACAGGACCCTGTCATCAATCTAGAACTGCGCTTAAACCCATAAAGTCTCGTTACCATAGATAAAAGAAAAATTACCATGAAACCATAGAAAAGGCACAGGGAAGCTACGTTATGGCGGTAGGAAAGTGACAGAAGCCGAGATGGCAGGTTAAGACCAATAACATTGCAAATTCTTTGGATTTTATCAAGAACCTTTAAATATAAAAGAGGAGTACCACACCATATGTAGCAGCAATATTCAAAGCAAAGACGAATGGAAGACTTTTAAATATATTGACACTTTCAGTTCTTCGATGAGGACTTGCTATGCGTTTTATCTATTCTCTCTCACTCTCGCTTTTTTAGGTTGGGGTTCAACTTTTACTTAAACAATATAGTTAATAATAATACTGTCTAGTTTTCCTGCTGGCATTGGGTAGTCTATCTAACGGCAAACTATAAGATGGGGTGTTGAATGATTTGTTTACTGCTTCATTCCAAATGATTTCCAAAAGCTAAGCAAAGTATTAAGAAACAGGTAAACAAAGAAATGAATACTGGACTGTCACTCCTATATGGCAGTGAACGCTTGACAATCTCCTCCAGATGAAGAAGTGACTTGAAGCACAAAAGTGATTCTACAGAAGGATGCTGAGGATACCATTGTCCGAACATTATGAAGTTTTATAAAAAATGGGAACAAAAAAACGATTCACTCACACGCACTTCTGCGCGGTCGTGCACTGTTGCTGTATTGTGTTAAAAACCTTCGATGAATTCCGACCAGAGAAATCGGATCGTTGTTCTTTGTTCTTTCTTGGTGCACACTGTTAGAAGAGCGGCCATGTTTACGCTGTAACAGCCACAAGAAAACTGGCATGATGACGAATTCCGACCAGAGAAATCGGATCACTCTTCTTTGTTCTCTCTTGGTGCACACTGTTAGCAGAGCGGTCATGTTTACACTGTAACAGCCTCAAGAAAACTGGTATGATCAAACTATAACATAGATCACGTGATCACAATAGTAGCAAGTATAAGCATGAGCAAAAAGCAGTGGGACAAACCTAGTGGTATATTTTAGCGAAAGTACAGATAACTTTTGATTTACCCCCGTACTTTGTTCAACATTTGGAAGGCATCTTTTGTTATTCCAATTCGTATTTCGTTTGTTATAATACATTCCTGGATTACATTTTTGCACTCGATTGATTTTGACATCTCCAATTTGTACCTCGCATTTTGGACTGCTCCTTTTGCTAATGACCATATATTGTCTACTTAAAACTATTGGTTAATCTTTTCGTCTCGCTTGTCTTCGCTACCTTGTCTAGGTGTTCCTGCAGTTTTCTTTCTGCGTCTGCCATCAATACTATGTCATCTGCATATCTTATTCTGTTATTTCGATAATAAATCCTGGTAGGACTTGTAGTTGAAAAGGCACATCTTATGTCGTTTATAATGATAACAATAATAAAAGGACACATCACTGCTATTTAACCCGATGATACGTTGATCGGCACGTTTATAATTGGAATTTGCTTTGCCATTTAGCGAGAAGACAGAATGCATGGTTATCGGTAAAAGGATGAGTCCGAAATGCGATTTACAGGTCGGGGACACTAAAATCAAGCAGGTGCGGAAATTTAAATATCTGGGAAGTGTTTTGACAGAAGACTGTAAGTGCGACGCTGATATCCGAAGATGTATTGAGATGGCCAAGTACGCATTCCAAAAGCTGGGGCAGAGTATTACGAGACAGGAGGTTTTCGTTGGTAACAAAGAAAAAAGTACTGAGCTGCTACGTGACACTTGTCCTCCTTTACAGCACGCGAATGTTGGACGGTCTCCTCAAAGACGAAGAAGAGACTTGAGGAAACGGAAACGGAAAGATCCTAAGGGTATCATGAACCGAGCGTGTGAGCAACGATGAGGTTTTGGTGAGGATGCAAACAAGGAGGAAGGAGGAAGCTTATACTTAACTCCAGGATGAGTCAGACAAAATTTCTGGGACATGTAATGAGAAAGGAAGGCTTAGAGAATCTGATACTCACAGGTCCAGTAGAGGGAAAATGAGACAAGGGAAAGCAACACATGACATACCCAGCGGATTTAAGCAAGTGGATGATAGAGCATAGTCTGAGGGAAGTAGCAAAGGGATAAAACTTATTGAGAGCTACAAGGGATAGGAGGAAGTGGAGGGCCATGATCGCCTACGTCCCGAATGGACACGGCACATAAAAAGAAAGAAAAGAATTTAGTGAAAAAAGACGCATATTCTGGTCTTCTAAAAACTTTGAAGGCTGGACATTTGTCCGAAGCGCATGCGCGTTAGGCGATCAATATCTGATTAAGATTCGTGATAAGATTTCAGTCCTCCATATGTATTCTTGTCCTTGCCTCAGTGAAGGCCTAAACAGAATTAGAGGAATTTGGATAATCTGTAGACACAAGAATAATTGTTTTTTTTTAATCTTTTGCAGCTAATCTGTGCGCGCTGAAGTGCTATGAATGCGACAATGAATTGACAAACAATTTCTGTATGAGTGATCTCAACTTACATAGCTGTGAACAGGGCCTTGACACTTGTCAGACGATCGTCGCTTATTCGGGTAAGTTGAAATATTTTAAATGACAAAATTTCTGACCGATTTTCGCACGCACATACACACATACATATACATATATATACATACACACACACACACATATATATATATATATATATATATATATATATATATATATATATATATATATATATATATATATGAATTCAACTTTAGAGTTGCGGTTGCACGCTCAAAAGGTTTTTATCCTTTAACAATAACACATTTCTAAAAAAGTTATTTCCATTTGCATTTAATTTTTCGTCTCTGATGCTACCTGAATTTACTAAAAGCAAAATAATTTCCAGGCCTGAGGATGACTGAATGTACAGTTGAAAGTACTTGCAGATTAAAAAAAAACCTTATACAACCTGTAGTTATTAAAAACAAGGATCATGACATTCATCGAGTGGTTCGTAGGTTAATGAAACTTTAAAATTTTGTTTGCGAAGAGATTTCGCCATTTTATATCATTAACTTTACTAATCTACTTTTTTTAGGAATGATTCATTGTAATATAAACTGAAGTGCACCACATATTTGATATATATATATATATATATATATATATATATATATATATATATATATGGGTAAAAATCCGTGGTAAGTCATCCAAGTGAATTCTAGTAATATAAAATATTAAAACTGATCCACAGAAGAAAGCTCAATATATTTATTATACAGAATATATGAATTACAAGGAGATGGTGTATTGAATTTTATCTACTTAATATATATATATATATATATATATATATATATATATATATATATATATATATATATATATATATATATATATATATGAATTTAGTGAAAGTATGCAATGAAAAGGAATTGTTAAGGCACTCCAATGATAAATACATCCGGAGACATAAATTATCAATAAATATATTTCGAATAGAGGTTTTGGTCGATAAATGCAAATAATAGGATTGCCAAAAGATTTGACGAAAGGAAAGCCGATATATTGACGAAAAAGAAACAAATTATGGAGAAAAGGATAAAAATTGGAATTAATGGATCCAAGCGGATCATCCTGTTACTCCTAGCTCGACAAATCAGTTAATATCACTTTTATTCTTTCATTCTATCCAACTCATTATTTTCAAATCTATCTATCTATCTATCTATCTATCTATCTATCTATCTATCTATCTATCTATCTATCATTCTATCTCAGTCTGTTCACATCTATCTATCTATCTATCTATCTATGTCATTCTGTTGATATCTATCTATCTATCTATCTATCTATCTATCTATCTATCTATCTATCTATCTATCTCATTCTGTTCACATCTATCTATCTATCTATCTATCTCATTCTGTTCACATCTATCTATCTATCTATCTATCTATCTCATTCTGTTCACATCTATCTATCTATCTATCTATCTATCTATCTATCTATCTATCTACGGGAGTTGGACCTTTTGAGGAGCATGGAACACATTTTTAATTGCTATTATTCCCAGGTTCACACTGACCCTGGGTAGTAGCACCTTTTAGGGCCCCAGCTATGGATAAATAGTGAATCCCTCAAACAAAAACAAAACACTATGAAAGTATAAAATATATTTGTAAAGTAAAATGACCAACAAAACATTTTATCTGTAGTTAAAGGCATATAATTACTTTCAAAATATGAAGCCATAAAATTTTGAAGCCATAAAAGTTTGTTCAAAATATTTAGATATCGGCATTAAATAAGCCATAGATGTGTTGATATAACAACCAAGAAGAAAAAAAACTCTTTCATGACATTTAATCCATATAATATCCTACAATTTCTTAAAGAAATTAAACTGTATCCCTAAATATAATTTCAACAAACCTACAACATAAAATACACACATCACCGTCTCTAGTAATTATGTCTACATAAACATGCATTTGCACAAATGCTGAGTATCGTCTACCATTTATTCAACTGTGAAAGCAGAATAATAATCTATACAATATTCTTATTATTTCAAAGCCCACATGAAAATAAAATGTAGACATTAAAAGACCCATAAGTTGTTGATATGCCATTAAACAAACAAATCTATCAATCTCGCTAGATCAATTACGACTGCGTATTGATGAGATCCTGGCTGGGTACCCCATACTTTCATCCTTGTACCACAACGACGTTTCTCTTAGCAAACCACTTTTTAGGATCCACCAAACAACTTCGAACAGCCAACATAAAAGAACTCTTTTATGACAATCTATATAATATCCTACAATTTCTTAAAGAAATTAAACTGTATTCCTAAATATAACAACAAACCTACAATATAAAAGACATATCACCGACTCTAGTAATTACGTCTGCATAAACATGCATATGCACAAAAGGTGAGTATCATCTACCATGTATTCAACTGTGAAAGCAGAATAATTCATATAATACTTTTTATTATTTCAAAGCTCGCAAGAAAATATAATTTAGGCATTAAGGATCCATAAGGAGTAGATATAAGGAGTAATTTCGTAAACTCATACATAATTATTAGGTGAATTTTGATCTGATTATTTCACTGTATAATATTTCATGTATATTTAATATAAACTATTGATCTAAAAGTATTGATAAAGATGAAGATTATGTTGAAAAAATATCTTTGTTGAGTGAAATAAATGTAATCTTCATCATTTGGCTTCGAACTTATTGTTACATATCTCTCTCCCCATTGTTTTTTTTTAATTTTTAAAATCATTTTACTCCAGGCAAGGCGATAAAGCCACTAAGTGGCAATGGGTTTCTGATAGTGTAAGAAACAAAGAAGTCGGATAATAAAAGAACAGGTTCAAGGAGTCAGAAGATGGCGATTGACGTTGCATTTGAATTTTTGATGAACGTTATTGACAAGGAAACAAGAAGATAGACGAGTATTCCACAAACGAGAAGTGCGAGAGAAGAAACTATTAGAGTAGAACTTCCGGTTACATCTAGCAATTTCAATAGTAATATGATGATAGCAAGTTGCCAATTAGTACTTCGCTTAGATTTGTGGAGGAAAAAAAGAAAGACAAAAGGCTCGGTAGAACAATTGCTTTTCAAATATTTATAGAAGAGGCACACAGAAGCTACATAGGAAAGCTGGCTGAACACGAGATGCTAGATCAGGACCGATTATTTTGCTAATTCTTCTTTGGATTTTCTCAAGAATCTCGGGACATACGAGATCACAGAACAGATGTAGTAACAATATTTGATGCACGGACGAAAGGTAGACATATATATGTACAATAAAGATTCATGTTGAGAAAAATTGATACATTGAACAAATTTTATTAGAAGCAGACTTAGCAAGTGGCTTGATATAATCATTCGCTTCATGTCAGTGGGAAACATTAGAAAACGGGCAATGAGTTACTCAATCATGCTAATGGAGAGAGAGAGAGAAAGAGAGAGAGAGAAGGGGGTAGGCACAATTATTTACTCTCCTGAAGTTTAGCATCAGCCATGCTAACTGAGAGAGAGAGAGAGAGAGAGAGAGAGAGAGAGATAGTGGGGGAGGGGGCACAGTGAATTTCTCTGCTGGAGTTGAACACCAACCATACTAATAGAAAGAAAGAGAGATGGGGAGAGAGAAGGCGCAATGAGTTACTCTACTGGAGTTAAGCATCAGACATGCTAACTGAAAGAGTCATTGGCGAGACATCAAGGAATCTAAAAACCGGCATCTATGAACATAAGAGGGACCAACGTTGGGACAACCATTTAAACTCGCTGGCAATAACTTTGCTGTTAGAAATACCATCCTAATTAAAAAAGAACATATTATACTCGTAGTATATGTTTCGAGGGGATTCTGATAAATATTTTACCTTCTACAAACACGTGTCAAGCATAGAGAGAGAGAGAGAGACAGACAGACAGACAGAGAGAGAGAGACAGAGAGAGACAGAGAGAGATATGGGGGGCACAATGAGTTTCTCTGCTGGAGTTGAACACCAACCATGCTAACTGTTGTGGTAGGATCCACCTAATTTGCATAGTGGAGTACCGACGATATAAATATGGTTGGTACCGGGAAGACAGAGAGGCGAATCAAGAGATTCAACTAGAGACTCTGCCCGACTGCGACTTAGTCAACACATTCTCCAGGAACGGTCTTCCCAGGAATATACAAAAGACTATATGTAAATATTGTGTACACTTTCTTGTTTCAATACATTTTGTTCTAAGTACATTTTGTGTTGCATTATTATTCCATGCATTAGTCAAGTTTCAACAATGGCGACGAGGATCTAACAGAGAAAAGGAGAGAAGGAGAGAGAGAGATGGCGGGGGAACAATGATCTACTCTTCTGGAGTTTAATACCAGCTATGCTGAGAGATAGATGGAAAGTGTGTGTGTGTGTGTGTGTGTGTGTGTGTGAGAGAGAGAGAGAGAGAGAGAGAGAGAGAGAGAGAGATTTCGAAAAATTAAGTAAAGATTGAATGTTGCATGTCTTTTCTAAAAGCGTTCTTTAGACCGACGCAGTTTGGAGTGTGTCGTCGATCAAGCAAAGACGCTTTCACCTGCCAATGTGGAAGCAGGTTCAAATGCTGCCGGAGAGCGCATATTTTTCCTTTAATAACATTTCTCATATATTCAGACCCGTAGACGAAAATAAAAAAAAGTATACTGTTTATAAATAGACGGAGCGTCTACACAAATATGGGCATCCACTAAAAATAACGTTTAAGTAATAAAATATGTCGGATTAATAAAAAAAAATTCCATCACCTCTTTTGAAATTGCTTTGTTTACGTTAGCATACGACACTGAGCAGATATGAAGGTTTCAAAAGTCTGGGAGAAATTTGCGTTTATAAGGCACTGTTCAACATTGCTTGATCAACAATGCACTCCGTAGCTGAATCGGTCTAAAGCACGTCAGATCTAACGAAGCTTTCTCCTGCTAAAGCTTCAAATCCTGCCGGAGAGCACATAGTTTTCTTTAATAAGATTTCTCGAATATCCAGGTCGGTAGACAAACATTAATATATTATTTAGTAAATAAACGGAGCGTCTACTCAAATATGGGTATCCACTAAAAATAACGTCCAGGCAATATATCTATATCTATACCTATATATATATATATATATATATATATATATATATATATATATATATGAGTAATTCATTGAGTCTGAAACCTCAACAGAATGCAGAAAGCACTGGACGGCCGTTTCGTCCTATATTTGGGACTCATCAGCAGTGCGCATCCACTACCGAGAATTGAAACCCTGACAGTTAGTGGATGCGCACTGCTTATGAGTCCCAAATATAGGACGAAACGGCCGTCCAGTGCTTTCTGCATTCTGTTGAGGTTTCAGACTCAATGAATTACTTAAATATAATTATCAAATTCTCATAATAATTTCATATATATATATATATATATATATATATATATATATATATATATATATATATATATATATATATATATGTAATTAGTTAAAGAAGTATTTGGTAATTCGCATTGATAATCCCAAGGAGAATGTAATCCAGGGAGCTCAATGTAAAACAGAGAAAATATTAGTTAAATTAAGAAACAGACAACTTTAATGGTTCATAGGATTATAGTTTATTTCCCCCAAGAACGTAACTTTCGGATCCCATTTCCAAACAGAAAAAATGGTTTAAAAACTTACATATTAATATTCTTATAAACATGTTTTTGAGGGGGCAGCTTTAAGTTGATATAAGATGATAGAGAGAGGGGAGGAGGAAGACGATAGATATGTGATCGAAATTAGAAAAGGAAGGGAGAGATATGAAGATGTTTATATCCATCTTTATTATGATGCGTATGTGTAAGGAGGGTAGGGCAAGAGGTCAGACATGTTGACCTTTTTAACAAGTTTTTTTCGCAGGAAAAATAGGAAAGAAGACAAAGAAAAAATGAAGAAAAAAGACAGAATAGAAAACAAATAGGAAAGCTGGGTGGAGGGGGGAAGAAGAAATGGGAAAATAAATTATCATATGGGAATATTGCGATGAAATTCAAGAATGCAGATTAATACAATTTACAGTTAACACTTGAAATTATATTAAAGATTATCAACAAATTAAAGATTAAAAATCACATAAAAAACATTATTAATATTGTTAATAACAACTAATAGTTAAAAGTTAAAATTTAAACTTTAAAAATTTAGAAATTTCAAACAATATAGAAAATAATAATAATAATAATGTTGTTTTGTAAACTTATTCTAATGGAAAATTATGCAAAGTAAATGAAAAATTCATATATATACGTACATACATATATAAACGTACACACATATATACACATACATAAACAGAAAGACAAGCATACATACATACTCATATAAATATATCTCCACATATAAACACATACGCTCATATACATATAAATATATATATATATATACGCGTACACGCGCACACATACACACATATATACACCTACATATACACAGATATATCTATATACATACATATTTTACATTAATTTTACATAAATATATATATATTAATTTTACATATATATGTATATATATATATATATATATATTAATTTTACATAAATATTGAATTAACAGATATCTGTAAAAGATAAATTTATATAAGAAATATCTATTAAAAGTCAGCAAAATTAACAGAAATATATCTTTCAGGGGTAGGTCGTAATAATAATAATACTAATAATAATACCAATGAAAGGAATAACGGTAATGCCCATTCATACTCACATCGGCATGCACATAAACACACACACACACACACACACACACACACACACACACACACACAGACACACAGACACACAGACAGACACACACACACATATATGTATATATATATATATATATATATATATATAGACACAAACATACATATATACATATAGATCTACACATACAAATATATTTACACATATACAGTTTAACATATGCAGTTAATCCTACATATAGATACCATGTATTATTTCATGTCTTGATAATTTAAAATTCTGGACTTCCTATGGACAGGTCTCCGAAAGATTAGATGTAGTTTGGTAAATTCAGTCTATGTTTGTGCCTGCATTTGAAGATAATCTCATTGCGGTTATTTAATAATTCTTCAGGTCTATTATAATTGATTATTAAGATTTTCTTCTTAATGCAGAGGTCACATCTGTCTCTGAAGTTTCTTGGAGTTCGATTCCTGGAGATAATTTCCATTTCAATTGCGGGGTGAAGCCATTTTCCGTAAGATCCCAATAGCATTTAGACAGTGCTGTGCCATGTTTAAGGGATTCGTTACTGAAGGAAATGCGGTGGTTATAAAAGCGCTGCTTCCAATTCCCAGCGGATATTCCAATATAAACCTTTTTCTGTTTTATATTTTGCTTGGGGAAGATTGTAGTTTCAAACACAACATTTTCTGTCATACATAATGCTCCCACTGGTCGTTCAATTTTTACCCTGCAATTACGGGTAGAATTATTTTTTGTTCTTGGTTAGTAGAATTATTTTTTTGTAATTGATTAGTATGAAATTCATTAATAAGATTATATATATTACTGACGCAGGGAGGGAACTCACAGTTACTATGTCACCAAATTCACGAACTGGAACTTTTACACATTAAGCTGTGTTCCCGTGGCACAATCATAAGAGACACAAGATTTACTTCGTGAAATTGATGAGTCGGGATTGTCCCACGGGACAATAGCATAGCGGATAAAAGTGTTGATTCGTGAATTTGGTGACACAGAAATTGTGATTTCAATCCCTGGGCCAGGTATTGCAGGCTTAAACGGGAGGGGCACTAACTGACATTATTTACACTGGAGTGTAAGAAATGTAAATAATTGTAACTGCATACAAGAAAATCAGACAAAAATTATAACAATTCACAGATAGTAAACAGAAAAGATGTGGAGTACCATCACTGTCTAGGTCCTATATATATATATAAATATAAATATATATATATATATATATATATATATATATATATATATATATATATATATATATATGTATGTATGGACATATAGCTATATGAACATCAAGATTACATCGAGACTAATTTTATTGTTTACGAATTATAGTGTTTACACAATGAGAACCAATTTTACGCCTCAAGTGACGTGTGAAACTGATGCATATTGTAAACAATATAATTACACACACACAAACACACACATACACGCGCACACACACACACACACACACACACACACACACATATATATATATATATATGTATATATATATATATGTGTGGGTGTATTTAGAAATATTTAAAAAATCAGCCTAAATCAACAAACATGAGAATTTAATTGGGAAGAACCTCCCATCATCACTCGTATTTGGAGAGAGAGAAAGAGAGAGAGAGAGAGAGAGAGAGAGAGAGAGAGAGAGAGAGAGAGT
>OZ038506.1:29863358-29875858 GCA_964036315.1 Acanthosepion esculentum | reverse complement strand
CAGCCGAGGCATTTTGTATACATATTTACCTTTTAGGGGAGTAAAAAAATAGACACGCCCTTTATATTTGAATAAAAATACGATAAAATGAATAAAAAATGAGATGAGCAAAAAAGACGAAAGGAAAACAAGAAAAATGATAAATTATGTATATTTTTGAACATAAGGTTCTGAGTTTATCAACAATTCAGTTCCTTTCTAGATATAATATAGATATGCACCTGCGCACACCTGACAAGTTGTCTCCCTTTCTTAAACGCATGCACACATACAAGCCTAATATTATAAACGTGTGGTTGTGAACATGTAATGAATATGCATACAGAACACATCAGCACTGAATTAAAAAGGAAAACTGAACGTTTTAATAAAATCCAAAGAATCAGCAATATTATTAGTCTTGATCTGGCGGCTCGGCTTCAGTCATTTTCCACCGTATTAAAGTTGCCGCTCTGTGTCTTTTCGATAATTTCTTTCATGGTAATTGTTCGGATGAGCTCTTCGCTATGGTACCTATTTTTTTTTTTGATTTAAGCACAGTACTAGAGTCGAGATCTCATCAATTTACTGTTTAGACAGCTAGATATAGCCGAACATTCTATGCTAACTGTTTCTTTTCTCGCACTTCTCGCATGTGGAAATCTCTTCCGGCTCCATGCTTTCCAGCCAACTCCAATCTGCAAAAATTCAAATGCAATGTCAATCGCTATCTACTGTCCCCCCCCGACTACTCTTTCCTCTTCCCGCTCATTATTAATGTTTCTGTTCCTAATTCTTCCACACACCCTGTAACCCTTCGTGTCTTAGTGGCTTTATTGCCTTGCATGAGGTGATACCAGTTAAAGGAAAATTAACGAATAAGATAAAAAAAAGTCATAAAGAAATTAATAAATGAAAATATTTCATATCAATAATTCGGAAATTACTGTGTATAAAAGTATTTTGGATGATTAATTGAAAAATAATAATGAAAGACATTTGTTCGTTTCAGTAATTCGGAACATTTCAGACCATCTCGTTTAGTATCGTCGTCGGCTTTATGTCGTATCCAAGAAGTGACCCACACATTTAATTTCATAACCTACCTCTGCTGCACATATGTAATGAGACATGCAAATTCCATTTATGAAGCTGCAACGGACTGCCACTGTTATAATTTCAAGTTGCGCCTTCTGTAGCTTGACTAATCGCATCCATTCCCAAAGACCCCAAAGAAAACACACACACGTATGACTGACTGATTGTTGGCTCTTTCCAGAACTTTCGTGTTGGTCACATAGTAATTCCATTTGATGTTCAAGAGTGAGCGAAGCTTTTGCTGGTGACAGCTTCGCACGAGTTGGTTGGAGGTGAAAGAAAATCCCAGATGGCATGACTTTGTTTAAGGCGGACCTTAACTCGCCTGGAAGTGACCTACACACTTGATTTCATGACCTTTCTCTGTGGCACACACATGGAATGAGACATGCAGAATCCAGTTATGAAACTGCAACGGACTGCCGCTGAATCTTATAATATCAAATCGCGCCTTCTGTAGCATGTCCAGCATGCGTAGCCCACTTAATCCGCTGGTTCAACCATTGAGATATGTTGTAATCATCATCTGCTTGCTCCACCGTTGGGGGTTTTGGTGTTGGTCAGACTTAGTTTGGATACTCGTCTTCGATCTTGCCGCCAAGAGTGGCCCTGGCAGGAGTTTAGAACTCCCAATAGCATCGCCTTCAAGGTAATTTGGGCCAGGCAAGCCTATCCATTATAAGAAGCGAACGTCAGGTTATTTAGCATATGTATGGATAAAAAGCAAAACTTGCTGTCAAAATAATAATAAATGACAATTTTTTAAACGATAATTAGGACAATGTAAAACATTTTTAACTATTACAAAAGGCACGGTGGAGTAATGGATAGCGGCTCAGATTGAGAAATCGGAGAGCCGAGTTCGAATTCCAGTCGAATCCATTACATTCACTTACGTGCTAATACCCTTGGGAAAGGTATGAATCCTCCTCTTCTCCTTCCAGCTGTGGGTAAAGAGACCGAGTTCTGTAGCCTTGGATAGCATCTGGTCTACCACAGAAGAAATGGCAACCTACTGCGGGGAAAAAATCTACCTCGTCAGTCGTGTATCCTAAGACACATGATAGCCAATGCGTGTATCACGCATGGAACATAAATGAAATGAGATTAGAACGATTTTGAGCTTAGTGAGTAAAAGTTCGTTTCTGCTGTTGCGAGGGAAAGGTTGGATTTCTGACCTCGTTTTCGTTACTACGTTGCCTGCTGGACCGTTTACAACAGATACAGATTGACCTTAGTGTTGGCACACGGATATTTTTTGTGTTTCTACTGTTAGGGTTAATCTTGGTTTTGACCTACTGCGGGAAAAAAAATTTGCCTCGTCAGTCATGTATCGAAAGATACATGATCGCCTAAGCGTGTATCACGCATGGCCCATAACTGACTGACTGATAAAATAAACAAAAAATAAGTTAAAAGACTTATCAAAATTAATATAAGTTCTAATTAAACTGAAAACAGGTATAAGTAAAATATTTTTATTAACATATGTCCTTGGAGTTTTCCAGAAAAAGAAATTTCACCGGGAATTAATCTCTTTCGATCCAAACTAAAAGGAAAGAAAATGCAATTCAGGCAAAAAGTTTAAATAGGGAAAAAAATACTTTTGAATAAAATTTTAATAAAACACGTATTCGTCACATTTGAAATTCTGTAATATTTATGAATGAGATTCCAGGCATGAATTGATGGTAAAGTTGTTGTTTTTTTTTTCTTTCACGAACAGAGAACATTTAAAACATTTCATGTACGATGAAGAAACATTCTTATCTTTTACTTTTCGTTTTGCAATAATCGCGTCAGGATATTCACCAACGGGCATGTACATCCGCGTCTTGTACGCATGCGTGTACATGCGTTCACTGACTCACACACGCGCGAACGTTTCACACAAATTCTATTAATTCAAATTCCCTATGTGTCGTCATGTGCAAATCTTATTAATTTTTTACTAGTTGTTCTTGCATTTATATATAATCTTACTCGTATTTTCTACCCAAGTAGACGTAATACTGGTTCAAAATTCTTCGGAGACTTGTTTTTAATTTTCTAACTATTTTCATGATTCATTCTGCTTATTCAGCGATCGTAGAACGTAAACACCCGTTCCCATAAAGAAGAAGAAAAAAAAGAAAATGAAAGAATACTTGTGAAAAATTTTAATGAAATTTGATTTGATGATTTTTAAGATTTTTTTATAAGCCTGTGTTGATTTCATTCGGTTTTATCTGACGCAGTCCCGATCTGTCCTGTTATGTCAGAACGTTACATTCGCTTGTCCGAACTGGTCTTTATGTGTCGACGTCAATTCTTAGTTTGTGAACTTTTTGAATTACTTAATTATGATTATCTCAAATCCTCCTAACAATTTCTTGTATATCCTTGCTTGAACCGGCTTCTAATGCTCTGGATAGAGCGGCTTGGTGATAGTAGTCGTGGTTCTCGGGAGCACAATCCTTGGTTAAAGAAACTTGGATGAGTTCCACCACGGAATATATGAATGAGCGGCGCTATGTCGAGTTTAATTCGTTACCTCTTTGTCACCAGGACCCGTGGTACAGTTGGTATGACGTTTGCTTAATAACGTAACTGTTCGGGTTTCAATTTCTGGTAGTGGATGCACACTGCTGATTAGTCTCAAATATAAGACGAAACGGCCGTCCAGTGCTTTCTGCATTCTGTTGAGGTTTCTTCTAAAACTCGATGAGTTGCTTAATTATTATATATATATATATATATATAATTGTGTGTAAGGATGATTATATAAAACCGGCAAAGTATGTTTGTTTAAACTTCTATTGCATTTTTCTAAATTTTGAATAATGTGTTGTGTATTGGGACTGAAATTGTGTATTGAATGTTTTTTACGTCTTATCAATCTTTTGTGGGTTACTTAAAGCCAGAAAAATTAGATTATAATAATTCTTTTGGAGTTAATAATAGTTTATTGATATAAGTCCTACTAATTAACTAATAATGGACAGGAGGTGAATTCATACCTTTCCCAAGGGGATTTGCGCTCAAGTGACTATAAACCCGGATTTGAACTCGCCACGCCATTTCCACTTCCCCGGATGGAGGAATTCGTTTTTGTTTTGAACAGTGTGTGTCAATTGATCTGTACAGATAACCCTCCCTAGTAATCCGTTGCGTTGCAACTGCATTTTATTTTTTATTGCTTTATTCTTTGGGGCAAGAACGATTCATTAAAAAAAAAATTCGTTGTTAGTTCATGAAATCTGCTGTTATTTTTATATGAAAACAGAAAAAAAAATTAACATTTTGTTTTGGAATTTTAGAACTTTTATATGAAAAGTTTGTTTTTTTCGGACATTTACGGCGGTTCATTTCAGAAACAAAAAAATGAACAAACGTTTTAGACATTTAAGTTATTTCACTTGACTGAAAAACGATTTTTTAATGCACAATTGTCCTTGGATATTAGCGTCGATTATGTTCCTGTCTTTTTTATGCAAAAGTTATCATTACCAATTAACGTCAACGAAGATAATTGGTTGGCTGCAATGAATGTCATCAATGGTGCAATATAATTCCACCTCCACTTATATAACCGCTGATCACACACGTCGATTTTGACCTTATCTTCCTTATGATTTGTGACGTGGTAAAATCATTTTGGTACTTAAAATATGTAAAATCAGTATTTTGATAGAACTTACTTTACTAAAGCTGGGATACTATATCACTCTACACACACACAAATATATATATGTGAAAATGGACAAAGTCCTAAAATTATTTTAAGACATTTTTATGTTTATACATCATTTTTTTATAGATACAAATATTTAAGTAAATGCTCTGTTTATAATAAACAGTATTAACAACATTTACCAGCCTGAATGTCCGAGAAATTGTCAAAGAAAATATACGTCCTCCGACTAAAAATCGAACCTGTATCCTATACGAAACCGTCATATAGCCTGACGTGCTTTTACCGATTTCGCCACAGGGGAGCGTTCGGTTAGTATAGTCGATTTTATTGTTTTTAAACTACAATCTTCCACGATTCTCTCACGTACATTCATATCTGCTCAATGCGTATCCAAATGTAAACAAATGACGTCATACATTATGAAATGGACAAAGTCCGACAATTATTGTAAGACATATATATGTTTATACATTCTTTTTTATAGATACAAATATTTAAGTAAATGCTCTGTTTATAATAAACAGTATTAACAACATTTACCGGCCTGAATGTCCGAGAAATTGTCATAGAAAATATGTGTCCTCTGACAGGAATCGAACCTGTATCCTATAGGGAAGATTGTAGTTTAAAAACAGTAAATTCGACCGTGCTAATTGAACGCTCCTCTGTGCCGAAATCGGTAAAAGCACATCAGGCAATATGACGGTTCCATATAGGATACTTAAAACTAGGTACATTAAACTTTATAACATTTTTTACAGATTATTTCTATCGAAAATACAAATAAAGTTATAAATTTTTTAAAGTGCACACGAACTTTATGGACACTCTGTACATCATTTTACATATCTATAAGTCTACCATGCCTAGAATATTGCTCCCACCTATGGTCCGGTACCCATGATAATTACCTATAGCTCCTTGATAAAATCCAAAGAAGAATCAGCTATATTATTGGCCCTGATCTGGCCGATCGGCTTCAGTCGCTTTACCACCGCCGTAAGGTTTCTTCTCTGCGTTTTTCCTATATATACTTTCATAGTAGTTGTCTGGATGAGCTCTTCGCTATGGTATCTAGAATTTGTGAATTTAAACGAAGTATTAGAGTAGCATCGAGAACTCATCAATTTATTGTTTAAACGGCTAGATGTAGCCGCAATTTCTATTTCTAACAGTTTCTTTTTCTCGCTTGTAGAACTTCCTTCCGGTTCCATGCTTTCTATCCAATTTTAATCTTAAAAACGTTAAATGCAATGTTAATCGCTATCCGCCTGATTTTCTCTCTTCTCTTTCTGCACATTATTAATGTTTCTGTTCTCAATTCTTCCAGATTCTGTAACCCCTTGTGTCCTCGTGGTTTTACAACCTTGCATGGGGTGTTACCAATTAAGTATATAAACTGATACCAAAAACAGTTTGAAAAATCCTGGGAGTTTTAAAATTAAAATTCGTAGGTGAAAATGGTCATTTACTAAAGGTTTCTTAATTCCAATTCTAAAGAAAATTTGCTTTGTTTTTTTGAAAATAAACATGGAGCGCGCTTTTGTGAATCAGTTTTAACATATTTCAAATTCTATGTTGTGTTAATAGGACTCGCCTGGATCATACCAACGGATTACTACCTATATATATATATATATATATATATGAAGAAATATAATTTTAAGGTGTGCTATATTTATGGGATAAAGTGCTCAATATCAGAGATAGAGCGTATGTAAATATAAATATAAAATTGAACATTGAAGTCAACACTCAAAGGCGACATGCTGTTTCATGCTAGACGTAATCGTCAGGCCTGAAGATTGCATCCAGCATGAAACAGCCTGTCACCTCTGAGTGCTGACTTCAATGTTCACTTTTATATATATATATATATATATATATATATATATATATATATATATATATATATATATATATATATATATAAATATATATATTATAAATTAACTGATTTAAAATATGTTTTTTCGCTACACAGTAATAACTATGTTTAAAAAATGGAAGCTAAAAGCTTCGAATTTAATTTTGTTATTAAATTAAAGACTTTAGTTCCATTTCCTCCTCAAGTGTATTTTGGAGTAACTTATTTTTAAATTTACAGTTTTAAAGGCACGGCAAAGATTCATAATTGAGGGTTCCCAAGGTTACAGAGAAATCCACTCATCTAGACAAGGGGTGGTAGCGTGCTCAATTTCAATTTTCGTTGTATCAGTTAATAGTTACATTCGAAAGCGGGGTTATATTTAGGGATGGGTAGGCCGGCTTTCCGAATCAGTTAATTTATAATATTACTGCTCTGTAAATTTACATTGAGCTCTATTGTGTAAAAATAAAAATATCTATGAGAACACCGGATTATATATCTTACTATTCTTTCTTTATATATATATATATATATATATATATATATATATATATATATATATATATATATATATATATATACAAGAAGGGTGATCAAAAAGTATTGGGACTTGTGGTATAAAGGGAAAACTACAACACAAATCATTCGTCATTTAATATCCTTTGAAGTATTCCCATTTTAAATCCACATGCTTCATCGTTTGAATTGAGGGAAACATTCTTGTCATTTCTGGGGTAGGATAGCAAACAGCTGACTCGTCACATTTTCTTTGATTTTGTCGACGTCTTGGAATCTCAAGTTGAATTTAATTTTTAAAGCGGAAAAAGATGGAAGGGGCGAGAGCTGTGGTTGTCGGACCTCGTGAATATTTTACTTTAGACATTGCTGCACAAGCCATGGCTACTGATGGAACCTCGTGGGAGGCTGTGAAAATCGCAATCTACACACTTTCCTTCCAAGCGATGCTATAAACAACGGAAGTGAGCGAGAACGCTATAACTTACTGCCTATGCGTGACAGATTTCAAGATCAGTTTACGCCAAGCTGCTCCACTAGCTCTTGTCGAGTAACACAACTTTGTTCACTTGGCAATTCGGAAACGCTGTAATAATTGGTGATACTGCTTATGAGTCGACTATTAGTGAGAGAGAGAGAGAGAGAGAGATAGAAAGAGAGATAGAGAGAGTAACTATTAACTGAATATATATATATGTGTATGTGTATATATATGTGTGTATGTATGTATATATGTGTCTGTGTGTATGTATATATATATATGTGTGTGTATGTATATATATATGTTTATGTGTGTATGCATGTGTGTGTGTGTGTGTGTGTGTAGATATTTCAGATAGAGTATATCTGTAAAACGACAAAATGAATAAAGACAAAGCGAAAACTTATCTTGGCTAACGAGTTTCGTCCGCTCAGGGATTTTAATGTCAAATTCGCCTTGATAAAATCCCTCGTTCGGCTAAGGTTTTCTGCTTGTCTTTATTCATATATATATATATATATATATATATATATATATATATATATATATATATATATATATATATATATATATATATATATGATTAAATAAAGAATAAATAGAAAATCGTTACTATAAAATCCAATTATATAAAATTAAACTACTTATAAAATTACTATAAAACCTAATTACAAATAAATAGAGAAATCTTAAATTTATAACAGTTTTCCTACTTTTTCCATATCAAATCATTATTGGCGGATTTCATACATATTTTCAACATATATACATATAATGCTAGGTTTCTTGTTTTCCGAGCACATTCGTCTCCTAAGTCAGCCAGCCAATCGTTATTGAAGAAGCCAGATCAGGTAGACTTGTGTTTGTCTAACGCCCACAGTGCCCACCTGTGGTATTTTATCAACAGTTTGAACATGGCTAATGTGTTCAAACCCTCGGTCACGATGATTTACGACTTCGTGCTCATACAAAAATAGTTTCGTCTTACAAATTTCACTCTCAATTCTTTTGTCAAAGCCTGGCGTGGCTTCCAGGCAATTTCTAAATGTCCCACACAGGAATAACTTCCACAAGACGATAACATCAAGAATGTCTGTGTGTCCGTATTTATATTCACTGATATTTGATCGTGTTTCCTAAGTAAACGTCTGTCGAATCTTTCAGAAATATATCGGTTATTCGAACGCCATTTATGTGGGCAGGGCCATTCAAACCTAAACACACGTGTGTTAATCATGACAGAAAATAATCTGTTAATGTCTACGTAATCAATTCGTTAGCATTCGAACCACAGGAAGATTTAAACAGAACTTAATTTAGTTTTATGAAGTCGATACAAATAGTCTTTAATTTTTTTTCATAAGATTATTCATAGCATCTTTATTAAGTCATTAAATAATAAATTCGTTATTATGTAAAAAAAATACTTTCTTGCATCGAAGGAATTTTTCTTCTTTTCTAATGTGTCATTCAAACAAGTCAGTTGTTGTCTTTATTGCTTCAAAGTAACTGTTTGTTCAGTTCCGATCAATTCGTAATAGATATTTTTTTTTAATCCTACCAATCAGCAATTTTTTCCTCGGTAACTCAATTTGGGTTGAGGTGTTAAAGGCTCTTGTGGAGTTGTTCTGTTTTGCGTTATCGCAATAAATCCATTTTTCATTGTGAATTACTAAATTGTTCAAAATGATACTAGACATAACAGATAATAGTAGATTGAATACATTCCAATGAATAGTAATTTTGTATATACATGACTCACTTTCATTTTCATCAGTTTGTACAAAATTAAAAACAAACCACGGCATTCTTGCGTCACTTGACGTAGAGAATTTATTTACTAATGTTCCCGTCTCTGAAACTATTGATATTATCATTAATTCGGTGTATAAAAATAATTTAATTCCACCACCATCAATCCAACCCAATATTTTAAGAAAACTAATGTTTGCTTGCACCACTAGAGTTCCTTTTTATAGCCAGAATGGTACTATTTACACACAAACTGATGGAGTAAGTATGGGAAACCCTCTCGGACCGTGCATCTCCAATTATTATATGTCCTATGTTGAAAACAATATTTTTACTAAAGTTATTAAACCTGAAATATATCTTCGTTATGTTGACGATATTTAAATTTTAATTTTAACAGTTAAAATATAACCCTTGAAAATGGCTAAATGTATAGCCGAAAGCGCTCGGATAAAAAGAACATTCGCTGTCGTTTTTAATGAAATGTGCATGAAAGAGGGATTGCTGCCTAATATATATATATATATATATATATATATATATATATATATATATATATATATATATATATATATGAATAAACACAAAAGGAATACATCTTCTCTGAAACCTTTCGTCCTCTGATGGACTTTATCAAGGCAAATGTATGTATACTATTTATAAACAAAAGTAAAAATGTCAGTTTTTCAAAATTTTGAAATTTAAGAAACGCTCATAAATATTCATCAAGCTAACTTATAAGTAAATTATGGTGGATGATAAGTACATAATATGACGTATGCATGTATATTGGGCAATATATTATTATATTAAGCAGATGGTGGGTAATTTGATAAGAAATTATAAAAATTCCCATGTGAGGTATTCCTCTTCTTGTATATGATCTCATAAGTCAGTTGTTCCAAAAACTCATTTTTCTCTGTGCCTCATTTTCGGAATTAAAATTTGAAAATCGCGAAATTTGCCATTTTTATGTGCTAAAAAGTACATAGAAAACACAGAAGGTTAAAGGGAAATAACCTCGGATTCGAAGTCTGGACATTATCATGACTAATTAGCCCATAGCAGTGGAGCGAAGTGAATACATACCTTTCCCAATGTTATTTGCACGACAGTGAGTATAAACCTAACTGGAAAAGGAACTCGACCCCTCGAGTAAAAATTCCGAGCGATTATCCATTACACTATCCCCACATTCAAGCTTACAGGATCTGATATTCCCATGCAGTCAACCATCTAGGTACTGACAAGGCTTGACTTCCGTGATCTTACGTGAATCTCTGTTTCAACGAGATGTGGCTGTAAGCCTCTGAAATTTTTTTTTTATAAAAATTGCTAAATAAATCCTACCAGTGATATCGTGAATGACATAAAATATTACTCGTGTACAAATGAATGAATCCATTCTTTTCTTATTTGTCTTTCAGAGGTGAGTGAGAAACTCTCGATCATCAAGACCTGTTCTGTGAATGCTTCGTGCCACACGCAAATGCAGGAGAACACTGACCTGCCGTGCGACAAACATCGGAGCAGCTGGGTGTGTACGAGCTGTTGTCACGAAGACGGTTGCAACATCAGTGGCCAGGACCGGGCACAGCCGATTTCGACATTTTTCGTTACCCTCTTATCCGTCGTAGTGGCAGTGGCAGCACTATTCGACATTGGACAACTACAGTTTGCGCAATCAACGTAAAAAAATATGAAACATCAATCTCTCCCCAAACATACTCACTCGTATGAATAAATACACAAACACGTGAACGCTTAAAAAAATTCTAGTTTATTCTCATACAAGAAGTGGCAATTTTTACACCAAGGGAGTCGCAACGCTTATGTATTGTCTGTAAGACTAATATAATAGACATTGCTCTACAGCAAGGACATTGAACAAATATAGAATGAAATTAATTAAAAACATGAGTTCTAAGTTACTAAGAAATAAAATATAAGACATTCATTTTTCATGTTTTTTATATTAATTTTTTAAACAGTGTGTATTATGAATCTTTTCGGGTGCGCAGGGGGATAGAGGTAATGCACACCGTTTAAAATAAAAATAAACGGGTACCCACAAAAATAACGTTTGAAACATTAACACACACACAAAAAACACACATATATATATAGTCGATCCTCACTTGGTGTAAAAATAGTCACTTATATATATATATATATATATATATATATATATATATATATATATATATATATATATATATATATATATATATATATATTATAGCCTGACGTACTATAGAATTTAGCTACAGAGGGAGCATCTGGTTATCAAAGTCAAATTAAAATATTAAAATAATTGTCGGACATATCCCATTTCATAGTATGTAATGTCATTTGTTTACGGTAAGATAAGCTCCGAGCAGATATGAGCGTTTGAGAAAAATCATAGGGAAATTTGTTTAAATAAATAAATATATATATATATATATATATATATATATATATATATATATATATATATATATATATATATATATATATATATATATATATATATATATATATATATATATATATATATATATTTCATCTAAGATTATGCAGGAATTTCATCTAAGATTATTTCTTAATACTATATAAATTTTATTTTAGAAGGTACACGTATTTGAGTGGTTATCCCTGATGGAAAAATGGTTGCAAGTTCGATTCCTCTCGGAGGCGTAATTTTTCTTTAATAAGGTGTCTAAATCTAGGCCGGTAGTTATTAATTTCACTGTTTAATAAAACAAAATAAAAAAACAGTGATAGCAACTCAAACACGTGTACACACTAAAAATAACGTACATATAGTAATATATATATATATATATATATATATATATATATATATATATATATATATATATATATATATACACACACACATATATATATATATATATATATATATATATATATATATATATATATTCATATTCGCAGACAGTATTACGACTAGACGTGCGAAAATCTTCAAGCCAGGAAACGCCAGTCAGTCAGAGCCCTCGTATTCGTTTTATATGCATAAATTCTGTTTATACGTTATTTTCATAGATGCAATTTATTTAAGGAAATGCTTTATTTTTTTTTAATTAAACAGTGTTAATTACATTTACCGGCTTGAATGTTCG
>OZ038506.1:29815858-29858358 GCA_964036315.1 Acanthosepion esculentum | reverse complement strand
ACTTAACACACAATGAAATAAAAGTCAACAGTCATTATTTAAACATAAAATAAATATCACCAGCTTTATTACTTAAAGCACAATATATTAAAAGAAATTCCAGATAAATAATGCAGTTAATGACTGCTATATAAAAAAGACAGCTCTTAGGAAGGTCAGGGTCAGATCTTATGGTATGGTTTAAAAGTAGTGTTGAGTTAAATACCTTACTAGTTATATGTTTAGAAATTTAAAAAAAATGTGACAAAAACAAAAATCTATTTTTCTTTAACGTAAAAGCCAAAAGGAAATTAGCACATAAAAAACCCCCAACAAAACAGGTGAAGATTTCCTTCTGATTCAATCTTAGCAAAATTTTAAGGCTTCTTGTATATATACCTTTTAATGTATACCTCATTCCATGAAGAAATATCAAATTAAAGTTAAATTATACTAACTTTAAAAAATAATCAATGTGTAAAGAAAAAACAGCTATTAAAACATTTCTACCAATCGCAAATAAATACAAGTTAAAATGTTTATTTTTTGTGACGTATGGTGCCAGTTAATAATTGAGTATAACTCAAGACTTCAATGTTAAAATAAATCAGTATTTAATTACAACCGCAAATAAATACTTAACAAGAAGAAGAAGTAAAAGTCAACCAAAGATAATTAAACATTTCAGTGAATACCTTGTTAGTAGCGCGGCTCGGATTAACGTCCGGAAATCAAATCGGAAATCAAAGCTCGAATCATCGACGCACAATAATTCACACTAATTCGACTGGATAGTTCCACTCAATAGTTAACAGGAATCACTGCAGTCAGTAGCCTGACACCCCTATTTATACAGTGGGCGGAAAACATATATTTATAAGTCCAGAATGTCAGGCTCGAACCTTGGTTTCGGTTGTTACTACTTTTCTTCCTATATGACAATATTATAATACAATATATAATAAATGTTCTTACATAGGATAAAATTTAAGAGTTCAAACCTTTGGGTGTAATGGATCCTGCTGACTGTAGCAGTTTTAAAAGTTTAAAGTTGAAGAAATCTCAGCTTTTTCTGCATTTCGCATGAAATTATACATAAAATTTGTTAAATGCAGTGTATTATTTTGGCAACTATAATCATCAGACTAATAGAATTAATTATTTTGATAAGGAATTATTCAGTGCTTGAGCGACAATTAGTACTAATACCGCTCGGATCAGTCCACTGCTGATATCCTGTCATTACTCACAGAATAAGTGAGTCTCTAGACAACAAATACGTCTCAAGGACGATCGCATTAGATATTTTAAAAATCTTTGGCAAGGTGTGGCATAAAAAGTTTATTGCACAAGCTCTCTCACTATGGAATCACTGGAAGAGTCTTCTCAATTATCAAGTCCTTCCTAACGGGAAGTTCCCTTGAAAGTAGTTGTTAACGGTTAGTCCTCCGGAGCCCTAGCGATCAACACAGATTTTCTTTGTTAAACTCTCTTTCTACTTTACATAAATGATCAGCCTAAGGGTAATCTCTGATCATTTGTGAATATCTATGCTGATGAGGCAATGGTATATGGGTGAACCTCAAAAGCTGACTAGATCTTGTCAGCTGATATCTTCTATGACTTAGTTTTAACAGTTCAGTGGGGGAAAACTGGCTGGTCAAATTCAATCTCTCGAAAACCAAACTAAGTACATTCCCGTCATCCTCGAAAGGTCCCAGGATTGTCACCGATTGCGATGAACGAGGGTTCCCTCGGTGGGGGGCGTGGACTCAACCAAAACCTCAAGTGGAACTCGTACATCATAAAAGATGCTGGAAAAATGAGCGGTTTCTTGTATCTCTTCTGTAAGTATCAAACTCCTGCTATCCTCTGACCTTACAAGAGACAGATTAAGCCGAAAATAGAGTACTGCCGTCATATATGGGCGGGAGCTGCCCAGTTTTGATAGCGACCGAAAGCGTCTCCGCATCCATCTTGATAGCGACCCAAAGCGTCTCCGCATCCATCTTGATAGCGACCCAAAGCGTCTCCGCATCCATCTTGATAGCGACCAAAAGTGTCTCCGCATCCATCCGATTTATTTCCCGGCCTAAACTCCCTTTCCCACAGACGAGACGTCGCAAGCCTTTCGCTGCTCTATCGCTATTTACATAGATAATGTCCAGCTCTTGGTGCTTATAAAGGGTGAATATCGTAACAAAAAAAAAAAAAAAATTAAATTGGATACAATTCTGTTAGCTACCGGTATTTCCATGGAAATTCTTCAGACGGACTATATTCCTTAGCTGCACCAGTTCTAACTTTCATGGCCAAGACCCGCCAGGCCACGCACACTTTAGTGAACCAATTTCATTCCTTTCATATTCCATTAGTGAGATGTAATTTCCACTCGAGCGCCTTTTCCCACTGCTTTTTCTAAGGATTCTCATGTGAATGGTTCCTCGACCATCACAATCTCAACCTGTTAAAGTCATGGGTTAACCGTTATCTTCCCCACATACCCCACAAACCTCTAGTTTTACACTGTAAGTCTTTAACTTCAGTGGCTCTTGGGCCTTGTACATGGCGAATATTATAGTAAAAAAGTCAGTAACCCCATTTGAATATTTATTTCCCTTTCTGCATTCGAAAATAAACAGTAGTAAAGGTTGGATGACTCGGCTGCCTTCGTTCTGGAAACGCAATATGATACAGCCGTGTAGCCTCGCGTCCAAATCGTATGAGAGAAAAAGAAAGTAACCACGGCAAATCATTCCACTGAGGATCTCGACACTTTATATGTATATCTCGACTCTTTATGTATATATATATATATATATATATATATATATATATATATATATATATATATATATATATATATATATATATATATCGTATCAAAAATAGTTTTACAATCTTTGGGGGTAGGTTCCTCACACCAAAACAATGACAAAATTCCATATAAGCATATGTCCGCAAATCCTTCGTTTTTGAGTTATTAAGTTTAAAGTTTATGGTAGACGCTGTTAAATCTATAATCCAAGATACAATCCCCAAAAAGACCCTGCACACGTTGCAAACAATACGGATACAGGAGGTGATCTTGAAATACCTTTCATGTGGCACTATGAGATGTACAACATGCTATGGCTACTTGACGTGTGCTGATCCAGAGATCATCTCTGTCAGCCTGTAGAATGTGTCCTTCGTGGTCAGTCTGAATGACTGACCACGAAGGACACAATTCCCGGTCTTCCTCGATGCATAGTTTGTGGTGCCACCGAACCTGCCTCAGCAAGCGACAATAAACAGTAGTAAAGGTTGGATGACTCGGCTGCCTTCATTCTGGAAACGCAATATGATACAGCCGTGCAGCCTCGCGTCCATTACCATTCGCGCGGCTGTATGTAAAAACCATATCTACCTGCTTCTCAGTTAACTCACTATACATATGTTAAACGTTGAAGACAAACTAGCAACAAATTTACCCGAATGACAAATGTAACCTAGTCTATATGTCAATGCAGCGTCATCTACTGTAAAATTTCTTTAAGCTTAATAACCCCAAAAGGAAGGATTTGCAGACATATGTTTATATGGACTTTTGTTCTTGTTTTGGTGTGAGGGACCTGCCTCCAAAGTTTGTAAATGTATTGTTCACACACACACACACACACACACACACACACACACACACACACACACACACACACACACACACACACACACACACACACACACAGACATATATATATATATATATATATATATATATATATATATATGTATGTATTGTTGTAAACTAGGTAAGGTTACTGAATAGAATAATCACACGATGGTTGGCAATGAACTATAATACTTAGTTATATAACAGAGGCGACAGTCTGTTTCATGCTAGATGCAATCGTCAAGGCCACGAGTGCTGTTATTTTTCTCGGCTATTTATATATACGGGTCAATGGTGCATTGGTGGCATCTAGCATGAAACAGACTGTCGCCTCTAAGTGTTGACTTCTATGTTCACTTTTATATTTACACACGCTCTATCTCTGATATTGAGCACTTTATCCCATAAATATAGCACATTTTAAGATTATATTTCTTCATATATATAAATATATATATGTGTGTGTGTGTGTGTGCATGTGCGTGTGTCTGTGTGTGTGTATCTGTGTGTGTTTTCTATGGCCTGAAGATTGCGTTCAAGAGTGACACCGACTGTCACCGCTTGGTGCTGATCATGGAAAGAGAGTGTTTTCAGATTTTCTCTTTATACTCTTTCATTGTTCCTTTTCGTTTTTTCTCAGTCTTTCAGCTCTGAGTGTCAAAAGACAATATAACAATGGTATTGTCGGTGCCAGAGAACTTGTATTTAGCCTAATATTTCTTGAATATTCTTGTTTTTTTTTAAGTTCTAAAACTATAGGTGTTTCCAATTTTCTATTCATTCCTTGTTTACATAATTATTTTTTTGAATTAAACTCACATCAACATAACGAAATATGTTAGTTCTATCACTGATATTGAGCGCTTTCCAATAAGTACTGCGCATATGCATACTATATATATATATATATATATATATATATATATGGTTTATTTTCTGGATTTAAATAAAATGCAACAGATTGATAAGCCGTAAAAAATTAACCACTCAAATACTGATTGGCTACAGAGGCATGTCTTTTACATTTAGTTGCATTCTCTAAAATATAGAAACTACCGTGGCCACAAAGTGAGGCATCAGTTTCTATAATGATTGTAATATATAATTAATACCCATTTTATATCCACATTATATCTTATTTTGATTTTTAATTAATAGGACTTGTATCAATAAATCATTATTACCTCCCCCTCCACAAAAAATTCTTACAATGTAAAAAATATTTTCTGTCTTTAAATAACCTACAGAGGCTTGATAAACCGCCAGAAACAGTCAATGTCCTCTGGCACCCTACATTCAGATATTAACTAAAAATGCCGGGCCAGGATCTTTTGACAGTTATCGGACACGATTTTAATTGTTTTTTTTCTGTATTTTTGTGATTTACTTAGTGATTTATTTTCTACGTGGCGGCGTTTATTTAAATTTCATGATTGGATAATAAAAGGAATAGTGCTATAATTGGATTCTGCTTGGCTGTTGAATTGCTTAAGTCATCGTCTACGTGAGGTGACTTTCTAAGCGTAGCTTAGACGTGGCACAAGGCCGAATGTATGGGGCGGCCAGTGAGGATCGAACTGACTACTCAGTTGTAATTGATTTAGCGAGACAATCATTGCTAACCATTACACACACACACACAAACACACACACATATATATGTATTGTAAACTAGGGAAGGTTACTGAATAGAATAATAACACGAAGGTTGGTAAAGAACGATAATACTTAGGACAAGAACAACACATATAAGATTCGCCAGCGGCGCATGGAAGAAGTAGTCAACTGCTAGAAGTGATTCAAGTGAATTCCACAATGAATCTCCAACTGAAGACCAACATACAGTATTTACTACTGTATTTATGTGAACGAGGACATTATCGTCTCTATATGCTACAATATATATATATATATATATATATATATATATATATATATATATATATATATATATGTGCGTGTGTGTGTGTGTGTGTATCTGTGTGTGTTTTCTATGGCCTGAAGATTGCGTGCCTCATTTGCGTAAGACGTGCTTTGTGTCTTGTCAGAGGCTACATTATTATTTCTGTTTCCTCTTGCTAACTTTAACAGTTGCAGAAGATATTGGCTTAGCGTGTTGAGAGAAATGCAACAACAAAATGAAAAATAAGTTAAAAAGCAGTAACAGAAATACTTCATCTAATATATATATATATATATATATATATATATATATATATATATATATATATATATATATATAATTTGTTTCATATAGGCAAAATCATTTACTCACTACAAAGACGCAACTTCGTTTCGGTGCATTTCAATTGCACCTCGACTGGTGAGAGCCAAAAATGGTTACAAACAATCCTGCTTTTAGGCAAGCTGTATGTGAAACGACACTTCCTTTTTTTCCATTTGTTTGAGAAAAAAATATACATTAAACAAAAAGGTGACGGAGTGAAACAATAGTGCTTGTTGATAGCAGTCTGGTGAAAGATGGGTGAGATGCTGTGGACGTTAGAATTTATATGCTATTTTCATTCTCATTGCATCGAATATATATATATATATATATATATATATATATATATTAAACCATTTATGGTTATTAA
Organism: Acanthosepion esculentum; assembly: GCA_964036315.1. Taxonomy (NCBI): domain Eukaryota; kingdom Metazoa; phylum Mollusca; class Cephalopoda; order Sepiida; family Sepiidae; genus Acanthosepion; species Acanthosepion esculentum. The sequence continues at coordinate 29,852,130 of OZ038506.1, read as the reverse complement.
ACCATAGACAGGAGTTAACGGTTTTTTGCCGACATCAACAAATTTTCGCATTAAATAATTAATAAAAAATATAAACAAATAAATTCTATAGTTTAATAAAAACCTTAAAAGCTCAGCCCAATCATTAAATAGAAAAACCCTTTGTGGAGTCGGAAAAAATAGCTATTTGAATAAACAAATAAATAAACAGATTAATAGACAGATAATAATGAAACAGAATCTTCTCAATCCTTAACGACCTGCGGCAAGGCCATAAAAATGCCTTTTCGACCAATTAGACGTCCACTCCCACTATCAGACTTGAAATAGGCACCCCAATATAACCTGACATAAACTTTTCGAAGGGGATTGGTCTGTAGATAAAAATTAATTCTTAACTCCTAGACCACCTAACCAATATAGCCGACCCTAGCCGTTTCCATAGTAACTAATGTTACAAGAGACCATACTTATAAACACGCGCAAACCACAAGATAGTTATTCCCAAATTCTCGCTTGACGAGGAAGCGTGACCAGACACCTTAATTCAACTTAATTTAAAAAATTATATTAGGGGTCTCGGCTCTCGCTTTTGAAACATGAGAACTCTTATGTTGCGAATGAATAATATTTTTAAAAAATATTATAATATATATATATATATATATATATATATATATATATATATATATATATATATATATATATATATAGAAGGGAACATTGAAGTCAACACGCAGAGTCGACAGTCTGTCTCATGCTAAACAACGCAATCAGCTGTAACCTCTGGGTGGTGATTTTAATGCCCACTGTTACATTTACATACACTTTATCCGTGATATTGAGCATTTTAACCCACATATATAGTATACCTTAAAACCATATATATATATATATATATATATATATATATATATATATATATATATATAATAATAATAATAATAATAATAATAATAATAATAATAATAATATAAATAGAAGTAATTATACTCGTCTGGAAAAACCTTAGGTGTTTTGGCTTGTAAATGAACAAACCAATACCCACCTAAGGAAAAATAAGGGATAAAAAAAGAAAGAACTAAGAACATGTAATTCAGGCGAAAACAATCAATCAGAATCCAAGCTCAGAGTTCAAAGAAAAAAACACTCTAAAACGAGTAAAGCAAAAGTGACTAAGCAAAGTGCTCAATACACTAAGTAGAGCAAATCTCACTATGAACCTAAAGAGTCATATATATATATATATATATATATATATATATGTATATATATATGTAATGTTAATGGTCAGAGTTGAATCAGACTAGGAAACAGTGGTGTTAAAAAGTGCTCAATACACGTGTGAAAAAAATCCTCAGGCGATTTAATCAATTGAACTCTTAACGCTTTATTTATTTATTTTTTTTAAAACCTAACATTTCCGGTTACAAGGATCCTTTTGAATCAGAAATCCGAGGCCTTGAGTCCGTGCATACATATTAAGAAATTCCTCTTAAGCACATATGAGGCTGGATAAAAAATAGGTAATTTCAATTAACCACACTACTGATCCTTTTATAACACCATGGCACCCTTCTTCTCCTCCTCCTCCTGCTCCTCCTCCTACTACTTCTTCTTCTTCTTCTTCTTCTTATTTATTTATTTATTTTTAAATAATATAGTATTCATTATTTTTTTTTTAAATAAATCGTTAAGGGGTTATTTTGTTAAAAATCGCTTGAAGATACAGTAAGGTTTCAACCAAGGTTGCGGATTCAACTGATCACCTGATTTTAAATATATATATATATATATATATATATATATATATATATATATATATATATATATATATTTTCAGCATTTCACCCCAAGCAAGGCGAGAAGCCACTAGCACGCTCGGGGTTACAGAGGATTTGGAGCGAGAGCAGATAGGAGTGATAGAGAAAAGAATGAGGAGAAGGATAGTGGATAGATCAAGGCAACTGTAGATGTCGATTGACATTACATTTGAATAGTTGGGGATTATAGTTGTCAGGGAAACAGGAAAAGGGAAGGGAGTTCCACAGGCGAGAGGTGCGACATATGAAGCTATTGGAGTAGAAGAGACGGCTACATTTAACAGTTTCAACAGTGAAAGGGTGAGAGCGGGATTCCAGCCTCGTAGGACGCTTGAATTCATGAAGTCTGGGGACCAGCGAAAGCAGCTCATCGGAGCAATTACCGTGAAAGTATTAGTATAAAAGACAGAGAGAGGCGACGGCACGTCTGTGAGAGAGCGACTGGAGACGAGATGCCAGATCAGGGTCAATTACATTGCATATCCGTCTCTGGATCTTATCAAGAACCCCGAGACAAACAGAAGGGGTCCCAGACCATATATGGAAGCAATACTCCATATATATATATATATATATATATATATATATATATATATAGAGAGAGAGAGAGAGAGAGAGAGAGAGAGTGAGAGTTGCATATACATGTTCAAACAATTTTATAATAAACTCGACTGACAAGGTCTCTTCTGTAATTAATAATGGTTTTATTACAAATTGTAACTTCCTTTATATGACACAGTGAAAAAGAAAGTTATTTGTTTCAGATTGACATTTTTTATGAACGCTATAATTTTGATTTAAAAATGAGTGCCTCAGGCATAATTGACGTCATGCGTCGAACGGTTTGTAACTCTATATAAGAAATATAAACTTTAATTACCAAAGTGATTATCCCTGCAATTAGTAGATAGCAGTTCTAAAGAAGGTAGTCAGCTGTACTAAAGTCGTTTGTTCTTCGCGACGATTAATTTTTATTAAGAATTGGGTAATAAAAAACAAACGTATAAATAAATGTTTCTGTGCAACGTGTCATTTAAGAGACAAGATTTGCCTTAAAGAATATTCGAAAAAAAAATAACAAAAAAAATTCAGATATACAATAGAATCCCACATATCAGAAATCCCTCATATCCGGAATCCACTGATATATATATATATATATATATATATATATATATATATATATATATATATATATATATATATATATATATATATATATATATATATAATTATTTCTTCGTGTGATATTTCTGTAGATTTTATCGTTCAATATTAAAAATATTTTCCAATACAACTTTGTTAATTTTCAAGTTATTTTTTTAAAAAAATGAGATACTTTAATAATCCAACTTGGTTTATTAAAGTATATAGTTTTTTAAAAAAAATACCTTGCAAATTAACAAAGTTGTATTGGAAAATATTTTTAATATTGAACGATAAAATCTACAGAAATATCACACGAAGAAATAATATATATATATATATATATATATATATATATATATATATATATATATATATATATATATATATATCAGTGGATTCCGGATATGAGGGATTTCTGATATGTGGGATTCTATTGTATATCTGAATATATATATATATATGTGTGTGTGTGTGTATATATATATATATATATATGAAAATTTGATTTTGCGAAGTTGTCAAAATTTAATTAGTTTTAATTTACACACACACACACACACACACACACATATATAGATAGATAGAAATGAATTAAAACTGTAATTAAATTTTGACAACTTCGCAGAATCAAATATTCATATATATATATATATAATTGTCAAAATTTAATTACAGTTTTAATTTATATACATATATTTATATATGTATATATACATATATATATATACATATATATATATGAATATATATATATATATATAAATATGTACATATATAAATATAAATATATATAAATATATATATATATATATATATAAATACAAATATATATATATATATATATATATATATATATATATATATATATATATATATATATAAATATATGTATATAAATTAAAACTGTAATTAAATTTTGACAACTTCGCAAAATCAGATTTTCTCTGAATAAAATGCCTGCTGTTTTTCCCGCTAACTATAGTTGTTACGCGAACACAACATTTGGGAAAAATATATGGATTAAAATGACTTGGCTTTTTGGATACAATAGAATACCTCATATCCGGAATCCCTCATATCCGGACATGATTTTGATGTGTATTTGAACTATTTGGGTGATATGTAACTGATTTGAAATTTCCGATAATTTGATAATTGCTTATACTGATTTCACCCTAATGGTTTGTATTAGTGCAACTGGTGATGGGAATAAGAGGAAAAGAACAACTTATTGCAAAAAGCGGAAATTTTAAACAGACTAGATGCTGGCGAAAGTTCACTGTAACTAATGGCTGAGTTCAACATAGGAAAGTAAACTTTGTATGATATAAAATCTTCCAAATAAAATATTCTGCAGCGTTCACACTGTCAGAATGAAGAAGGAAATAAAAAAACATGATTGTGATGAAACTTGGACTGAAATTAAAAAAGTTATTGAAAAGGTTGTCAGTTTTATGGAAAGAAAGCCAGCATTCAGTCATAGACGATTGCAATAACGCACACATAGTTAAAAAGTGTCTTTCTTTTAAAAAATTTCAAGAACAAAAGCAAAACGAAATTCAGAAAAAGTTGAGACTGACATTAGAAGAGAAAGAATCATCATGCAACAGCGTTTTAAAAAAATCCTCGTTACATTATTTGTTTTGCATACGTGGCAGACTTAATTTAATGAATTTTCATTAACATTACATCATTTATTTCTTTTTCCTTAAAATCAATTCCGTTATATTTCACTCACCATTAGCTTATTTTGTTTACTATAAAACATTGAAAATAAATGTTAAACCTGATTTCAGTTCTTTTATTTTAATCTAAATATAACCCCTCATATCCGGACTTTGTAATCAATTCCTCATATCCGGAAGGCCTTCTTAGTCCGGTTGTCAGGGATTCTACTGTAATTCAGTCAAATATCCAATGAAACATCGAGATTAATGTTTTCTTTCCACAATAGTTGATATAATTATCATCAACTGGAAACAGAGAGTGGTATCTTTGCTCAAAACCAGTGGTTCTCAACCATTTTATTTACCCATGGACCACTTTTACTCTTAATTATTTTGGTGGATCCCCATAATCATTCGATAAAAAACCATAGCGTATTTTATTTTATTTTTATTATAGATGTGTTTTTGAATTCTATTATAGAAATAGTAAATGTATATGCTTTAATTTGAAGTAAAACTAATTTCAGTCAAAATCTATTACATTCACTTACACGTACTAATACCCTTGGGAAAGATATGAATACGCTTCTTCTTCCCTCAGCTATGGGCAAATAGCAGGACAGACCGGGTTCTATAGACTTGGATGGTAACTGGTCTACCGCAGAAAGAAATGGTAACCTACTGCGGGAAAAAATCTGCCTCGTCAGTGATGTATGGAAAGATACATGATCGCCTAAGCGTGTATCACGCATGGCACATAATTGACTGACATTTTTTGTTCTTCTGACTCGTGTTTATATATAATTATTTATAAAGGTTGAATTTCTGACCCCGTTTTCGTTACTACGTTGCCTGCTAGACCGTGCTAGTACCCTTGGGAAAGGTATGAATCCTCTTCTTCTCCTCTCAGCTATGGGTAAATAGCAGGACAGACCGAGTTCTATAGACTTGGATGGTAACTGGTCTACTGCAGAAAGAAATGGTAACCTATTGCGGGAAAAAGATCTGCCTCGTCAGTCATGTATCGAAAGATACATGATCGCCTAAGCGTGTATCACGCATGGCACATAACTGACTGAATCTAACTTAATGAAAATAAATTATATTTAACAACTAAATTCAATGGAACATTTATGTACACTAGTAGAATAACTTATAAACCATTTTAATATATGTGAGTAATTAATAAATGTAGATTTTAATTAATAAGTGAAGATTCTAATTAATAAGTGCAGATTTTAATTAATAAGTGCCGATTTATTCAATGAGATCCCTGTGGTTGATGCTTCTCTACGAGATTTTTATATTCGGCTCCATCGATGTCAATGATAGTCGAAAATCACCCTCCCCTTTTCACAATGTCAAGTCTATTACTAGATTAATTAATTTATATATTAATAATTTATTTTATTTCATTGTTAAAATTAATATTATTAATATATTAAATTAATTTATATAATAAATTATAATCTTTAGATAATTTTCCTTTATAAATATAAATCCTTCCTTTATATATCCTTATCAGGTTTTATTCAACTTTTACAATCAAAACATCCGGTAGAGTAAAAGGGACGCTAAAGTTCACATCACTTGATTTCGATTTCTGTTTGATTTAGAGTTATTTTTCTATTCTTAATATTTTAATATGGCGTAGGTTACTGTAGAAATTTCAGTTCTTATTTGTAACAACCGTTCCGGGAAGAAATTGTTTTATGGACCACTAAAATATTACCGTGGACCCAAATTTGCTATTTTTCTTTTTTATGTATGTGTGTGGACCACCAGTAATATTACATGCACCCAGATTGAGAACATCTGCTCAAACAAATCATGCAAATCGTATGTCTGTGTTCGCTGCGCAAATTTCATGCTTATAAAATCTGAAATACACAGGAATTAATGAGCTATTTCTTTCGTATGTTCAGAGATAAAAAAAAAATGAATGAAATATGTACAGGTTAATGACGTCATTATATTTATACGATATTTAATAAAGTTTTTTTTTCTTTTTTTTTGCTAATTCATGAAGTAGTTACTTGGTTGATTCTTTTATAGGCAATAGTAAAAGATGAGAGTACATTTTAATGTTTATAAAATCATGAATACTCTAGAGGTTAGCTAATTGATTCCTTTATGGGCAATAATCGATACTAAAAGATTATAATACATTTTAATGCTTATAAAATCATGAATACTCAACCGGTTACGTAGTTCCTTCTATAAGCAATAATCGGTAATAGTACATTGTTATGCTTACAAAATCATGACTACTGAAGGGATTACTTAGTTCATTCCGTTATTGACTTAATCGATAGTAAAAGAGATAGTATATTTCCATGCTTATAAAATCAGGAATATCGAAGCGGTTAGTTAATTCATTCGTTTATAGGAAATAATCGATACTAAAAGATTATAGTACATTTCAATTCTTATAAAATCATGAATACTCAGGCGGTTACTTAGTTCATTCCGTTAATGGCAATAATTGATAATAGTACATTGTTATGCTTATAAAATCATGAATACTCAGGCGGTTACTTAATTCATTCCTTTATTGGCAATAATCGATAATAAAAGCAATAGTATATTTTCCCACTTATAAAATCATAAATACTCAAGTGGTTACTGAGTTCATTCTTTTATTGTCAATAATCGATGATAGCACATTGTGATACTTATAAAATTTTATGCTTATAAAATGTCAAAGCGGTTACTTTATTCATTCCTTTATTGGCAATAATCGATAGTAAAAGATGGTAGTATATTTTCATGCTAATAAAATCATAAATACTCAAGCGTTTACTTAGAGCATTCTTTTACAGGCAATTATTGATACTAAAAGAAGATATACATTGATGTGATTATAAAATCACGAATACCCGAGCGGTGACTTAGTGCATTTCTTCATAAGCAGTAATCGATACTAAAAGATCATAGTACATTTTCATGCTTGTAAAACCATGAATACTGAAGAGGTTAATTAGTGTATTCCTTTATAGACAAGATTTGATACTATAGGTTGATTGGACATTTTTATGCTTACATAATCGCAAATACACCGGTTTAATTATTGAGTTTATTGCTTTGTATGTGATAACTGCTATTAAAACAAGGTTTTTGCAAAACGATGAAATCACATTTAATGTTTGATTCATTTGCTATTACAGTTTATGAGGAACCTGTTATTTGGAGTGTCGTCTGATGTCTAATATGACCACGCCCAATTTCGATGATAAAATAACGACCATTTCTCAACGCTAGAAACGGCGACACTGCAATGACATTTAACCACCAAACAAAAAAAAATATTCATTTTCTTTCCTGTATTGTCTATTCTGATATTGCAGATTAAACGATGCTAAAATCATCTTTGCACTACTAGTCTTAGGAAAGGCGAGAACCTAGTTCATATCAAGTCAAGGATTAATCCTTGCAGCTGGTATCATGTAACCCAGTATAGACAGCAGAATGTTACTTTGAGGCAATATCAACGCCGTCGAGTAAGCCTATTGCCCTGAGAAACGGCATAAGAACATAGTATGATTATCTCGATTTCTACTAGGTAATGTATTAATTTGTCTTGTATCTATGTAAAATTTAGAGGTATCATTCCAGAGACCGTCCTGGGTATGACGATAGACTAAATACACGTCCTGGGTAAGACGATAAACTACATATGACAAGGTCTTTGATCAGGAGGTTTTGAGGAGTGTGGAACCACCTCTTAATTGCTGGTGTTTCCAGGTCTATCCTGTCCCGGAGTGGTAGCACCTGTTAGGGTCCCAGCTATGGGCAAATAGGTAACTCCCAAACTTGGGTTAAAACACTATGAAAGTGTAAAAATAAATTTTAATACCAGAAATAAATTTTTGAAGGAAAAATTATTACCAGCTATAAATTATTACCAGCAATACATTTTTAAGAAAATAAATATTACCAGAAATATATTTTTGAGAACAAATATTACCATCACCAGCAATACATTTTTGAAGGAAAAATATTACCAGAAATAGATTTTTGAGAAAAAAAATATTACATGCAATGCATTTTTGAAGAAAAAATATTACCTGCTATAAAAATCTTGTCGGCATTAAATAACCCATTGAGGTTGATATGCCGTAAAACAAAACAAGACAAACATTCCAGAGAGATTACTTTTTCAAGTGGCCACAGAATTTTTTTTTAAATCATTGCAACTAAGCAGGGCGTTAATTCCACTGAGACTAGCAATGGAAGAGAATGAAAAGACTTTAGTGATGAGAATGGGCAATAAAAGAACAGGTTTCAAGAAGACAGCAGATGGCGATTGTTGCTGCCTTTGTTTTCTTGAAGATTGTAGGTTGCAGGGAAGCAAGAAACCAGAAAAGAGTTCCACAGGCGAGAAGTGTGAAAGAAAGAAACTATTCGAATAGAACTTACGGTTACACCTAGCTAGTTCAACCTGTAAAACGATTAAACCGAGTTGTCAATCTAGTAATACGCTTAAATTCACGCGACAACCTACCACGGGTGGGGTGAGATCATTAGAACAACTGCCATTAAAACAGTTACAGAAAACATGAAGAGAAGTCGCGTCTTGGTGGGGAAAATGTGAATGAAGTCGAGATCCCAGGTGGGGATCGATTACCTTACAGAAACCTCTTTGGATTTTGTCAAGAATCTTGAGATATATATCCGGGACACCAGACCAGGTATGGCAGCAATATTCAATACACGGACAAATGGTAGATTTATAAAAAAGGTAAGATGGATTCTGTCGAGAAATACTATCTGTCACGATATAAGTGAACCAACCTTCTTATCAGGAGACTATGCAATTGATTCATTATAAGCACTCCACTTCATGTCAGTAGAAAACGCAATATCAAGAAGGCACAATGAATTGCTCTCCTGGAGTTTAACATCAGCCATGCTTGTGGAGAATAAAATGATTCTCTGTGTGCATTAAAGTAGTTTCGTTTTGGAGGCGTTAAAATATACAACCATCTTGATGGTGTGTTGCCTTGACGTGGTATGGCGGCTTGTGTACTTCAACGACACCCAGGGCTTAGCAAGTCCAACCAAGCTCAACAGGTCAGGAGCTACACGAAAGACATACCCTGGTTTCTCCAGTTTGGGAGTTATGCTGTAAGCTAACAACCTACTCACTTAACGATATCTTCAAACAACGACATGGCCGAGGAAGAGTCCTCCAATGTAGTGCATATGACGCCTGTTGATGAAGATCTCCCGAGAGGGCCGCCGGCGTGACATAAGCCGAGCTGAAGAGGATCGCCCGGAACCATGTCCGTTGGAGAGGTGTTGTTGCGGCCCTGTGTTCCCCAAGGAATTAAGAGGCATAACGAATGATAATGAAATGAAAATATACAAGCTATTTCTTGCCCCAGTTAACAACTGATGGAACTCATTTTCAGGAGCATTTGCCAATGTTAAACCCATCGGACATACAATTAAGGCAAGAATAAATAGTCGAGCCATCAGCTTAAATAGCTAGTTGGGAACTGATAACATCGGGAAAATCATTGATGAAAAGGAGGAACAAATTAGCCCCAATAATAGAGTCATTGATGTGAAATTATCCAGAAGCGTGGCCGTTCAACTCGACCTTCTTAACTGATTTGTTAAGAACGATTGGATTATGTCAAATATCCGGCCAAGAGACACCAGATCCCTTGATCATGTGGCAAAGGCCAGCAGGTCAAATCCTGTCAAACGCCTTCGCGATATCTGAACGCACGGCCCAAGCACCACCGTTCTTACCTACAGCCTAATAGACAAATTTCGTGAGAACGATTAACACACCAGCGTTGACGTAGAATAGAAGAAATAATGCCAAAGTGGCAGCAGTCATTGTTAAGGAATTGCTTCTGCAGTTCGATCGATTTAAGCAAGGTGAAATCAACGTATTGTTCATACCGTTAAAGACATATTTATGTAACATCTTATTTACTTTCGCTCTCGGGGAGCTACCGTCATTTATAGATTTTACGAAGGCTTTGCCAAAATATCTAAATGACTTTTATTGCAATAAGAATCACTACTTTACTAAATCAGACAACCTGAATGCGATTCGCTCTTTAGCTTCCGCGACAATGTACGAGACGATCGCAGACAATATAGCCTTTTCTAATTTAATCTTAAAAGTATAAGAATTTAAATTTTGAGTTATTAAGTTTAAGGAAATATTAAGGTAGATGGCGCTGTGTTGACATTTAGACTAGGTTACGTTTGTCATTCGTGTGCATTTGTTTCTAGTCTTTCTTTGCTAGGATTAATTATGTTAACAAGAGAATTTCTGGTTCCATGTCCTGCACGTTCTCCCGACCTCAACCGTTTGAATTTTTATCTGTGGGGCCACCTAAGACAATTGTTTTATGCAGCAGATATTAATAATGCTGAGACGCTTCATCAACGTGTCAAGGGGCCTGCGAAACGATTCGACACCGTGTAGGAGTATTTGAAAGGGTCCACCAGTCAATGATCCGACGGGTGCATGCGTGTGTAGAGGTAAGCGGAGGACATTTTTAACATTTGTTATGAGTTGCTGTGTTTTGAGGTATAACGAAGGTCTTTTATACATATGTTTATATGGACATTTTAACTTGTTTTGGGGTCCCCAAAGTTTGTAAAAGTATTTTTGGATTGTATTTTTGGATTTAAACATTAAACTTAATAGCTAAAAAACGAACCACGTTTTGAGCTCCAAAGCACAGGGAGATGTGGAGATCCATGAACATTCACTTTCCGAAGAGACAGCACATAGAGGAAGGAGAATCCAAAGGAAAATATGAGAAGAACATGAGGGGACAGATAACCCAGCGGGTTACAGATGTGTTTATTTGATTTTCTTATAGTTCAGTAAATATAAAGATAAGGCCACCAGCTGAGAGACCCCTCCCTTCTTTGCATCAGCATGACTGATGCTAACCTCCAGGAAAGTGACTTTTTACGACTTCTCGAGCTATCCTTCTGAGCTGATATGAAGTGGAAAGTCTATATTGAGTCAATTGCTAGGTCAGCTGCTAAAAAGTTGAGAGTCTGTGTCGTGTGAGACAATTTTTCTCTCTAGAATCTATATATTATATATATATATATATATATATATATATATATATATATATATATATATATATATATATATATAAATGAATTTTTGAATTTGTAGGTCTGACGAATTGGATTGTGATTACGATTCCAATGTAATAATTTATAACCATGGAATATTAGTGTTTTAGCCTTTGATATTATATTCTTACTCTGTTCTGGACATTGAGTTCTACCTGAATTCTATCCTCTTGAGAATTTACGTATATATATATATATATATATATATATATATATATATATATATATATATATATATATATATATGTCTACCATTCGTCCATGCATAGAGTATTGTTACCACATATGGTCCGGTGCCACTGCTATTTACCTTGAGATCCTTGATAAAATCCAAAGAAGAATCAGCAATATTATTGGTCCTGATCTGGCAGCTCGGCTTCAGTCGCTCTGTGTCCTTTCTATAAATACTTTCATGGTAATTGTTTGGATGAGCTCTTCGCTATAGTACCTAGACTTGTTGAATTTAAGCGCAGTACTAGACTGGCGTCGAGAACTCAACAATTTACAATGGAGCTGGCTAGATGTAACCGTAAGTTCTATGCTAAGAGTTTCTTTCCTCGCACTTTTCAATTGTGGAACTCCATTCTGGCTCCATGCCTTCCAGTCAAACAATCTGCAAAAATTTAAATGCAATGTCAATCCCTATCGATTGTTCTCCTGATTACTCTTTCCTCTTCCAGCACATTATTAATGTTTCTGTTAAATATTTAACAGCCCCACCATGAGGGATGTATGTGGCACAAGGCCGAGTTTACCGTGGGTTTTCCGAGCTCGTAGGCTCGGCCAAAAGTATTCCAGTAGAACCCGCATAAACGGGCCCAGGCCTGTCTACCTCCCCAAACGAAAATTGGCCCTTCGGCAAAGCCTCGTTCGGGTTCCTCTCTGCTCAAGGCAAAGAGTTTTTCTCCAGAAACGAACAGTCTAGCACTGTTAATGTTTCTGTTACTTATTCCTCCATGCTCTGCAACCCCTTGTGTCTTCGTGGCTTTACTGTCTTGCATGCGGTGATACCAATTAAAAAAGACAATATATTTTTTTATCAAGTACAGATTGTTAGAAGTATGGCTCCGAACAATAATAACTTGGGTATAATTGTCATATTGTCATAAGAGAACACCCAATGAACTTCACACGCACGCGCAATTGCTATCAAGTCTTTTTTTTTACCGCCCATCGCACGACAGCTGGTGTCTACGTTATGTATTTGGTAAACTTAGTTGAAGCTGACTCAAAAACGCAATCGTAGGGACCCTATTGAACATACGCGGATTGACTTACAAGATCAACTTTCGTATGATCCCTCCTTTGCGTTGGCAATCATGGCTCTCCACAATTTCCTCTCCTTTGTGGCTCTTAAAAAAATTTCTTTTTGTTATTTCTTCTAAACTTTGTTCCGTCATTCATTCACTCAAGCTCTCTACGTGGGTCATGCGTTTTTTCCCTCTGTCCTTCCTGCCCGTGAGTATCAAATTTGTCAAGCTCTCCTTCCTTATATGACCTGAAAATATCAACTGTCTCTTCCTAAGTATGTGTCCTTTTTGTTTCCATTTCCAATAAAATTTCATCTCTGTTTATATATTCGGTCGATGATATTCTCCGTTATTCTTCTGTAGAGGAAGTAATGATGACGTCATATGTTCTGTTGATGACTTTTTTGAATAACAGGATGAAAGCTTCTTCAGTAGTGTGATCAAAGTATTGCAAAATCGAAGGAAGAAGTTTATATACCGAAAGGGGGGAATATGTCGAAAAATAAACCTCATTTGGTTACATTCTGTGACAGTATCAGGGTCAGGCTATAAACTTTCCAACCGGCCTTTGTAAGTAAACTTTTGGTTACCATATTCTCTAAAACTTCATTGTTGCCCTGCTGTTGAGTCTATGGAATCCTTAGCATCCTACTCTATAACCACATTTCCGTTGCTTCAAGACTCTTCTTCATCTGTGAGGAGATTGTCCAGTATTCACTACCATATAGGAGGATTGATATTACATAAAAGTTCAGTAGTTCTTTCTTTGTTTGTAACGAAATTTTTCTATTTTTTAATAGATCTTTGCCTTCTGATTTCAGTGTCACATTTTCCGTTCTCTGTTAAAATCATTTAAAATACAGCAATTAGTTCAACAGCTCTAAATATGTAGTCGAATTTTTTATTCGACTTCGATCGAGATCATAAAGTCTACAACTCCGCAACGTATTTTAATTCTTAACTCCATAATCTTTCTATGACTCATTCTCCTCGCCAGGGATACATACTATTTTGAATTCCGAGTTTTTTCTTCTCCTTGGCCAACCAGGGATAGCATGCCTGAACTATTCCGTCATTTAAGATAGTTGTGGATTCAGATTCTTACATTTCGTAAGTGTATTTGTGCGAAAGTGAATCAAATGAACTCAGACATCATTCGAACTCGGTCCGCCGATTTCTTTATCCACATCACTAGCCATTGCACTATGTACACATTGATTCGGATTTCTATAATTATGTTTTCATCATGTCTCAATGTAGTAAGAAGAATAAAGAAAAGTTGTTCACTGGTAAACATTATTATCGTTAAATGAACTCCAAACAGAATGGATGTCTTTGAATCAAACAGAAGAGGCTCTTATAATAGTCAAACGAGATGATCACAATCAAGTTGATGTTTTTTTAAATTTTTTATCTGTTGAACTCCAAAAAAAAAAAAGGCAGAGATGTTAGAATCGCAATGACATGGAGAGTTTTCAGTTTCCAGCTCTCAGGATTTTCCTCTTAAGTTAGTTCAATAATTTATTCTCAAAGCTATATATATTTGGCCGCAGTAGACAGCAGGAGGAAAAAAACCTCCATTGATAAAAAAACGAAAAAAAATCTGCTTTATTTATTTTCATAATGGCTGGAAATTCTTGCCCTTTCATAAGGCAAAGGTTACAATGATAAAAAAGAAGGGATTTGAGGAATGACATTTTATATATATATATAACTTAGTTAATAATCGATATACGATCCGTGTTAATTGGGATTTGGTACCAGTTTATAAATTCTATAAATTCGAAAATCATGATTGACGAAAGTCGTACAATATTTAAGTAATTGTTTCATTTTGAATTAGCGTTACTATAATGGCTATTAGTGACACAATATTTCAACAGTAGTTTAATAGGGCGTTAATATAACGACTATGAATGTTACAATAATTTATTAATAATTTAATTTTGAATTGGCGTTAGAATAACGGCTATTAGTAGTACAATATTTTACCTATAGTTTAATTTTGAATTGGCGTTAATATATCGGATATTAGTAGTACAATATTTTACCTATAGTTTAATTTTGAATTGGCTTTAGTATATCGGCTATTAGTAGTACAATATTTTACCTATAGTTTAATTTTGAATTGGCGTTAGTATATCGGCTATTAGTAGTACAATATTTTACCTATAGTTTAATTTTGAATTGGCGTTAGAATAACGGCTATTAGTAGTACAATATTTTACCTATAGTTTAATTTTGAATTGGCGTTAGTATATCGGCTATTAGTAGTACAATATTTTACCTATAGTTTAATTTTGAATTGGCGTTAGAATAACGGCTATTAGTAATACAATATTTTACCTATAGTTTAATTTTGAATTGGCGTTAGTATAACGGCTATTAGTAGTACAATATTTTATCTATAGTTTAATTTTGAATTGGCGTTAATATAAGAGCTCTCAGTGATACAGTATTTTACTACACTATTTACATTATTCGGTCTATTGTCCTCATCTTTGTCGCTATATTTATTACAACGTTTCGGCCCTTCAGTATCTGTCTATATTTCTGAGATGAGGTATTATGTACACTATTTACATTATTCGGACTATTGTCCTCATCTCAGTTGCCATATTTATTAGAACGTCTCGGCCGTTGTACGCTCCGACATTCTTCAGGAGAGGGGAATTAACAGGAGATAACTGATAACTGACATCCATTAAAAACATGGCACGTGGAACTAGAACAGTCTACCCCATTGAGCGAAATAAAGGGTTCAGTTTGACATTCCAAACACCTGAAGAAGGCCGGAACGTACAACGGCCGAAACGTTGTAATAAATATGGCGACAAAGATGAGGACAATAGTCCAAATAATGTAAATAGTGTACATAATATCTCATCTTAGAAATATAGACATATACTGAAGGGCTGAAACGTTGTAATAGATATGGCGACAAAGATGAGGACAATAGTCCGAATAATGTAAATAGTGTACATAATACCTCATCTCAGAAATATAGACAAATATTTTACTAATATTTTAATTTTGAACTGGCGTTACTATGATGGCTGTTAGTGGTACAACATTTTACTGGTAGTTGTAATGACAAAAGTACACAGGTGGAGGCTTTAAGAAAGCTTTATTCAACTGAGAATACAAGGTTCGCGTATAGTGTCCTTTTAGAGTCCCAGTAAACTGAAATAGCTCTCTCAAAGAGGAGAGTAACAAAACAAGCGGGGCCATCTCGATTATTCATAACAATAGTTTAAACCTGCTACAATCATTTCGTTTTGAATAAGCGTTATTATGATGGGCACTACTGAAAAATATTTTAATAAAAGTTCAATTTTTAATAAGAGTTTAACAGGTTAAAATTAAATCTTAGAAGTACTTCTACGACAAGACTAAAAACAAATCAGTATAGTTCATTTTAATGTACTCTCTATGGTAAGAAATAGTGGATTTAGAGATATCCACTTTTTGTTAGATAATTAAGACAATATTTAAGCGCCGTTCGACTTGTTACATAAACATGTAATAATTTTAGCATAAAACGATTTAAAATCGTAAAATAATGGAAGATTGTTAGGACGCTTAAACAATTTTAAAACTTTATTGCAAATTAGATAGCTGGTAGTTTACTTATACATACTTGAAGGTATACTGTAAATCAGTGTGACCTCACATTTCCAGTATGGCTGCTGGTTTCCGAGTATGACCATCTGCGCATGTTCATTTGTGTTTCTTTAACACCCATAATAGGGCCATTCTGGGGTTTATATTGCAGCCATGTTGAAAGAAGCTTAGTTCAAGTATATGCCTCACTAAGGACGCATACGGTTTTAAATTCAGAGTTTTCTTTCTCCAATGCTGGTTGCTGGCCGCGGCTAGAGAGTCCAATCTATCTTTCTATTTAAATCATAACTCAGAGGAATAGACATGAATTTATGCTCTCCTCAAGGGTATTTGTGTGAAAGTGAATATAATAACCACCCTTAGAATTCGAACTCGGCTTCATTCCAAGCCTCTAATCATTGCACCACCAGCATTTACAAATATACAAATTTATGTAATATATATTATATGGGCATTATATGTCCTGAAGAAATGTGCGCCTGAAATGGCCGCTGCTCTCCCCAAATTATATAACTACTGCCTCAATGAATCTTGTTTTCCAGAAGGAAGTTGGAAGTCCTCATCCATTGTTCCTGTCTTTAAGAACTCTGGTGACCCTTCTAATTACCGTCCTATCAGTCTCCTACCCCTCTTCGGCAAAGTCTTCGAAGCTTTAATCAACGCCGAAGTGGTTAAGCACATTACATCCCATGATCTGCTCTCCGACAAGCAATATGGTTTCAGCTTTGCCCCGTCTATCGCTGACGTGCTCGCGGCCATCACTGAAATTGTTTACCAAAGTCTTCATAATAACGTAGAAGCTCGTACCGTGGCTCTAGATATCTCCAAAGCATTTGATAGGGTTTGGCATGCCTGCCTTCTTCGCAAACTTCAGGGTAATTGTTGAGGGATCTCACCTTTTTACACAAATGGACTCACCCAAGGTATACATATACTACTGCCAGTGAATACCCGGCAGTACTTTAAGTCAAGTCGGTCAAGTAACAGTATTAGTCGTACGTTGAGTCGGTCGAGTAGTAATAGAGGAGGGTAGCACAAGAGTCACAGTAACGAGCACGTAGACGCAGTAAGAAGTCATACCGCGATACGTCGATACCAAAGACTTTATATATATTTGTCGACTAACCCCCATTCCTAGAACTACTAACCTGTATTACCAGTTTGTATTATTACGTTAATACATTTATTTTCCTATATTCATTCTTGGCGTTTGTTAATATTTGATACCGGATTTCATCCCGGAATCCACAACATTCATGAAATTTCAGGTCGATTGTTTTGACTTAATACAATCATTCCTGTCAAATCGTGTATTGAAGGTTGTTCTCAACGGATTCTCCTCCAGCTCCTATCCTACGAACGCAAGTGTTCACCAAGGCTCCATCCTAGGCCCTACACTGTTCCTTATCTTCATCAACGATCTTCCTGACGTCATAGATTCCCAAGTAGGCATCTACGCGGACAACACTACAGTTTACTCCTGTCTCAAAAACAAATCTAACCTGGCCGTTCGTCTCTAAAAGGACCTCCAATCGGTGGTCAACTGGGGCAGGAATTGGCTGGTTAACTTTAACGACTCAAAAACAAAACTGCTCTCTATTACTCACTACAGAGACCCATCCCTGCCCCCCATTAGAATGTCCGACGCTCAACTTCTCGAGAGCTCATCTTTGCGACTACTAGGCCTCACATTGACTGCTGACCTGAGATGAAACAAATACATTGAGTCAATAGCTTCGTCCACAGCTAGGAAAGTTGGCTCCCTGTGCTGCGCCAGGAAGTTTTTCTCGCCGGAGTCAATCCGTCAAATCTACAAATCAAC
Source organism: Acanthosepion esculentum (assembly GCA_964036315.1). Taxonomy (NCBI): domain Eukaryota; kingdom Metazoa; phylum Mollusca; class Cephalopoda; order Sepiida; family Sepiidae; genus Acanthosepion; species Acanthosepion esculentum. The sequence goes on along the minus strand of OZ038506.1, from coordinate 29,833,691 downwards.
CATTCGCCCTTGCATGGAGTATTGCTGCCATATATGTTCTGGTGCCCCTTATGTTTGTCTCAAGGTTCTTGATAAAATCCAGAGGCGGATATGCAATGTAAATGGCCCTGATCTGGTATCTCGTCTGCAGTCGCTCTCTCACAGATGTGCCGTCGCCTCCCTCTGTCTTTTTTACAGATACTTTCATGGTAACTGCTCCGAGGAGCTGTTTTTGCTGGTTCCCAGACTTCATGAATTTCAGCATTCAACTAGGCTGGCATCTCGCTCACACCCTTTCACTGTCGAAACTGTTAAATGTAGCCGTCTCTTCTACTCCAATAGCTTCATGTCTCGCACCTCTCGACTGTGGAACTCCCTCTCCTTTTCCTGTTTCCCTGATAGCTATCATCACCAACTATTCAAATGTAACGTCAATCGACATCTCCAGTTGCCTTGATCTATCCACTATCCTTCTCCTCATTCTTTTCTCTATCACTCCTATCTGCTCTCGCTCCAAATCCTCTGTAACCCCGAGCGTGCTAGTGGCTTCTCGCCTTGCTTGCGGTGAAATGCTGAATATATATATATATATATATATATATATATATATATATATATATATATATATATACATTAAAAATCAGGTGATCAGTTGAATCCGCAACCTTGGTTGAAACCTTACTGTATCTTCAAGCTACAATCACCAACTATTCAAATGTAATGTCAATCGACGTCTCCAGATGCCTTGCTCTATCCCCTATCCTTTTCTTCGTCCTTTCCTCTATCACTCCTATTTGCTCTCGCTCCAACTCTCTGTAACCCCTTGCGTGCTAGTGGCTCCCCGACTTGCTCGGTGTAAAACGCTAAAAAAAAAAAAATGAAAGGTAAAAAAACATTTTTTTTACTGCAGAAAGTTTGAGCTCATGGTTTCAATATAATTTTCCACAATTTTATTATGACTGTCAGTCAAAGTTAATGTCTGTTCGTCTTTAATTACCACAGATATAACAGTGAAAACACAAAAATATAGTTTTCCATAATTTTATTATGAGGGTCGTTCAAAATTAATGTCTGTTCGTCTTTAATTACCACAGATTTAATAGAGGCAGCACAAAAAAAGAAAACGAATATAAAAAGTCTTCTTGTCGTCAAAATATTCTGCTTCTTTCTCAATCGTGGTACGAAAGTCGAGAAAAAAAGTTAAGACCTTTTCTTTAATTGCGGCAACAACAGATTTAATAGTGAAAGCGCTAAAAGTATACCAAAATGGACAAAGAATTCTCTGAATTTGAAAGATAGTGTTTTTATTTTTCAATTGCGGTATTTCAACTTTGAACAGATATATCTACTTGCTTCAGAGAATTTTTTTCCGCTTTCTTAGCCACGTTGGAGATCGCTCTTTCATTTCATCATCAATAGATAGAAGGAAAATCGAATATTATTGATATGTCTGGGCTGGTGCTTCCCAATCCTCAGTTTCCAGCCTTGGCAGATTTCAAAAGCATTGCAAGTGACGAATTATTTTCAACCCTACAACCACTTTCCCACAGACGAAACGTCGCAAACTCATTAAGCTTCAATCGTCTTTTCCATGGCAAATGTTCAGAGGAACTACATTCTTTAGTTCCACAAGTTCAGACCTTCACAGCTAGAACCCATCAGTCCACGTACGCAGGGTCGAAACATTTTCATTCTCTTTGCATACTATATGCAAGAATGGAGATCTATTCAAATAGCTTTTTACGTTTCTTTAATGACTAAAATCTTAACCTCTTGATGTCGTTGGACAACAGTTATATATCATACATAGCTTCATAATATGAATTTACTTCCTCTGCCTTGAGTGGCTCTTGTGCTTTGTACTAAGTGAAAATTTAATAAAATAAAGAATTAAAACAGTAATTTTACAATTTCTGCTACTAAAAGGTATTAGTATTCTGTGGATGTGCGGGTGGTGTAATGGATATCGGAGAGTCGAGTTCGAATTTCAGTCGACTTCATTACATTCTTCTCAGCCTGTGACAATCCTTTGCTGGAGGTAGACCTTCCCCGGATGGGGAGGAATGGGCCGTTACTCTACCGCGCTGGCCCACTGCGTGTTGGGTGGGGTCGATGTGACATGCCTGGGTGATCATGTTTCTTTACCTTTCATGATCGCCAAAGGATATTTGCGCATGAGTGAGCGTAACGAACCCGATTGGAATTTGAACTCGGATCTCTGATTTATCATTACGTCTTGTTATTCCCCACAATACCCGAACATTGCAGATCCAAGATTGCATCAACGCAACTGGTATTCCCAACTGGTCACCCATCTAGCTACTGGCCAGGGTCAACGCTGTTTAACTTCGGTGATCGGACTTGAACCGGTGTTTCAAAGTGATATAGGAGCAGCTAGGTACGCCTTTCGCCCGCTTCACACTCGTCTTCGTTCTTTTGAACTTTTTAGTATTAGTTTGTACACTGTTTAGTATTAAGTTGTCCCCTATTTAGTATTAGGTTGCCTCCTGTTTGGTATTAGGTTTTCGGTTCCTTATAAAATCTTGTCATTCCTAGTAGCCCCCCTTGCGTCTTAATGGGTGAATAGATTGAAAAAAAAAAAGATTTATCTTTTAGGATTCCTCTAGATATGGGTTAAATAGTAGGAGAAGCTGGGCTTGTTATTCTTGATTGGAAACCAGCCTATGAGAAGAACAACTCTGAATTCAAAACCGTATGTTGCCCAGGTGAAGCACCTACTATGAAATGAACGAAAGGATCATGGCCTTCACAATGACTATTCAGGGTGCGATGGGTAAATTGTCGCCTTGTTATATTTTTAATTTCGTGCATGCGCGTTGTTTGTTTTGGATTTTGTCGACTGCCTATTATAGTAGGGTCAGTTGGGCACCGTTTATGAGAAAAAGAGCACCATAATGAAATTCACTCCGCCAGAAATTTGAAAACGAAAAGCTGCACTGTTTGGCATTCGCACCGAAAGCTCCAATCAGAACATTTCAGAGTGTTTCGGTGTGAATCCGAGGAGAGTACAGAGTCTAATGGTGATTACGAAGGTGTCTGGAGTGATCACTGGTAATGGCGACATTATGCCTACATTCATCTTACCATAGGGTCTCAGACACAACACGGAGGCCTACATTAAGTGCCTTGTGGAGGTAGTGCTACCCTTGGTCATACCTTGCGCCATGCCAGACAAGCAAGAGAACCTGGTTATGGCTGTCAGACAATTTCAGCGACCATATCACCCCTTATATCTGGCCACCTAACTCCCCAGGTTGATTATTGCGTGGGGCGCAGTTAACGAGAGTCCAACAAAACACCTTGCAACACCAAAGATGAACTGAAGGCAAGCATTATGGCAGCGTTCACCATTTTAAGCAAGGAGGCCGTCCGGAAGAGAATCAGGGGATTCAGAGGTCGTCTGGAGGCCGTGGTTGAAGCCAATGGCGATTTTATTGAATAACTTTACTCTTTTGGATTTCAAGATATTTTTGTGTCATTTTGATAAATATATGTTAAAAGGAGATGCCAATGTTATTTTTGGGTAATTTAGACGACAATTTATCCATCGCACTCTGTATTATTCCGACTATGTCCGATTCAATGAATAATGGTTATCTTACTCTTAGAATCCTTTAGCGAAAAAGGGAACACAAACTGAGATAGAACTTACTAGAAATGATTGTACAAAGTAGCTACTTATATTAGTTTGGGATTATTATTATTATTATTTCCTTTGATTTATGTTGTATACTCGTTTCCTTTCGGATCCCTAAGGTCAAAAGGGCATCATCATATTATCACAGAATATTTTTGTAAAAAACAATATAACACCCTAAGAATAAATACATTTTTCATTGATAAAGTTCTTCGTAAGGTGTGATCTGTACTTGCGAGAACAAATTTTCTTTGGCATTTCTTTAAGTCTTGGTCGACAAGGAATTTCTTCACTGAGTTTATCCGAACATTTTACATCGAACCAACGGCTCCAACCACAACTGAAATTATTGGTTTCTTCATGTGCGCCACATTTTTGAGATTTCCACTTCAAGATTCTTGTATTTTGATAGTTTTATTATTATTTTATTGCCTTTGATTTCTGATGTGTACACATTTCGTTCCGGGTTCCACCCAGAAACATAAGGTTAGAAATGGCATCATGACATTTTCCACTGATAAAAGAAAATATTTTACATAGATAAAGCCCATCGTAAGGTGTGCGCTGGACTCGTGAGAACAAGTTTTTTTTTATTTCTTTAAGGCATGAACTTCCAGGAATCCCTTCAATTAGTCAATTGAAATCTGTTTCAACTATTCCGAGGGCTCCAACTACAACACATTTTTGAGATTCGATTTCAAGGTCCTTGCATTTTGATAGCTTTCTGAAAATCTTCAAAGATACATTGCAGTCTGCAGGGACTGCCATATCAATTGTTATTATTATTATTATTGCTCGTATTTCTTTTATGTTGATTTTCGTCGATTTGTATCGCCTTGCGTGGGGTGAAATGGAGGATAAAAGAATCTGATTAGCTGGTGTTATTGTGAAGCAGAAAATCTCAAATTTTCATCGTTCACACGTCAGCCAGATCAAGTGATAGAGGGGATAGGTTCATCACTTGAAAGGTAAAAGGTATATTGAGTGATAAAATGATTTGATCAGGCAAGGCAGTCTCATATGCAACAGTAGAAACTAACGCAGGAAAAGGAAGAAAGTATAGAAAAGTGTGAAATAGTAAAAAAAAAAAAAAATTAGATAAAAGCAGAGGTGATATTTATGGAAGTTAGACTGATATTTAAAATTGGGATTGATAAAATCTCCATGTGGAAGAAAACTATGACAAAGGACTTTCCGTAAAATGTAAAACGCAACTTGATGGGTGATTCATGATAGACTCGCGAAGAGAACGAGCATTTTCGTCTTTTAAAGAGAGAGTGAGGGGGGAGAGAGAGGGATGGGGAGAGAGAGATGGAGAGAGGGGTGGGGAGAGAGAGGGAGAGAGGGGAGAGGGAGAAGGAAGGGGAGAGAGAAAAGGAGGGAGAGAGAGAGGAGGGGAGAGAGAGGAAGAGAGAGAGGAGGGAGAGAGAGGGAGAGAAAGAGGGAGAGAGATAGGAAGAGATAGAGAGGAAGAGGAAGAGATAGAGAAGGAGAGAGAGGGAAAGGGAGAGAAGGGGAGAGAGAGAAGGAAGAGGGAAAAGAGAGGAAGAGTGAATGGGGAGAGTAAGAGGGAGAGGAGAGAGAGAGAGAGTGAGAGTGAGTGAGTGAGAGTGTGAGAGATACAGAGAGATGGAGAGAGGAGGAGAGGGACAGAGAGGGGGAGAGAGTAGAAGAGAGAGGGGGAGAGAGGGATGGAGGGAGAGAGAGAGAGAGCACTTTTCAATCACATCACTTATAAGGCAAAAACAAACTCGAAGAGGAATACAGAAGAGAAAATAAAGGAAAGGCAACAGAAAACAAGGGAGAAACTAGAAGAAAAACACATTTTTTTGCGAAGATAAAAAAAAGAGGAAGAACCTGTGACAATTTTAGCGAAGTGAAAAAAAAAAAGAAACTTTAGCAAAAGAGGAAAGAAAAGAAATGAAGAAAAGTTTAGCCAAGATGAAAGAGTAACGTGGACGAAAACAGTTCTGTCGAAGAGAAAAGAAAAAGAAACGATGTAAGTTCCAGAAAGAAGAAGCGAAAAGAGTTTTAGCAAAGAATAAAGCGAAAGAAAGAAAAGATATATTTTAGTAAAGACGAAAGAGAGAAAGAAACGGAAAGAGCTTTAGTGAAGAGATAAAAAGAGTAAGAAATGAAGACAGATTTAACGAAGATTTAACCAAGAAGAAAGAGAAGAAACGTTGAGAGTTTCAACAAATAACAAAAAAGCTGTTTATATTTCTGAGAGAGAGGATGAGGGGAGAGAGAGAGGAGAGGGAGAGAATGAGGGAGAGAGGGCGAGAAAGAGGGAGCGAGAGAGGGAGAGGAGGAGAGAGAGAAGGAGGGAGAGGGGAGAAAGAAGGGGAGGGAGAGAAGGGGAGAGAGAGAACAAAGAGGGGAAAGAGTGTAAGAGAAAAAAGGGAGAGTAAGAGTGAGAGGAGTGTTAAAGAAATGAAGACAGATTTAACGAAGATTTAACCAAGAAGAAAGAGAAGAAACGTTGAGAGTTTCAACAAATGACAAAAAAGCTGTTTATATTTCTGAGAGAGAGGATGAGGGGAGAGAGAGAGAGGAGAGGGAAAGAATGAGGGAGAGAAGGCGGGAAAGAGGGAGCGAGAGAGGGAGAGGAGGAGAGAGAGGAGGAGGGAGAGGGGAGAAAGAAGGAGAGGGAGAGAAGGGGAGAGAGAGAACAAAGAGGGGAAAGAGTGTAAGAGAAAAAAGGGAGAGTAAGAGGGAGAGGAGTGTTAAAGAAATGAAGACAGATTTAACGAAGATTTAACCAAGAAGAAAGAGAAGAAACGTTGAGAGTTTCAACAAATGACAAAAAAGCTGTTTATATTTCTGAGAGAGAGGATGAGGGGAGAGAGAGAGAGGAGAGGGAAAGAATGAGGGAGAGAAGGCGGGAAAGAGGGAGCGAGAGAGGGAGAGGAGGAGAGAGAGGAGGAGGGAGAGGGGAGAAAGAAGGAGAGGGAGAGAAGGGGAGAGAGAGAACAAAGAGGGGAAAGAGTGTAAGAGAAAAAAGGGAGAGTAAGAGGGAGAGGAGTGTTAAAGAAATGAAGACACATTTAACGAAGATTTAACCAAGAAGAAAGAGAAGAAACGTTGAGAGTTTCAACAAATGACAAAAAAGCTGTTTATATTTCTGAGAGAGAGGATGAGGGGAGAGAGTTCTCCATCCCCTTAACCACGGATTGAATTCACACTCTTTGGGTCCTGTTACTGCATCTAACCAACGCCTTTACCCACTGTGCCATGTGTCCTTGTGTCATCTGTATGTGAATTTCTGGGTATTATAAACCTAATGTCTTCAGCAAACATTTTTTAAGTGCTCATATTGCAATTTTTTGCTGTTATCATTACATGTTTTTTGTTTATTTTACTAGAGCTCATATTGCAATTTTCGTTCTTATTATAGCTTTTCTCTGGTACTCCTTATTAGTGGTTCCCATATTGTATTCATTTCTATGCTTGGTCGGCTCAAGAAGCCCGGAGCGTATAACGGCCGAAACGTTGTGATAAATATGGCGACAAAGATGAGGACAATAGTCCGAATGATGTAAATAGTGTACATAATACCTCATCTCAGAAATATAGACAGATACTGAAGAGCCGAAACTTTGTGATAAATATGGAAACAAAGTTGAAGTCAATAGTTCGAATAATGTAAATAGTGTACATAATACCTCATCTCAGGAATATAGACAGATACTGAAAGGCCGAAACGTTGTGATAAATATGGCAACAAAGTTGAAGTCAATAGTCCGAATAATGTAAATAGTGTACATAATACCTCATCTCAGGAATATAGACAGATACTGAAAGGCCGAAACGTTGTGATAAATATGGCAACAAAGTTGAAGTCAATAGTCCGAATAATGTAAATAGTGTACATAATACCTCATCTCAGAAATATAGACGGGTAACGACCGAAACGTTGTGAATATGGCAATGAAGATGAGGATAACAGTCTGAATAATGTAAATGATGTAAGCAAATGATAAAAAGGGGAATATCGAAGAGAGATTTAACGAAGGGGAAAAAAGTAAGAAACAAAGAAAGTTTTAGCAAAGGGAAAAGAGACGATGAAATAAAGACAGTTTTAGCAAAATGGAAAGAGATTAAGGGAGACTTTTTTCAGCAGACGAAAAGTGTTAACTAAAGTAAAAGAAAAGGAAATTCTTCCTTGGGTTACAGCAGATGGGTCAGCAAGAAAAAAGTGTAGAATATCTCAAAACATGAAGAAAACAGCATGAATTTAGCTTGTTTTTGATCGTATAACTTGCCAGAAAAAAATAAATTAAAAAGCGAAAAAAAATACCGGAAGAAAAAAAAAACGATTATGGGTAACTAATTGGGTGCATTTGACCCACTTCATGCTAGTGAAAGAAAAAAACCTAAACATTTAAAATAAGATTTCATATGCTCAGATCAGACGTCAAATTTGTAGTAATAATTTGGTGCTTGAATCTGAATTGTTTTCGATTTATGATTTTCTTTTTTACTCAGACAATTATCTCTGGACATTTTATCTTGCATGAAATTGTATTTAGGCTTCGGTGATTTTATCTTGCTAACAGCAACAACAATTTACACACGGTCATTTCTCATTTCAACACCAGATTTTACGAAAAACACCAAAGAACCGGGCGGTATTCTAGTGTGGAACAATAGACAACAAGACAGCTTCGCTATATTAAAGGTTTAGGAAATAAACCCTATTCCCAACACATATATATACCTACATACATACCATATTAAAAGACATCCACACTCTATTTTCTATGCAGTATTTTCTATTTTCTATTGCCATTTATTTACAGAAGGCGACCGTCTCTTCTTACTTTTAAAATGAAGATTTGTTTGATCAGTAAATATAAAAGGATCTTAAAAAGATAAAAAAGAAAAAAGGATGAAATATGGTAAAAAAAAAGTCACCCGAATTTGTAAACAATTTATAAAAGCCGATCCTTAATTTTTAAGTGGTAAAACAAAGAGTTAAAAGGATATAAAAGAAGGAAAGCAAGTAAAATGATAAAATAAATAACACCCTGTTAAAAAAGCTTTCAAACAAAGTACAGCCAGTTCACATTTATAACCGGGACTGCAACTTACAGTACATTGCCAAGTTCATGTGCACGCAATTGGCTCTTTAACACTGCTGCGCTCTTACAAGCTTCCTTACATAATTAGCAAATGAATGGTGTAATGAGATTTTTGAAGGTTATTTTGTCTTGATGAAATCTATTAGTGTTCCTGTTTACACCAGCTGATGATTTGCGGATTTCGTTGCAAAACTGACAGAGGACACTTGTTGGTCCGGGAGGAAGTCGTTCAGAACGAGAAAAATGGTCTCTCTCCTCCCTCTCTCTCTCTCTCTCTCTCTCTCTCTCTCTATATATATATATATATATATATATATATATATATATATATATCTATATATGAATAAAAAGAAAGAAAAGTAAGATATATAATCCGGTGTCCTTATTGATATTTTTTATTTTTATTTTTACAAAACAGTGCTCAGTGTAAATTTAGAAATAATAAATATTATAAATTAATTGATTTAAAATATGTTTTTTCGCTACACAGTAATAACCATGTTTCAAAATCGGAAGCTAAAAACTTCAAATTTAATTATATAATTAAATTTGAAGTTTTTAGCTTCCGATTTTGAAACATGGTTATTACTGTGTAGCGAAAAAAAACATATTTTAAATCAATTAATTTAATATATATATATATATATGTATATATATATGTATATGACACTTACAGTTAAAAGGATATTAAAAAAGGATGTAAAACACTTATAGATAAAAGAATATTAAAAAGGATGTAAAACACTTACAGTTAAAAGAATATTAAAAAAGGATGTAAAACACTTACAGATAAAAGAATATGAAAAAGGATGTAAAACACTGACAGTTAAAAGAATATTAAAGAATATGTAAAACACTTACAGTTAAAAGAATATAAAAAAGGATGGAAAACACTTACATTAAAAAGTATATCAAAAAGGATGTAAAACACTTACAGTTAAAAGAATATTAAAAAGGATGTAAACACTTACAGTTAAAAGAATATTAAAATGGATGTAAAACACTTACAGTTAAAAGAATATTAAAAATAGGATGTAAAACACTTACAGTTAAAAGAATATTAAAAGGGATGTAAACACTTACTGTTAAAAGGATATTAAAAAAGGATGTAAAACACTTACAGTTAAAAGAATATTAAAAATAGGATGTAAAACACTTACAGTTAAAAGAATATTAAAAGGGATGTAAGCACTTACTGTTAAAAGGATATTAAAAAAGGATGTAAAACACTTACAGTTAAAAGAATATTAAAATTAGGATGTAAAACACTTACAGTTAAAAGAATATTAAAAGGGATGTAAACACTTACTGTTAAAAGGATATTAAAAAAGGATGTAAAACACTTACAGTTAAAAGAATATTAAAATTAGGATCTAAAACACTTACAGTTAAAATAATATTAAAAAGGTTGTAAACACTTACTGTTAAAAGAATATTAAAAAAAGGATGTAAAACACTTACAGATAAAAGAATATTAAAAAAGGATATAAAACGCTTACACTAAAAAGTATATCAAAAAGGATGTAAAACACTTACAGATAAAAGAATATTAAAAAAGGATATAAAACGCTTACACTAAAAAGTATATCAAAAAGGATGTAAAACACTTACAGTTAAAAGAATATTAAAATTAGGATCTAAAACACTTACAGTTAAAATAATATTAAAAAGGTTGTAAACACTTACTGTTAAAAGAATATTAAAAAAAGGATGTAAAACACTTACAGATAAAAGAATATTAAAAAAAGGATGTAAAACAATTACACTAAAAAGTATATAATAAGAATGTAAAACACTTACAGATAAAAGAATATTAAAAATAGGATGTAAAACACTTACAGATAACAGAATATTAAAAAAAGGATGAAAAACACTTACAGTTAAAAGAATATCAAAAAGGATGTAAAACACTTACAGATAAAAGAATATTAAAAAAGGATGTAAAACACTTACAGTTAAAAGAATATTAAAATGGATGTAAAACACTTACAGTTAAAAGAATATTAAAAATAGGATGTAAAACACTTACAGTTAAAAGAATATTAAAAGGGATGTAAAAACTTACTGTTAAAAGGATATTAAAGAAGGATGTAAAACACTTACAGTTAAAAGAATATTAAAAAAGGATGTAAAACACTTACAGATAAAAGAATATTAAAAAGGATGTAAATCACTTACAGTTAAAAGAATATTAAAAAAGATGTAAAACACTTACACTAAAAAGTATATCAAAAAGGATGTAAATCACTTACAGATAAAAGAATATTAAAAAAGGATGTAAAACACTTACTCTATAAAGTATATAAAAAAGGAGTTAAAACACTGACAGATAAAAGAATATTAAAAAAGGATGTAAAACACTTACAGATAAAAGAATATTAAAAAAGAGTGTAAAACACTTACAGATAAAAGAATATTAAAAAAGGATGTAAAACACTTACAGATAAAAGAATATTAAAAAAGGATGTAAAACACTTACAGATAAAAGAATATTAAAAAGGATGTAAATCACTTACAGTTAAAAGAATATTAAAAAAGATGTAAAACACTTACACTAAAAAGTATATAAAAAAGGATGTAAATCACTTACAGATAAAAGAATATTAAAAAAATATGGAAAACACTTACACTAAAAAGTATATAAAAAAAGGATGTAAAACACTTACAGATAAAAGAATATTAAAAAAGGATGTAAAACACTTATAGATAAAAGAATATTAAAAAAGGATATAAAACACTTACAGATAAAAGAATATTAAAAAAGGGTGTAAAACACTTACAGATAAAAGAATATTAAAAAAGGATGTAAAACACTTACAGATAAAAGAATATTAAAAAGGATGTAAATCACTTACAGTTAAAAGAATATTAAAAAAGGATGTAAAACACTTACACTAAAAAGTATATCAAAAAGAATGTAAAACACTTACAGATAAAAGAATATTAAAAAAGGATGTAAAACACTTACAGATAAAAGAATATTAAAAAAGGATGTAAAACACTTAGAGATAAAAGAATATTAAAAAAGGATGTAAAACACTTACAGATAAAAGAATATTAAAAAAGGGTGTAAAACACTTACAGATAAAAGAATATTAAAAAAGGATGTAAAACACTTACAGATAAAGGAATATTAAAAAGGATGTAAATCACTTACAGTTAAAAGAATATTAAAAAAGGATGTAAAACACTTACACTAAAAAGTATATAAAAAAGGATGTAAATGACTTACAGATAAAAGAATATTAAAAAAGGATGTAAAACACTTACACGAAAAAGTATATAAAAAAGGATGTAAAACACTTACAGATAAAAGAATATTAAAAAAGGATGTAAAACACTTACAGATAAAAGAATATTAAAAAAAGGTGTAAAACACTTACAGATAAAAGAATATTAAAAAAGGATGTAAAACACTTACACTAAAAAGTATATAAAAAAGGATGTAAAACACTTAGAGATAAAAGAATATTAAAAAAGGATGTAAAACACTTACAGATAAAAGAATATTAAAAAAGGATGTAAAACACTTACAGATAAAGGAATATTAAAAAGGATGTAAAACACTTATAGATAAAAGAATATGAAAAAAGGAAGTAAAACACTTACAGATAAAAGAATATTAAAAAAGGGTGTAAAACACTTACAGATAAAAGAATATTAAAAAAGGATGTAAAACACTTACAGATAAAAGAATATTAAAAAGGATGTAAATCACTTACAGTTAAAAGAATATTAAAAAAGGATGTAAAACACTTACACTAAAAAGTATATAAAAAAGGATGTAAAACACTTTCAGATAAAAGAATATTAAAAAAGGATGTAAAACACTTACAGATAAAAGAATATTAAAAAAGGGTGTAAAACACTTACAGATAAAAGAATATTAAAAAAGGATGTAAAACACTTACACTAAAAAGTATATAAAAAAGGATGTAAAACACTTAGAGATAAAAGAATATTAAAAAAGGATGTAAAACACTTACACTAAAAAGTATATAGAAAAGGACAGATAAAAGAATATTAAAAAAGGATGTAAAACACTTACAGATAAAAGAATATTAAAAAAGGGTGTAAAACACTTACAGATAAAAGAATATTAAAAAAAGATGTAAAACACTTACAGATAAAAGAATATTAAAAAAGGGTGTAAAACACTTACAGATAAAAGAATATTAAAAAAGGATGTAAAACACTTACAGATAAAAGAATATTAAAAAAGGATGTAAAACACTTACAGATAAAAGAATATTAAAAAAGGGTGTAAAACACTTACAGATAAAAGAATATTAAAAAAGGATGTAAAACACTTACACTAAAAAGTATATAAAAAAGGATGTAAATCACTTACAGATAAAAGAATATTAAAAAAGGATGTAAAACACTTACACGAAAAAGTATATAAAAAAGGAGTTAAAACACTGACAGATAAAAGAATATTAAAAAAGGATGTAAAACACTTACAGATAAAAGAATATTAAAAAAGAGTGTAAAACACTTACAGATAAAAGAATATTAAAAAAGGATGTAAAACACTTACAGATAAAAGAATATTAAAAAAGGATGTAAAACACTTACAGATAAAAGAATATTAAAAAGGATGTAAATCACTTACAGTTAAAAGAATATTAAAAAAGATGTAAAACACTTACATTAAAAGTATATAAAAAAGGATGTAAATCACTTACACGAAAAAGTATATAAAAAAGGAGTTAAAACACTGACAGATAAAAGAATATTAAAAAAGGATGTAAAACACTTACAGATAAAAGAATATTAAAAAAATATGGAAAACACTTACACTAAAAAGTATATAAAAAAAGGATGTAAAACACTTACAGATAAAAGAATATTAAAAAAGGATGTAAAACACTTACAGATAAAAGAATATTAAAAAAGGATATAAAACACTTACAGATAAAAGAATATTAAAAAAGGGTGTAAAACACTTACAGATAAAAGAATATTAAAAAAGGATGTAAAACACTTACAGATAAAAGAATATTAAAAAGGATGTAAATCACTTACAGTTAAAAGAATATTAAAAAAGGATGTAAAACACTTACACTATAAGAATATTAAAAAAGGGTGTAAAACACTTACAGATAAAAGAATATTAAAAAAGGATGTAAAACACTTACAGATAAAGGAATATTAAAAAGGATGTAAATCACTTACTGTTAAAAGAATATTAAAAAAGGATGTAAAACACTTACACTAAAAAGTATATCAAAAAGGATGTAAATGACTTACAGATAAAAGAATATTAAAAAAGGATGTAAAACACTTACAGATAAAAGAATATTAAAAAAGGATGTAAAACACTTACAGATAAAAGAATATTAAAAAAAGGTGTAAAACACTTACAGATAAAAGAATGTTAAAAAAGGATGTAAAACACTTACACTAAAAAGTATATAAAAAAGGATGTAAAACACTTAGAGATAAAAGAATATTAAAAAAGGATGTAAAACACTTACAGATAAAAGAATATTAAAAAAGGATGTAAAACACTTACAGATAAAGGAATATTAAAAAGGATGTAAAACACTTACAGATAAAAGAATATGAAAAAAGGATGTAAAACACTTACAGATAAAAGAATATTAAAAAAGGGTGTAAAACACTTACAGATAAAAGAATATTAAAAAAGGATGTAAAACACTTACAGATAAAAGAATATTAAAAAGGATGTAAATCACTTACAGTTAAAAGAATATTAAAAAAGGATGTAAAACACTTACACTAAAAAGTATATAAAAAAGGATGTAAAACACTTTCAGATAAAAGAATATTAAAAAAGGATGTAAAACACTTACAGATAAAAGAATATTAAAAAAGGGTGTAAAACACTTACAGATAAAAGAATATTAAAAAAGGATGTAAAACACTTACACTAAAAAGTATATAAAAAAGGATGTAAAACACTTAGAGATAAAAGAATATTAAAAAAGGATGTAAAACACTTACACTAAAAAGTATATAGAAAAGGACAGATAAAAGAATATTAAAAAAGGATGTAAAACACTTACAGATAAAAGAATATTAAAAAAGGGTGTAAAACACTTACAGATAAAAGAATATTAAAAAAAGATGTAAAACACTTACAGATAAAAGAATATTAAAAAAGGGTGTAAAACACTTACAGATAAAAGAATATTAAAAAAGGATGTAAAACACTTACAGATAAAAGAATATTAAAAAAGGATGTAAAACACTTACAGATAAAAGAATATTAAAAAAGGGTGTAAAACACTTACAGATAAAAGAATATTAAAAAAGGATGTAAAACACTTACACTAAAAAGTATATAAAAAAGGATGTAAATCACTTACAGATAAAAGAATATTAAAAAAGGATGTAAAACACTTACACGAAAAAGTATATAAAAAAGGATGTAAAACACTTACAGATAAAAGAATATTAAAAAAGGATGTAAAACACTTACAGATAAAAGAATATTAAAAAAGGGTGTAAAACACTTACAGATAAAAGAATATTAAAAAAAGATGTAAAACACTTACAGATAAAAGAATATTTAAAAAGGATGTAAAACACTTACAGATAAAAGAATAATAAAAAAGGATGTAAAACACTTACAGATAAAAGAATATTAAAAAAGGATGTAAAACACTTACAGATAAAAGAATATTAAAAAAGGGTGTAAAACACTTACAGATAAAAGAATATTAAAAAAGGATGTAAAACACTTACAGATAAAAGAATATTAAAAAGGATGTAAATCACTTACAGTTAAAAGAATATTAAAAAAGGATGTAAAACACTTACACTAAAAAGTATATAAAAAGGATGTAAAACACTTACAGATAAAAGAATATTAAAAAAGGATGTAAAACACTTACAGATAAAAGAATATTAAAAATGGGTGTAAAACACTTACAGATAAAAGAATATTAAAAAAAGATGTAAAACACTTACAGATAAAAGAATATTAAAAAAGGATGTAAAACACTTACAGATAAAAGTATATCAAAAAGGATGTAAATCACTTACAGATAAAAGAATATTAAGAAAGGATGTAAAACACTTACACTAAAAAGTATATAAAAAAGGACGTAAAACACTTACAGATAAAAGAAAATTAAAAAAGGATGTAAAACACTTAAAGATAAAAGAATATTAAAAAAGGGTGTAAAACACTTACAGATAAAAGAATATTAAAAAAGGATGTAAAACACTTACAGATAAAAGAATATTAAAAAAGGATGTAAAACACTTACAGATAAAAGAATATTAAAAAAGGATGTAAAACACTTACAGATAAAATAATGTTAAAAAGGATGTAAAATACTTACAGTTAAAAGAATATTAAAAAGGTTGTAAAACACTTACTCTTGAAAGGATATTAAAAAAAGGATGTAAAACACTTACAGTTAAAAGAATATTAAAAAAGGATGTAAAAAAATACAGTTAAAAGAATATTAAAAAAGGATGTAAAACACTTACTGTTAAAAGAATATTAAAAAAGGATGTAAAACACTTACAGATGAAAGAATATTAAAAGGATGTAAAATACTTACAGTTAAAAGGATATTAAAAAAAGCCTGTAAAACACTTACTGTTAAAAGGATATTAAAAAGGATGTAAAACACTTACAGTTGAAAGAATATTAAAAAAGATGTAAAACACTTACAGTTAAAAGAATATTAAAAAAATAATGCAAAACATTTACAGTTAAAAGAATATTAAAAAAGTATGTAAAACACTTACAGTTAATAAAATATTAAAAGGATGTAAAACACTTACAGTTAAAAGAATATTATAAATGATATAAAACACTTACACATAAATGTAAATAAAAAGTGATGTAAAAAACTTACAGCTAAAAGATTATTAAAAAAGCATGTAAAACACTTACAGTTAAAATAATATTAAAAAAGGATGTAAAACACTTACAGATAAAAGAATATTAAAAAGGTTGTAAAACACTTACAGGAAAGCTAGTAAAATGATAAGAAATAAGAGCCATTTAAAAAAGCTTTAAAAACATCATACAGCCAGTTCGCATTTATGCCAGTGATTGCAACTTACAATGCATTGCTACGTTCGTGTGCACGCAAGTGGCTCTTTAACCATGCTGCACTCTTACAAGCTTTCTTAGATAAATACCAAATGAATGGTGTCATGAGATGTTTGAAAGTTATTTTGTTTTGATGAAATCTATTAGTGTGCATCTTTAGGCCAGGTGATGATTTGCAGATTCTGTCTTAAAACTGACACAAGGCGTCAGTTGTTCCAGCTCTATTTTCTACCCAATAACAGACAATATTATAAACATACCAAATAAAGTAATTTGTAACACGTTTATTTTAGCTGCGTCTCTGTCTTTGGGCCGAGTCGCGACTGAAGAATATTATACTGAGAGGAGCCGGTCCTGGGGAAGAGCTGCCCGAGGCCGCGCTCTGTCATTGCACTAGAGAGAGGGTTCGGTGTTCGCACCGAGGTCAGCGTAACAGATAGTTGCGGGGGGGGGGGGCTCGGTGAATTTTTGTTTCTTAGCTCGGGTGTAGATGCTCGGGCTCCCCACATTAAACTGATCTTGTGTCATAATGCGACTTCGTTGTCGAGTAAATACCATATTACAAACATACCAAGAAAAAATAAAATCCTACAATACAATACACACCGTTTAATTCAAATTGTTTATTGGTTAGAAATTAACCGCGTGCTAAAAAAGCATGTGTCGACGGCTTCAAATAAACCAGCTACAACAACAACAGCTTGGATGGTCCGTGAATCTTCTCCGACGGACAGTCAGCGACTTCGGACGAATCATCTCCAACAACATCATCAACAAAGACGTTTAGTGAATAACGAAAAGCTGTGGCTATTAAAAGACTAAAAAGTATTTTTTTCTTTTACTGTGGACCAAATATTTAAAAAATCTTTTGTAGTACACAGATTTTTCTGTGTACCAGCTGCCAAAAGATTTTATCTCCGCGAAAGACTCCTTTTCGACTACTTTGAATTAATGTATATATATTTCTAAATAAAGAGTGTTTCAATAAATTGCACCTATTTTAAATGTGAATTAAGTTTAAGCGTCTAATGTTTTTGTCTTTTTCTTTTAGATTTAACAGCTTAAGACATT
>OZ038506.1:29730858-29808358 GCA_964036315.1 Acanthosepion esculentum | reverse complement strand
GTAGATGAAGAGGGCACTGCGTTGAGCCAGGCGCCACTACTCGGTTGTGAAGCAGATAGTAGACAGGCGAGGCCATGCTGATCCAGAGAGAGCCTCAAATTAGTAAAATTGGCCTCGCATTTTATTTTATCCCAGCTTTTTTGTTTTGATGTGTCTAGTGGGATAGAAAGTCATTCTTGGGTCCAGACGCTGCAAGCTTGTTCGAAAGAACTACCCGAGAAACACTGAGACGATCCACCGAGTATCTCATCATGCTGGAAGGGCCAAATCTACCGCTGATCGAAGGCCCAGGCCTCCGAAATTCAAAGGGAGCTTTGCCTGCCTCCAGCCTGTGTCGTCGAAATTGACGTTGCAAATTAGCTCCGCGCATCCCTTAACTGTGATATCTATCTCATTTAAGAAATCCTGTTCGAGATATCAAGGGGCACTTCGGAGAGTGTAAAGGAAACTCGGTAGCGAAAAACTGTTCTTCAAGAGGAAGAGGGCAGTATGTGCATCAATTAGTTGCAATTTCTCAGTCATTCTTGTTATTATTTATTTGCATTTTAAAATACAAAATGTGCCACAAGGGCTAAAAATGTGGAGGGGGGGGGAAAGACTGGTCTTCTCTAGTACTACCTGAAAACTAACTTGTTTCATTCGTTGACCCATTCGTACTTACAATTTTCCTCTCACCATAACAACACATTTACTATTGGCTCTCACAACACAGTCACCAAAATACAACATTTTCTCGATGAAAAGCCCTAACATGAATTTTTATTTACAAAATCATCGAGGGATGGGGAAAAATTAAAAAACCCAATGTTTATATACAATGCAAAATATGTATTTACAAGAAACTAAACAAAACAATAATAGTTGTAGGACCCTTCCAAAAATGTGGCAGAAATCTCTATTAACTGGGATGAACAAATCCAGAGAACAGAGACATCTGTCACCTAAAACGTGGTGAGGGGTGGAGACAAGAAACTAAAAAGGAGGACAAAAAAAACAAAACAAAAAAACAGGACTTATGTACTTGCATGCTCTAGCTACGTTGAAAGGAAAATATTTAGCCCCGAGAATGTCAAAACTGAACATGAAAATGTCCTATCTTACCTTAAAAGGCTGGGATGACTAATGTTTCGGTTCGAGGCCCAAAATCCTCTTACCTAAGTTGCGTCCAACAACCACTCTAGGTCAGCAGCTCTCACTCGCACCAAGCGCGAAACTTTCATCCACCTTTTGCCGAAATTCCACGAGGAGAGACGCGCCCTCTTCGCCCTGATCTTAACCTTAAGCTAATGCCTAAAGAAAGAGACCAGTTGCAAAGAGGAAAATTTCTCACCTGCGTGGAACTCCTTCTGTCTAGTCGTCCACACCACCATTCGCATAATGCCGAGCAGACACAAGAGGACATAGTGCTGATCCCTGGACATTGACGGTACCACATTGGAACAATCGGAACTGGCTTCCAGGACAAAAAACTTTCCGTCCAAGACGCGAACCATGTAGCCTTCAATCAGCCTGCACAGAGGTTGCACAACGTCGCAGTGGAAGAAGGCATGTTCAATTGACTCCTCCCAGTCACCACAGCGAACACAATCGGATGAAATCGCCAAACCCGCTGCGCATAACTTTTTGCCGACCCAGAGAGCCCCTCGCAACACCAGCCAGGTGAGTGATGCCTCGTCGTTGTTGAGACATTTCAACCCGGGCGCCCAAGGCGAGACGGAGCGAAACTCCTTGCTCGTAAGGCCCAGCTTGCCCGGAAGCTTGTCCTTGCCAATGCCCCTCACTGCCACCCGATACAAAGCCTTCCGAGACATATCCCGTGTGTCGGAGAGGCGATCTTTAACCTTTAACAGGCAGCGCAGTGCGTCTCTACATTCCTTATAAAAGAGGCATTCACCTTCAGGTGAGCAGTGCGCCTCCACCTCGTCGGAATGCACACTTTGAAGGGACGGAAAAGATTGACGGGCGTCTTCCTTCCAGAATTCGCCATCACCGTCGTTTTGCGTACACATCAGTTCTAGGAAATTCAAGCGGAGCATATGCTGACGTGTCTCGACGCTTGGCATTCCCAGACCGCCTTCGGCAGGATGGAGGCAGCAGACCTCGCGACTTACCAAGTGAGCCTTTCCTCTCCAGAGGAAATCGAAAAGCTCTTTAACGAAATTAACTAGTACGGTAGACGGGAGTGGAAAGCCGGTAAAGGAGAATCGGGTAGATGTGCGAAATGCACACTTCCACCCTCCCCTTCAAGGAAAGATTCCTTCGAGTCCACAGGCGAACTGCTTCGTCGACCTTCTTTGGAACTTCCGACCAATTTGTGTCCAGCAGAAGGCCGGGACCGAACCAGATACCGAGTATCTTCACCGGCCCGTCCGTTCAGCTGAAGGGCCCAGGGAGATTAACTCTCTCCCACTCAGCCAACCGCAAGCCAACTGACTTTTCGCGATTGATTTTGGCCCCTTCCACCGTCTCATACCTGCAAATCTCTTTGCTGACTTCGTGAATCGCGGCGGTGTTCTTTACGAAAACAGACACGTCGTCAGCATAGGCGGAATACTTGGCCGCTTTGGTGGCACCAGGTAAAGAAATTCCGCGAAGGACCGGATTCGCCTTTAGCTTGCGAAGGAAGGGCTCCAACGCAAGGACATAGAGCATAGGCGAGAGAGGACAGCCCTGACGAATGGATCGAGACAAGGTGAAAGGCTCCGACCTCACCCCGTTCACTTCCACCAGTGCCCCCGGGGACTTGTACAGGAGACGGATCCAAGAACGAAATTGTGGCCCGAAACCGGCAGACGCGAGAACAGCCCCGAGAAAACGATGGTCCACCCTATCGAATACCTTGGATAGATCCAAATTGATCAACGCGGCTTCACCGTCGACTTTTTCTATGATCTGGCGAACCATATGAACGTTGTCCTGAATAGTCCTGCCCCTCACAGCGCACGTCTTTTCGGGACCGATCAGACTATCAAGGACAATCTGCAAACGGATGGCCAAGACCTTCGCCGAAATCTTTAACTCTATATTGAGCATAGTCAAAGGGCGGAAATTATCTAACCCATCTCCTCCGCTTTTGTTCTTGCGTAGCAACTTGATGACACCCCTGGTGAAGCGTTGCGGTATGTTCCTCATTCCTCAACCAGTGGTTGAACATCAGCGCCAGCAGCGGAACAAAAACGAGCGACAGCCTCAAGTACACCTCGTAGGAAAGACCGTCTATACCCGGAGTCTTGTCTCGGCCGACCTGCTTCAGCGCTTCCCAGATTTCCTCCTCGGTGACGGCCCCTTCGCACACAGCCGCTTCCCACGTCTCGTGACGCAGAAAGTCGGCTAGATATGCGTCGAAATTGGCGGGGCTCAGTCCGGGCTCCCTGGTGAAAAGGTCGCGGAAATGAGACCGAAACGCCTCGCAAATGCCTTCGTTTGTAGTCATCTGTCGTCCGTCCGGCGATGTGACGCTCGGAAAGTAGCGATCTGACGCGCTGCGCAACTCCTCTTGCCTCAGTTCGGCAGCCATGCTAGTCGCCTCGGCAGACATTTTCTTCAACCTAGCCCTAACTACCAGAGCTTGGTCCTTCTTGATAAGCGAGGAGGCCAGCTCGGCCCTAGCTACTGCTACTTGCCTACTATTTCCCGACTGGATGGCAAAAAAAAAACATTCTTGTTAGAATAAATGATTGTTCCTCGTTGCAGCTTCTATAGTTAATGAAAGATCCTGAACGCGTTTGCCGTTATTGACGCGCTCGTAAAAATCGTTATAGACGACCACGCAAATATTTCACTTGCGCATGTTAGGTCGTGATGTTGCGCGCGTTTTATTTGCTTGTTTTGATCTCGACCAAATCCAACCTGACGCATGCTGAACTGTTTTTTGAATGTTATGCGAAACGCTCTTCAACCAACGGCCAGTGATGCCTATTTTTGAAAAGAAGGAAATGACCGAATGTTCCAGAAACCCACAACACCCAATCTCAATAGGCATCACATGACACGTCCAACCATTTTCCACACACTCGGCACGCAGTGACTCGTATCGGTTTTTCTTTAGTTCGTGCGCCTCCACCCTGTTCTCTTCCCAGGGGACTCTTAACTCTATTAGGAAGAGTTGGACCATAACACGATGTCGGGACGCTTGTCTGTCTGTGCGATGTGTATTAGAAAATTTAAGGATGTCATTAGATCCACTGAAAACTTCTAATCAATGACACCACTCAGTAGCTTCATATTGCGGGCTGGTTGTTTTTTCTTTGCAGGGCATTCACCCTCCTTATGGAACTCGATCCTAGCTTCCTTGGCTGCCACAAGCCGTTGGTTTGCCTTCTCACATTGTGTTATTATTAGATCCCTGATCACCTCTAATACCTTGTGTCACCACGTGTACATCTGTAGCAATAGTGGACAAGCAGAAAGCACATGACGCCAGGTACCTCGGTCTTTTTTACACGAAAAACAGAGATCTGTATCAGTGTATCCCCACATTTTGAGGTTTGTCTCATTAGGTAGAAGATCGTATGTTGATCGAAGAAGGAATGATATCGCCAATGGTTCCATCGCCATTAATTAATTCCACGAAAGTTTAATGGGTTCGATATCATTCCAGGTTGGATGAGGTGGAAGGTGAGAAAAATTGAAAGAAATTTAATTTACCATTGTCAGAAGGAATACATTGGAACACGTGAATTCTGTACATTAATTCATCTTTAACATATGCTATGCCACAAAAATCTCCTGAGCCGACCAAGCATAGAAATGAATATAATATGGGAACCAGTAATAAGGTGTGCCAGAGAAAAGCGATAATAACGACAAAAATTGCAATATGAGCTCTGGTAAACATGAAATGATATCAGAAAAAAATTGCGATATGAACACTGGTAAAATTGCTGAAGATATTAGGTTTATAAAACCCAGAAAATTCATACACAGATGTCCTCAAGGACACATGGCACAGTGGATAAAGGCGTTAGTTCGATCCAGTGACAGGACCCAAAGAGTGTGAGTTCAATACCCGGTTATGCTTATTAAGGCAGTGGAGAAATCGGACAGGGGAATTAACAGGATATAACTGATAACTGACATCCATTAAATATGGCACGTGGAACTAGATATAAAGGGTTCAGTTCCACATTCCAACCACCTGAGCGTACAACGGCCGAAATGTTGTGATAAATATGGCGACAAAGATGAGGACAATAGTCCGAATAATGTAAATAGTGCTCGTAAAATAATTGTTCTTTGGTAGGTGCTACAGGTCTGCAATGGATGAGGTGATTTGAAAGAAATGTAATTTACCATAGTCAGAAGGAATACATTTGAACATGTGAATTTTGTAGATTAATTCATCTTTAACATAGAGCTCTCAAACGAAGAGAAAGAAAATTATTTTTTACATGTATACAAAAAGCGGAAAAGAAAAAAAAATTATAGTTTTTCTTTTTTTTTATCTCTTCTTTTCATAGTCCTGAACGGTGCCACCAAGCCGGCGTCTTGGTAGACAAAGTAATGGGTAATTATATTTCACAAAATAAAAGCAACCTAAAGTGACAATAATTTGCGAATTAAAGACACCAGCAGCGGTTTGATACTTACTTGCAAGTAGCTTCTGGATAAGCATTGTACATACATACATACATATCTATCTATCTATCTATCTATCTATCTATCTATCTATCTAAATCTGGTCATTTATAGCTCAATCTGTACATATCTGTCCATATTGTATGTATGTATGTATGTATGTATGTATGTATGTATGTATTTACATGTATACAAAAAGATGAAAAGAAAAAAAAATATTATAGTGCTGTGTGAAAATATGTGATGTCATCGCGGTTTGTTTCAAATGAAGTTAACTGGACGGCTATGAAGACTCTCCGGTGGCAAAGAGTGCCTCGTTGTTGCTAGTATCTCAGGAGCAAAATAAAGGAAGATTTTTTTATTTCTTCTTTTCATAGGCCTGAACAGCGCCACCAAGCCGGCGACTTGGTAGACAAAGTAATGAGTAATTATATCTCACAAAATAAAAGCAACCTAAACTGACAATAATTTGTGAATTAATGACACCAGAAGCGGTTTGATACTTACCTGCAGGTAGCGTCTGGATAAGCACTGCACGTTTTAAACTTACAGGGCGGAACAAAGCAAAAAATATTGCACTTTTCTTTTCCTGTATAAGAAAGGAAATTAAATGAAAAGCCAGAAATTAAAGACAGAAAAAAGAATAAAGGCCGAGATAATGGAAAGAGAAAAAAAGACTTTAGTAAAAGAAAAAGCATATATTTCGAAATAAAAAAAGTACGGAAAGCAGAATGGGGGAGCAGTTGATGGGCGGGGTCAGAAATAGAAAAGATAACTAACAGTGGGGTGAAAAGGCGTGGAGTTTGTTGATTCTAGTTATCTCTTTACTTACTATCTATTCTAAGTAACGGGGAACAAACAGAATTAATAATACTAGACGAAAATCTGTCTTCCAAACAATTTTAGTAATTGTTGTGGTAGGATCCACCTAATTTGCATAGCGGAGTACCGACGATATAAATATGGTTGGTACCGGAAGACAGGGAGGCAAATCAAGAGATCCAACTAGAGACTCTGCCCGACTGCGACTTAGTCAACACATTCTCCAGGAACGGTCTTCCCAGGAATATACAAAAGACTATATGTAAATATTGTGTACACTTTCTTGTTTTCAATACATTTTATTCTAACTACATTTTGTGTTGCATTATTATTCCATGCATTAGTCAAGTTTCAACAGTAATAAATTTATTTATATGTAAGAGGGTAGAAATGAAATGATTTGAAATAGACAACATTTTCCATTTCACTTTATATCTTCCCTTTTTTTTTCATTTTCTCACTGAAACGAAGTAGCCTCTCTGATATGTCAGTTCTGTGTTTTCATGTCGTCACAACGGTATAGGCCATTATATATCAGGTATTAGCAGGGCGTAAGGGTCGCGGGAACTAACTAATGAAGGGATGGATAGCCAAAAACATGTCTTGCCAATATTTATTATTATTAATAAATGTATTTATAAGTAAGGGTGTACAAATGAAAAGATTTGAAATTGATAAAATTTTCCATTTCACTGAAACAGACGTTAAACATTTATATCTTTCCTTTTTCCTTTTTTTTCATTTTCTCAATGAAACCATGTAGCGGCTCTGATATGTCAGTTCCGTGTTTCCAAATATTATTTGTAAGGTATTGGCAGGGCGTAATGATTGTGCAAACTAAGGCATTGAGGTTTTTTTTAAGCGTTTCACCAAGGCGGGAAGCCAATAGCACGCAAGAGGTTTCAGAGAGTTGGAGCTAGAGAAAATAGGAGTGATAGAGGAAAGGATGAAGAGAAGGATAGGGGATAGATCAGGGCGTCTGGAGACGTCGATTGGCATTACATTTGAATAGGTGGAGATTATAGCTTTCAGGGAAACAGGAAAATGGGAGGGAGTTCCACAGGCAAGAAGTGCGAGACATGAAGCTATTGGAGTAGAAGAGACGGCTACATTTAACAGTTTTGACAATGAAAGGGTGAGAGCGAGATGCCAGCCTAGTAGAACGCTTAAATTCATGAAGTCTGGGAACCAGGGAAAGCAGCTCCTCGAAGCAGTTACCATGAAAGTATTTGTAAAAAACACAGAGGGAGGCGACGGTGCGTCTGTGAGAGAGCGACTGTAGACGAGATGCTAGATCAGGGCCAATTACGTTGCATATCCGTCTCTGGATCTTATCAAGAACCTTGAGACAAATATAGAATATTTGAAGGATACTAATTATACTATTTTCTTTATCATTTAAAATTGATTATTTTATTCCTTTATACTAGCCAAATCCCCGTCTTACGAATATTTCTCCTAATAACAATAATAATAATTTCAAAATTATTTAGCCGACGATGTTATTTTATTTATTGTAACTGAGTTTTTGGAGATTGCCTTACTCGCTCGATACTGTGCGTCTGAGAAATACCATAATCGCAATCACCATTTTTGGCTAGGATCAAAGTGTAGTATCTGTCCTTGGAGAGGTAACTACCTTTCATCTCATCAGTGACTGTCTTCGGACAAAGCTGAACTGAAAATATTATAGTTATTTCTTTATTATTTTAAATTTTATTCCTTTATATATTTCATATATTTTCATTTTACATATTTTCGTTCTAAACTTTGGTCACGACTGTAAATAAATTTGTTGCGTAGAAAGACTGTCTAACCTTCTTTACACTCTGACTAAAGCATGGACCCTATTACTTAAGCAATGTCAATCCGTTATGAGTAGAGCGTCTGGAACTGTGGTAAAAGTGGGTCGCAAAGGCCTAGTGCTTGCCAGTCGTATGCTTGCTGCACGGAATTACTGTATTCTCAATCCATGTTCTCACGTGATGAAATTCTTCACTCAACCTTTCGTTTCGAGTGTTTTCCTTACAGTCTTACTAACCAGCAACTATGAGCGTTATTTTAACTTATAACAATGGCGACGAAGATTCAGAACACATTTGACAAAAAGAAATTTGAAGTTGTGAGGAGTTTTGGACTCACGTCAAACAAATCATTGCTGCAGATATTTGTGGCCAGCAACTTGATTGGGGAAAGGAAACATTACATCAAATGTGTCCTGCTTTCAAAAGAGAAAAGGTGTCATTCTCCAGTATAACAATGCAAAGGCACACCCTGCAACACAAATCCAAGAAAGAAAATAGAGTAGGTAAAACTGAAGGTTCTCCCACAACCTCCATACTCCCCAGGTTTAGCACTTGCAGATTTTCATTTGTTTCAATCATTAGAACACCTGATAAGTGACAGAATATTCAAAAACAAAGGTGTCAATGATCTTTCAATTTCAGTTTGAATTAAAATTAAGTTTGAATTAAAATAAAGTTTGAATTAAAATTAAGTTTGAATATGCGCATCTCTGGAAATGCTCTTATTAAAAGATCTGTTTTTACAGATCATAAATTCGAAAGTTTATTGCCATCTGCAAAGCGTGTCTATTTTTACAACAATTTTTCAATATGCCCCAAAATGTATTAAAATTGTCTCCGAAAAAACTACGGAAGCACAATTCTGAAATAATGTCATGTGTGCTAGAGTTGTTTCTCTTGCTCCTGATAGCGAGGATCCGGCCTCATGAATTGCGTTGATTTCGTATCAAATTCTCTGACTGAGCGACTATCATCGTCGCATTATCAAATTTTTTTATTTAAAAAAAAATTTTTTTTTCTTTACAAATTTCACTAAATATTTTCTTTTCATGTTTTCAGTGCAATTATTTTTAGATTGAATTTTAGAGACGGAAACAGTGCAGGCTTTGGACAGATCTTCGTTAAAAATAGCTAAAAAAAACATAAAATATTAGACTTTGGCAAGTATTTAGTTTTTAAGAATTATTTTATAGTCAAATAAGCTGGTTCACTTAAAATTCGAAAATACTGTAACTTCCGCCCTTCCGTCCGATAAATTGCCAGACATTAGTTTTCGATACATTGTCGTAACCGTCAATTCACACATCCAGAAGCAATCACCATGGTTAGATATGTTTCTCTTATTTCCGACTAAATTTATTTTTGTTAAAAAAATAAAGTAATACTTGTCTCAAATTACATTAAATATACTTTAAATTTTCTAATTTTCCTAAAAATAACATTTGAAAAAAGTATAATTGAATTTTACAAGATTTTTAAACAGAGAATTTCCCTTTTGTTTGCCAAACTGACATGATTGATTTTATGCAAATTTTGGTGACTCAAAAGAAAAAAAACAAGATTTTTAACTAAAATTTCGGACGTTCTAGAAAGGATTAAATTTTTTAAAAAAAAATTCAAAAACTACTTTGCTCTTTTCTCTTAATAATAACAAACATTTAGACAATAAAAAAATGTTTAATCTAGTTTGGGGCCTTTTTTCATCAGGGAATGCTCTTTTTTAGCGAAGTATTGAATATACCTAAATCATACTAATCACTAAAGTCTTTGACTTACCCAATATTGGTAAAGCGACAGTGGCCGTGACCAGCAGTAGTAGACAGGCAAAGAAAAACTTCATGTTGTCTTGGCGGGCGTCGTCTTTCAGTCTCTGCAAATTTTGTTCACTTTCGTCTGGAGCTGCTCTTGATTTGTGTTTACTGGTTCAGTCGTCAACGGCTTTTTATTTGTGAAGCATCAAATAACCGGAAGTAGAACAAGTGAAAGTGGTAGGGGAAGACACACTGAAAGACGGGGAGGGGGTCTGAATAAGAAAAGTCTTATTGGCACAGAGACACATTTTCTTTCACTCTCTTTCTCAATATATATTTATATATCTTCATTTCATGCAAACATCAATTTCATCAATTTTCTCAGTTTTATTTCACATCCGGGTGACTGTGGGGTAAATAAAGAAGAAATGACAAGTAAATTTCCTATGTAATTATGATTGACGAATATGTGTTAGAGTGGATCTAAAGTGGTCGAATAACAACATATATAAAAAGACAAAAGACACATACACTTGTTTGATTAATGACTGTTATATATTCGGTCAACAAGGCATAGGGAATATATATATATATATATATATATATATATATATATATATATATATATATATATGTGTGTGTGTGTGTGTGTGCATTACATGAATCATTCATACAACACACAGATATTGAATTTAATGATATAAATGTATGCACAGATGAAAGTTTAAAAAAAAAGACCTTATGCAACTGGAATTTATAAACAGAGACCATAACATTCATCTACAGGTTCGAGGTTAATGTCATTTATTAAATTTGTTTGCCAAGATGTATTCTCGCCATTTATATCATTAACTTCAATAACCGTTTTTTGTATGAATTATTCATGTAATATAAATTGAACTGCACCACCCACCCACCCACACACACACACACACACACACACACACACACACACACACACACACACACACACACACACACACATATGTATATATATATATATATATATATATATATGTTCAAACAGGTTTGGTTAAATAATTTAGACATGTCATGTCGATTAGTTTTCGTTGAGATCCTTTCAAGTTTGCCGATTAATTTTTGGTAGACTTAGAAAATTGTGTAAGAGAAATAACAAGATTTTCTTTCGGATACATTTTATTTTCCCAAGTGTCTAAAATATTTAACCAATATAGATATATATGTATATGTATATATGAGAGAGAGAGAGAGAGAGAAAGAGAGAGAGAGAGAGAGAGAGAGAGAGAGACCACAGAATTTGTGAAGAGCGGCGCTATATCGAGTCTAATTCAT
Organism: Acanthosepion esculentum; assembly: GCA_964036315.1. Classification (NCBI taxonomy): domain Eukaryota; kingdom Metazoa; phylum Mollusca; class Cephalopoda; order Sepiida; family Sepiidae; genus Acanthosepion; species Acanthosepion esculentum. Next base: position 29,797,089 of record OZ038506.1, on the reverse strand, counting down.
TACCTCTTTCGTCCGATGGTACAGGTCTGGGTTCAATTCTCGGTAGTGGATACGCACTGCCGATGAGTCCCAAGGATAAGACGAAACGGCCGTCCGGTGCATTCTGTTGAGGTTTCTTCTAGACTCGATGAATTACTTACTGAAATTCTCCTAAAAATTTCTATCACACACACACACACACACACACACACACACACACACACACACACACACACACACACACACATATATATATATATATATATATATGAATAAATAGAGAGAAGAGGAAACAATATTCTTAATTGGCGCGTTTCGTCCCCTGAAGGATCCGCTTACTGGATCTAAAAAATAACACAGCGTGGGCATTGAGCGGGAATTAACCAGTTGACCGGTCGAAATAATCTACGGGTTCTCAGAGATCTATCTATCTATCAGTCTCTTCATACACCCTCTCTCTATCAGTCAGTATCTTCATCTCTCTCTCTCTCTCCACGCACACACACACAGACACATATATATATATATATTACAATGAATCATTCATACAGAAAACAGATATAGAATGATATAAATCATTAACTTCTATATCTGTTTACTGTATGAATGATTCATTGTAATGTAAATTGAACTGCACCACAAACTTGATATATATATATATATATATATATATATATATATATATATATATATATATCCCTTCATCTCACCCTCTCCCTCTATTTATGTCTATTCATATCTATCTATCTATCTATCTATCTATCTATCTATCTATCTATCTATCTATCTATCTACATCTGCCCTATTCTGTCTGATCTCTACTTCATCTCACCCTCTCCCTCTATTTATGTCTATTCATATCTATCTATCTATCTATCTATCTATCTATCTATCTATCTATCTATCTATCTATCTATCTATCTGCATCTGCCCTATTCTGTCTGATCTCTACTTCATCTCACCCTCTCCCTCTATTTATGTCTATTCATATCTATCTATCTATCTATCTATCTATCTATCTATCTATCTATCTATCTATCTGCATCTGTCCTATTCTGTCTGATCTCTACTCCGATAGTAATTAATTTCATTGTGCATGTATTTATAGTTTACTATAAACGTTATATTCAGTGGATAAACGTATTTCAACAGATATCGGTGTCCTGGGATATATCACTAGACCGCTTGAAATTATTTTCGCATTTAAAAAAAAAGATATCTACGCATACACGTGTGTCCACTAAATATGAATTTTTCTCGTCATAAGAAATAAGGCCGGAATTGAATATCCGAAAATTGCTAAAATGACAATTTCACACCACAAGTGCTCATCAGACCATGCAATACTTTTTTGCTATATCTTTTTTTACTCTATTTTTTCTCGAAAGCCGATATCTGCTCAAATTTTTTCATCTGAAATATAAATCAAGTAACTTTCGGGAAAGCCCATATCTGCTCAGTCGAGCTATCCGAAATATAAATACGGCAATTTTCACCGATAATATAAATCATCAATTTTTTTTCCGAAGCTCATATCTATTCAATTCGTTTATTTCCTTTTTATGTGCCATATCCTTTCAGGGCGTAGGCGATCATGCCTCTCCACCTGCCTCTATCCCTTGCAGCTCTCGGCTAGTTCCTTTCCCCCCCCACGCTTGTTGCCTTGATCTATCCACTTCCCTTCTCCACATCCTTTCATTTTTCATTCCTATCTGCTCTCGCTCCAAATCTTCTGTAACCCCCTTGCCTTGATCGACCCACTGTCTCTCTCTTTCTCCACATCCTCTCCTTTCCCACTCCTATCTGCTCTTCCTCCAACCCTTCTTTAACCCCTTGCGTGATAGTGGCTTCCAGCCTTGCTTGGGGTGATACGCTTAAAAAAAAAACAAAACAAAAAAAAAAAAGATAATGCGCTCTCTCCCAGGAGGTTTAACTATAAACCGCAGGTGAGATGTGTAGGTATTGAACAAGGACACATGTGCCTGAGATGACGTCTGCAACAGGGATTGGCTAGCCGCCCTATTAGACGGGCATACCCGCGTACGAGCGGCCAGTCATTATGCCATGCTCAGTAGTGTCTAAACTGTCTTCTTTATATTTAAAAGTTTTCTCTGGTCAGTCATTAAAAATAGCTTCGATTGAATGACTGTTCTAGATTTTAAAGTAGGCAATTTTTCATGCGTCAGCATAAATTGAAACTTTATTTCCTTTTCATGGGCCACATCCTTTCAGGACGTAGGCGATCATGGCTCTCCACCTCCCTCTATCCCTTGAAGCTCTCAGCAAGTTCCTGTCCCTCCGATTCCTCCTTCAGACCATGTTCTGTCATCCACTTGCTTAAGCCCGCCAGGTATTTTCACGCATTATTTCCCTTGTCTCTCTTTCCCTCTATTCGACCTGTGAGTATCAGATTCTCCAGGCCCTCCTTTCTCATTATGCGTCCCAGAAACTTCAGTTGCCTCCTCCTGATGTTAAGTATAAGCCTCCTCCTTTGCAACCCCTCTAAGGTTGCTCACACGCTCGGTCCATGATATCCTTAGCATTCTTCTGTCACCTCGAGTCTCTTCTTCGTCTTTGAGGAGACTGTCCAACATTCGCTGCCGTAAAGGAGGACAGATGTCACGTAGCTCTGTTTAATTATCCCAAATATAAATAAGCCAATCATTTGGAAACCGATATCTGATCAGATTGCTTATCAGGCAATTTTCTCGTAAACCCATATTTGCTCAGTTTATGTCAATTTGATCGAAATTTGATATCTACCGTGTTTACTGATCAGGCAATCTTCTCGTAAATCTATATCTGCTCAATTTCAGTCAGTTATGTGCCATGCGGAATACACATGTAGGTGATCATGTATCTTTCGACACATGACTAACGAGGCAGATTTTTCCCCGCAGTCGACCAGTTGCCATAGAACTCTGTCTGTCCTATAGCTGGGATGGGGGGGGGTTAGAAGAAGAGGATTCATACCTTTCCCAAGTTATTTAGCACGTAAGTGAATGTAATGGATTCGACTGGAATTCGAACTCGGCTCCCCGATTCTTCAATCCGATCTGCCACCGCACCGTACTGATCCAAAATATAAATATAGCAATTTACTCGAAAGCTGATATTTTCTCAGTTTACGTACGCGAAATATGAATAAGCCATTTTCTTGAAAGAGGTTATCTACTCACTTTGCTTATTCGAAATATAAAAAGCCAATTTTATCAGAAGACCATATCTCTTAAGTTTTCTCAACGAAAAACAAACAAGGCAATTTTTCAGAAAGCCGATATCTGCTCAGTTTACTCATCCGAAATACAAATCAGACACTTTTCTCCCGTCCTGGGTAAGACAATAAACTACATCCGCACCCAGGGTAAGACGGTAAACTACGTCCAGCAGCAACCTCTTAATTGCTGGTGTTCCCAGCTCCACCCTGACCCCGGGTGGTAGCACCTGTTAGGATCCCAGCTATGTACAAATAGTTAACTCTGAAACTGAGGTAAAAAGCATTATAAAAGTGTAAAAATAGGTTTTAATACCAGAAATACTTTGCAAAAAATTATTACCAGAAATAAACTTTTGAAGAGAAAAAAAACTATTACCAGCAATACATGTTTTAAAATAGTTTTACTAGCTATACATTTTTGAGGGGAAAATTATTACCAGAAATAGATTTTTGACAAAACAAAATATTACCAGAAAAAAAAAGTTGTCGGCATTAAGTAACCCACTGAGGTTGATATGCCGTAAAACACAACAAACCAAACAAACAAACCAAACCAAACAATTTTCTCGAAAGCCAATATCGTTCAGTTTTCTTATTCAAAATATAATTCTGGGAAATTACTCGAAACCCCATATCTGCTCAGTTTACTTATTCGGAATATAAATGTAACAGTTTTCTTGGAAAACCATACCTGTTCAGTTTTATCAACCGAATAATAAATAAGTTTTTGAAAGCCAATACCTGCTCAGTTTACTCATTCGAAAGATAAATCAGGAATTTTTTAGGAAGTGCATATCTGCTCAGTTGACTTTTCCGAAATATAAATTTAGTCAAGTTACTCGAAAGCCGATATCTGCTCAGTTTAATTATCCGAAATATCAATACGGCAATTTTCTCGAAAGCCCATATCGCTCAGTTTACAAAATCTTAAATATAAATTAGACAATTTTCTCTGAAGCTTATATCTACTCTGTTTATTGATCCAAAATATAAATACGTTAATTTCCTTGAAAGCCCTTTACCATCTCTTTTTACTTATCTGAAATATAAATGAGGCAATTTTCTTGAAAGCCCGTATCTGCTGATTTACTTATCCGAAATATATACGGCAATTTTCTCGAAAGCCCATATCTGCTCAGTTCTTCATCTGAAACACCAATAAAGCAATTTTCTTCGAAATGCCAATTTCTAAAGAATTTGTCGAGTTTTTTTTCTTTACTTCAAGCGCTATTATAATGGATACTCGTATTTGAAACAATTTTATTTCATTTTAAACCCTATGTACTCCGCCAACCTTAAACATAGCTTTAAAATCTTTAAAATATCTGAATGTGAATGTGTGCCTTCCTTAAATGATAAAATATACCCTTTCTGGACTATGACGCTCTTGTAGCCGAGACGTATAGCACACTGAATCATAAAGGTCATTTCTCCTACAAAGGATGTTGCAGGTTCGATCCCCGCCACAGGGAACATTTTCTTTATTAAGATTTGTCGAATTCGAAGACCGCTAGATAAAATGCATATTGAATAAAATAAGTATAGTGCGTTTATTTGAAATACATGTATCTACAATAATAACGGTTGAAATAGTATTAATAATTTATTTGTATATATATATATGTATATATGTACAAGTATAGGATTGGTATATACGGAATAAATTCCAATAAGCAACAATTATTATTCTTAAAAGAGTGCTCAATACAGAGTAGAGCAGAAGATATAATTATTTATTTAAATATTATAACATAAATATGTTATAAAATCACTGATTTATAACATATTTATGATGTTATAATATTTAAATAAATAATTATATATATATATAATATATGTTATAATATATATATAATATATGTTATAATATTTAAATAAATAATTATATATATATATATATATATATATATATATATATATATATATATATAAATAAAAAGAAAGAACAGTAAGATATATAATCCGGTGTTCTTATAGATATTAAAAAAAATGTAACTTGGTAATATACATACTTATACTCGATATGAAAAAATAATTTTACATACTGTAAGTAATTCTAATACATTTACTTGGTTTTAAATCGAAATATAGTCTATTAAAAATTAAAAATGAAAATGTTTTAGAATTGTAGTTAAATAAAATATATTCTAGCCTACACGGCCCCAAAAATCTTTAAATATACAAATAGAAAAAATACCGTAAGAATTTTTGCCGTTAAAAATAATTTTTTTATAAAAAACTCAGACGACCTGCATTTAGCGGATTTCAGAATTTGTTGAAACATCCCTACCCATCCCTAAACATAACCACGCTTTCGAATGTAACTATTAACTGATACAACGAAAATTAAAAAATTGAACACCCTACCACCCCTTGCCTAGATGAATGGATTTCTCTGTATCCTTGGAAACACTCAATTATGAATCTTTGCCGTGCCTTTAAAACTGTAAATTTAAAAAAATAAGTTACTCCAAAATTTGCTTGACGGGGAAATGGAACTAATGTCTTTAATTTAATAACAAAATTAAATTCGAAGCTTTTAGCTTACATTTTTGAAACATGGTTATTACTGTGTAGCGAAAAATATATTTTAAATCAGTTAATTTAAATTATATATATATATATATATATATATATATATATATATATATTCGTGAATTGGGTTCAAATATGAATCGGAGAGAATGATAGGATAAAGAACAAATAGGAAACGTTTATTAATCTAATATGTTTCGCTTTTATTGACTAGCAGCATGGCCCGGCGTTGCCCGTGCTTGATTCAAAAATCGTACGACTCATACAGCAATCTTGATTTAAAATATTTCAAGTTTGAAATCGAATGCATAAATTCATTGTACATTACTTTGGAATTATTATCCACACGACAAATTATCAATTAAAACTATTTTTGGAGTTTAAATTTTCTGGAGTTAGCTCGCTACTACTAAATACTTGTTGAGTCAAAACCAACATAGCATGTTAATTTTATTAATAAATAAAATAAAACTCATTACTGCCATATCATAATTATTAATAAATAGAAAAAATCTGCCTTAATAAAAAGAAATAAAATCTCATTTTATTAAGTTAACCCGTTTCAAATAATGGTGTTTCATGTAATTTTTATATTCTCAGAAAAATATTTCATGACTGAAATAATAAACCTCAATTTAAAAAAATGTATTTATTTTACTGTTTTATTTTTACTTGTAAAATTTGATTTTCTTTCATAATTTAAATGTTATTTTCAGTGCAGAATTCTTCCTCAAACGTAAGGTAAGAAAAAAAAAAAAATTGAAAGTGAATTTTAAAAAAAAATCTACTAACCAGATTCACTTAAAATTAGAACGAATTATATCACTTCTGCGCTACCGTCCGATAAATTCCCCTGCCGTAAGTTGTCAATATATTGACATCAATTAACGCCTGTCAAAATAGACCATCTCGGTTGGAAATATCTCTCTTAAAAAATTTTCTGCTAAAAATGTAAGTAATGTTTCTTTCAAATTACATTAAGTATACTTTAATCATTCTACATTTCCTAAGATAACAAAAGAAAAAGGTGTAATTGATTTTTCATGATTTTTTAACGAACAAACTATGATTTTTCCGACAGAAATGTCGATAAGTTCGATTTTTTAATAAAATTTTTAACATTTATAGGAAGGATTAAAAAATTTGAAAAAATATTCAGAAAATACTTTGGTCTTTCCTCTTTAATAACAACATAAATATTTAAACGTTAGAAATTGTTTTATCAATTTGGGGACCTTTTTTCTTCAAGGTATACCACTTTTTAGCGAAATATTGGACATACCTATATATATATATAAATATTATATATATTATATATTACATATTATATGTATATATTTTATATATATTATATATATATTATATATTATATGTATATATATTATATATATATATTATATATTATATATATATATTATATATATATTATATATTATATATATTATATATACATTATATTATATATATATATTATATATATATATATATTATATATTATATACATTATATATATTATATATATTATATATATATTATATATATATATATTATATATATATTATACATATATTATATATATTATATATATGTATACATATATATTATATATATATTATATATATATATTATATATATATTATATATGTATATATATATTATATACATATATAATATATATTATATATATATTATATATATTATGTATGTATATATATATTATATATATATATCATATATATTATATATGTATATATATATAATATATCTATTATATATATTATATATATTATATATATGTATATTATATATATATATATATATATATATATATATATATATATATATATATATATATATATATATATATATATTATATATATATATTAGGTTGGTGCAAAAATAATGTCGTTTTCTCACATATGTTACATTTATATATGATTTCTGAATTAATTCATTGATATATATAGCCATGTTATATATAATTTTGAAGCGCGTTTTCGCTCTATCGAATCGTGTTATTCGTTACCGTTCTCAATCTCTTCATTCATTTTTCTGCAGGCTTTTCGACAGCATGGACAAAATTCAAATCCGCACGATTTTCTTGTTCCAGTTCAAACTAGGCCGAAAAGCTGCCGAGACAGCTCGTGATATCAATGATTCGTTTGCTCCAGGAACCACTAACGAACGTGTGGCACAACGGTGGTTCAAGAAATTTCGCAATGGTGACGAGAGCCTCGAAGATGAAGACGGTCGCGGCCGACCGACTGCGGTTGATAACGAACATTTGAAAGCCTTAATTGAAGCCGATCCTCGCAAAACTACACGAGAAGTTGCTGTTGAACTCGAGGTCGACCACTCAACAGTCGTTCGCCATGTAAAGCAAATTGGGGAGTCAAAAAAGTTGGATAAATGGGTGCCGTATGAATTGAACGATAATCAAAAAAATCGTCGTTTTGAGGTGTCTTCTACGCTCCTTCTGCGCAACAAAAACGACCCATTTCTCGAGCGGATTGTGACGTGTGATGAGAAGTGGATCCTCTACGACAACCGGCGATGTTCGGCACAGTGGTTGGATGCCGGAGAAGCTCCACAACACTTCCCGAAGCCGAAATTGCTCCAAAAAAAGGTTATGGTGACTGTTTGGTGGTCTGCGGCCGGTCTCATCCATCACAGCTTCTTGAATCCGGGCGAAACGATTACGGCGGAGAAGTACTGCCGACAAATATATAATATATATATTATATATATATATATTATATCTTATACATATATATTATATATTTATGTTATATATATATATTATATATTATATATATTATATATATTATATATTATATATATATATATATTATATATTATATATATATATATTATATATATTATATATTATATATATATATTAAACATATTATATATTGTATATATATATTATATATTATATATATATTATATATTATATATATATTATATATATTATATATTATATATATATTATATATATTATATATTGTATATATATATTATATATATATTGTATATATTATATATATTATATATATTAAATATTATATATATTATATATTACATATATATTATATATATATATATTATATATATATTTTGTATATATTATATATATTAAATATTATATATATTATATATTACAAATATATTATATATATGTTATATATATTATATATATGTGATATATTATATTACATATATATGTGATATATTATATTGCATATATATATGATATATTATATATATATGATATATTATATTACATATATATATATATGATATATTATATTACATATATATATATATGATATATAATATATATATGATATATTATATATATATATGATATATTATATTACAGATATATATTATATTAATTATATATATATATATTACATATATTATATTATATTACATATATATATTATATTGCATATATGTATTATATTATATATACATATATTAAATTATATATACATATATTATATTATATATATATTATATATATATATATATTATATATATATATTATATTATATATACATATATTATATTACATATATATATTATATTATATATACATATATTATATTATATGTATATATATAATATATTATATTATATATATATATTATATATATATATTATATTATATATATATATTATATATTTATATTATATATATATATTTAAAAAATATATATATATGTTTAGTATATATATATATATATTTATATATATATATTATATTATATATATATTATATTATATATATTATCTTATATATATTATATTATATATATATATATTATATATTATCATACTTATTATAAAACCCAGGTTGTGTGTGTGTGTGTGTGTGTCTGTTCGTTTATAAATGGTATCGGATTTCTTACCATTTTTCAACCGATTTCAACAAAACTTCACATACTACGTCAAATTACCCGGTGGTGGTTCTAACAGCGCCAAAAATGGGAAAAACACAAATGTTTTTGCACGAAATCAGCTTGAAAGCACGGCTAAAGGCCATTTATGCAGATATTTCGCAGTCTTTGGACGATGTTTTGTTACCGAGCTACTAAAACAAAGCAAATGGTCCAGTTTCTGATGGCACTAACGCTTGGCTATCTAACAAGTACCAAATTGTTTGCAAGACTGTCAAAGCCGCTTGACCAGTGAACCATAAACGGGCGTACCAAGGGACAGGATTTAGCCCTCTGAACACACATTCACTGGCGCAGTATGTACAGTTTTGGCTTGATTCAAATGAAATTTACGACACACTTGCGGCTTACTATCGCCTTTATTTGTTCAGAATTTTCTCGGCAAAAATAACCGTATCTGCCCGCGGATCAATCTTTTTTGTAACTTCCTTACACACACACATCTGCATACAACCGAGTCCGCGTGTCGATACCGAGGCTGTCCAATCATCGCGCAGGATTTCTCACACGTTATAGCGCCCGCGTGATCGCGCGTCAGCTTATGTGTAAGGTCACTCAAGGTCAACCACCTCTATTGCGTGCCTCGGGTGTGCTTTCACACCTTTGCGTTTATTGTTGCCCGCGTGCACGCACTTGGCTTAATTTATTCGCCTACTTCGGCCACCAGATGTTGTTGATTACGTGTTCTAGCTGCTTCTTTGTTTTATAGTTCCAACCCAACCCCACACACGTTAGTCAATTGTACTAAAATCCCATTTCCTTTTGGATTTACCCTCGGTTTACCTTTTTAAATTTCCACATTTTTCGTTTCGAGTTCCTCTTTAGTAAAATCTGAACTCATTTTAATGGGTGTTCCCCTTTTTGTGTCTACATTAGCAGTGCACGTTTGTTCGTTTTGGATTTGTCGAAATGTCTTTTTAAGCTTTATCCTCTTTTACGTTTTTACTGTTTGGATGTCACCTAAAAGGAGGAAACTTTTGGGACGGCGTACGGCAGCTGCCTCCGCTGCTAGAGCAGCGAGGGCGAGTGAAACCCCTGAACAGACTTCTTTGCGTCTTTCATGGATGGCCTCGAGCTCAGCTGCTCGCTTATCTACGGAAAGCGCCGCTGCGCGGACTGAAAGGTTGGCTTTAGCGGCTTCAACCATGTCCGTACGCCGCGCCAGGCTTTCAGTTGAAGAACGTTCACTTCATAATTCACAGGACTCAGTCCGCGTGGTTAGATTGAGGGCTTCACAGACCCCAGCACAAAAAACCCTTTGTCGTTTTCGGGATGCCACCGCCAAAGCTTGCTCCAGGTATTTAGAAAGCCCCAAACAAACAACTTCACGTCGTCTTCGGAATACTAGGGCTACAGCCGCCTCTAGAGCTTCGGAACAATCCCAAGAAACCGCTCATCGTCGCTTTAGAAATGCCCTATCCAGCGCGTCTGCCAGAGCCTTAGAAAGCCCTACACAGACCACTGTTCGTCGCGTTAGAAATGCCCGCTGTACTGCGTCTGCCAGAGCCCTAGAAAGCCCTGCACAAACCACTGTTCGTCGCGTTAGAAATGCCCTATCTACTGCGTCTGCCAAGGCTGCAGAAAACTCTGAAGTACGCCATCAACGGCTCGAAAACATTAGCCAACTTCGACCTTCTTTGAATGGCGTAACTTCGCCGTCTGCGTCATTTTGACCAAAATGACGCATACAATTATGACTGCACTGTCAACTTTTCCGCTAGGAGAGACGTACAAATAGGGACCATGGATAAAGTTTTCACTTTTTGCAACGGAAAAAAGTGGGCCGGTGAGCAACCTGGGCTTTGTTGCTCTGGGGGCAAACTCAAACTCCCTCCTTTAGACGAACCTCCCCAGCCGCTTAGGGACCTCCTTCTGGGTACAACTTCGGAGTCAACGCATTTTCTTGAGGCAATACGGAAGTACAACTGTTGCTTCCAGATGACGTCTTTTGGTGCGAAGGCTATAAGTGAGTGGGGATGGATGCCTACTTTCAAAGTGCAATGCCAGGTTTACCACTTAATGGGATCACTTTTGGCTGATCAGGGAGAGCCACCTCAGTTCCTACAAATCTACTTTCTCGCTGACTACAACGAGCAGGTTGATGCGCGTCTCGGCATTCTGCCTAGCGATATTTCCGTCGGTCCCCGTAGAGACATTCTGTTCCGTCTACAAGACATGCTTCACGAAACTAACATTTACACCCGAAGCTTAAAGTTTGCGTTGCAAAACAAATTTTCGCCCTATTTCAGCGTTGTCATCGATGCAGACAGACGCCCTCACGGTGAGCATGAGCGTCGCTTCAATGCTCCTGCATGTAATGAAGTCGCTGCAGTCATCCACGGTGAGGAGCATGACAGCCGTGACATTGTCATAAGGTTCCGGGGCGGTGGTCTGCGCCGCATAAGTGAAACCCACTGTTCATACAACTATCTCCAGTATCCACTTCTTTTTCCATACGGAACCGATGGGTACCGCTTCAAAATCCCAATATACCAGGCAAGCAGCGATTCCATGTCGACCTCAAAGACAGTCTCCTGTAGGGCTTACTACGCCTCCATTTTTATGGTTAGGGAGGGTGAATTTAACCACTTGCACTATTTCTTCGTTTCGCTGTTGACATGGCTGCAAAAATGGAGTCGGAGAGGTTAGGATACATCAAGTTAAACGAATCCATATATAGAACCTACTCCTACATTCAACTTCGTTATGGTCTGCCTTCTGATGGTGACCCACGCAATCTTAGCATTTTGCCTTCCTCTTACACTGGTGGCCCTCGATACATTTATGAAAGGACACAAGACGCAATGACCTATGTCCGTCATTACGGGAGACCTGATTTGTTCGTCACGTTCACGTGCAATCCGAAATGGGTTGAAATCACACGCGAACTTTTTCCAGGTCAGCAGTAATCACACCGCCCTGACCTAATTGCTTGCATTTTACTGTTAAAGCTGTGTAAGCTTATGGATTTAATCCTTAAAGGGCAAATCGTCGGACGCGTTAAGCGTCATATGTATATAGTGGAATGGCAGAAACGCGGTTTGCCTCATGCCCACATTCTGCTGTGGCTCAACGATAAGGTTGACGCAAACAAAATAGACGATTTTATTTCTGCTGAAATTCTGGATCCTGCGCTGGATCCTTTGCTCCACGAAATCATTAAAAACAATATGACACACGGCCCCTGTGGCGCGAATTACGAAAAAAGGTCATGTTGGTCAAGCGGCCCCACTTGCGCAAAGGGTTACCCCCGTAGATTTATCTCAGAAACGCAGACTGCGACGGATGGTTACCCACTGTACAGACGTGGAAGCCTCGCTGAGGGCGGCAGAACTGTGACAGTTAAGGGGCACACTCTGGACAATTGTTGGGTGGTGCCTTATTGCCCGCTGCTGTCCAAGACCTTTAGAGCCCACATAAACGTTGAATACTGCCACTCGGTTAAGTCAATAAAGTACATCTGCAAGTACGTTAATAAAGGCAGCGATGCTGCCGTTTTCCTGTATCCGGCGCGACAATTGCTTCGACGAGGTGGCCGATTACGTGTAGCTGAACGCTACCTCAGCAGTAGCGAGGCCTTTTGGCGAATTTTCGGATTTCCCATACACCAAAGGGCTCCAGCCATTGTGCAGCTTGCTGTTCACTTAGAAAATGGACAGAGGATGTACTTCACCGAACAAAACGCCCAGCAGGTTGCGGAAAACCCTAAAGACACACCCCTAACGGCTTTCTTTAAATTATGATTGATATACCCCCAAGTCCCGTCCTACTACATGTGGTCAAACAACCGGTGGGTTCGGCGAAAGGCTGGCTACCCTGTCGAGGGTTATCCCGATGTAAAGTCTAACTCTTGCCTTGGACGCGTTTATACTGTGCCCCCCCGCCCAAGCCAGCAAGAGTGCTTTTACCTCCGCCTTCTACTTCATGAAATTGCTGGGCCAACGAGTTTCACAGATATTCGCACTGTCAACGGCATAGAGTGCCAGTCTTATAGAGAGGCATGCTTCCGTTTGGGATTGCTTGAAGACGACTCCCAATGGGATGCAGCCATGGCGGAGGGTGAACTTCTCAGAACGCCATCACGGCTTCCAACGCTGTTCGCCATTTTGCTTTTGCGATGCGAACTAAGCGATCCTCTGTCGCTCTGGCTAAAGTACAGAGAATCCATGTCAGAGGATGTGCTGTTCTCCGTTCAGCGTAACAGCCCAGGAGTTGAATGCGGTTTCACTGATTTCATATTCAACAGAGCGCTGGTGGCCCTAGAAGATCATTACCAACTTATGGTTTACCACCACCACTCAGAGACGGTTTTGACACTGTACCAACTGAGTTATTGCGGGAAACATCCTACTTCAACGAGGGGCTGAACGCATACATTGCAGAAAACGAGCCCAAACTTCTACCTGATCAGAGGGTTGCTTTCACTACTATAACAGACAGGGCAAACGACTCCAGTTGAGGTATATACTTTTTAGATGCGCCCGGAGGAACTGGAAAAACCTTTGTTACTAAATTAGTCCTGGCAGAGGTACGGCGTCGTAGAGAGATCGCTATTGCGGTCGCATCTTCCGGGATTGCTGCGACGTTGCTACCGGGAGGTAGAACCGCTCATTAGGCTTTTAGGTTGCCGCTTGATCTATGCCAGTCACAAACTCCTCTCTGCAACATAACAAAGATTTCACCACAGGCTGAAGTCCTGCGGAGATTTTTTGGGGGGATGAGTGCACGATGGCACACAAGGGCGCCCTTGAGGCACTTGACCGAAGTCTCCAAGACATCCGCGACTCCTCCGACCCCATGAGTGGAGTAACTCTTCTCCTCGCAGGCGACTTTAGGCAGACTCTACCTGTTATTCCTAAAGGTACACGCGCTGACGCTGTCCGCACCTGCCTGAAGTTGTCTGCCCTTTAGCGCCACGTGGAGACTCTTAAACTGAACGCCTACTTGAATGGGGACCCCAGATCCGCTGACTTCGCACGGGACCTTCAATCTCTTGGGGAGGGGAAAATGCCATCTGACACACAGGGTTTTGTGCAGATGGATCAGCTTGCCACCACTATTGAATCATGATGAATGCAGTCTTCTACAAGTTATCCACTAATTTTGCCGATGCTGATTGGCTTGCTGGGAGAGCCATATTGGCACAGAAAAACTGTACAGTTGATTCCATCAACCTTAAACTGTTGGATTGCATTCCCGGGCAATGTCATGTTTATAAGTCCATCGACAGAACTTCCGATCCATCTGAATTAGCTGAGTATCCCATAGAAGTTTTGAACTCACTTCAGCCGTCCGGACTCCCACCTCATATTCTTCGGCTCAAAGTTGGTGCTCCGATTATGCTAATCAGGAATTTGCTCCCACCTAAACAGTGCAACGGGACTCGCCTCATTATTAAATCCCTTTCTCCGAACCTGATTGAGGCGACCATTGCAACTGGCCGCGGCAAGGGGGAAGTCATTCTGATTCCCAGGATGTATCTTCTTCCGTCAGACGCAAGCATGCCACAATTTCCCGTGAAGCTTTGCTTTGCTATGTCCATTAACAAATCACAAGGACAGACGCTTAGCATCGCAGGTCTGCATTTACGTTAGCAGTGCTTCTCTCACGGCCAACTTTACGTTGGGTGCTCACGAGTTGGGTCTAAGGACAGGGTTTTCATTTACTCTCCCAACAACTGTGCTAGAAACATAACCTACACGGAGGTCCTGTAGACAACCCGCCCGGTAGCGTTTAAGCGCCTTGCACACATATGCAGTCCGATTGCCTGGCATTTTTTTGTTTAACGTTAGGTCGTCGTAGTCTCCACTTGCTAAGACATCTTTGTAAAGGTTATCCAGCTCTTTTACTGCCTTCTGGCTTTCATACCTTCACCCGCCATCATCGCGTTTGTTTGTACACTATGATAACCTCACCGTATTCAGTTGCAACACAAGTTGCTAGACACATGAACACTGGCATTAGACATGATTGCCTCACTAAAGTTTCGGTTTCATTAACAGTTGATCGGAGCACTTGCAGTTCGTACCAGTGCATACAAGCACATTCACACCTGAGAAGCTTCGGAGTTCCTTTAATTGTCATAAAAGTTGAGTGTGTATACGAAATTCAGGCTTCTGCTTCCATATACACTTTACGGCTGCTATGGGTGAAACCTGTCAGCCTGACGGCTCTATTGTTTTGTTTGTAGTCGTGTAAAAAAACCTAAAAACACACGCCAAGTACGGTGACACCGGTCGGTTTTCATAAGCTCTCAGCCGTGATGTTGAATGCGACTGAAGAGAATGCACTTCTCCATTGCAATTCCGATGCTCGGCCTTACGGCTACCCCCGTTGCAGTTTTAATTGCTCTCAGCCGCGATGTAGATAGTGACAGATCAGAATAAAGGAAGTTATATCACAGAAATTTTGTTACTATGATACCCAGTCACTTTTTGCTCATCTCTGGGTTTTACGGTTCTGCTTTGTGGTCGTGGCAGCGCCGTCTTTTGGGCATAAGACGCGTCTTTTAGTTAGACAAGCGGTTTGTTTGTGATTGCGAACGACACATACTTTATGTCTATGGCTTTCTCACGGCACGTTTTCCCTTCAATCCCTATGTATTTTACAACTGAATCGTGGTTTCTTGACTACTTACCACAAGTGCTTCCAGTAATGCTTAACGGTCCAATTGGTTAAAGCAGTAACTGCTGCCAGCTTTTACTCACAGATTTCTTAGTAATGGCAAATGACTGATGCTACAGGGGTTTCCCGTTACTTCCTTCGATAACTTAGAATACTCGGGCCTGCATGATGCCTGGTTAAACTATGTGTGCATTGCGTTTCAACGTTTTGTAGAAACTTAGTTCCTGTCGACTTACAAAGCAGATATTTCAAAGCAACAACCGCCCCCAACACTTACTGTTACATCCCCGGACGCTACTGCAAGTATTATATATACATTATATATATATATATATATATATATATATATATATATTATATATATATATATATTATATTTATATTATATATATATTATATTTATATTATATATATATTATATTATATATATACATTATATATATTATATTATATAAATTATATATATATTATAAATTATATAATAAATTATATATATATAATATATATACATTATATATATTATATTATATATATATTATATTATATATAAACATTATATATATTATATATATAATATATATATATTATATTATATTATATATATTATATTATATATATTATATTATATATTATATTATATTATATATATATTATATTATATATATTATATATATATTATATTATATATATTATATATATATTGTTCAGATTGTTCATTATTCTAGATATCACGATCTCTCCCGGAAATTGTAACTAAGGTCTGCTCAGCGTAGTTGCACTGTAAACTACACGTTGCCTCCTCTGTGGTTGCTGAACAAATATACGCCCATACACACGAGCACGCATACACATGACGCAAACACTCATACACACCAGTACAACAAAATAGAGAAAAAAAACCTCACACCGATAACAAGAGCATCCAATCTAGCGCATAAATTAATTACAGCAAACCTAGTAAAAGATAACGGAAAATGAGAGAAACTGCAGTTAATTGTTTTAATGTCCTGAAGAGTGGAATGAATAATTACGGAAAAGTTTATCTGCGACAATCTAGAATTGAATATCAGAAATGTAACAACAATCAGTTTTTGACAATGTTTATTTCTATTAATCCTCTCTCTCTCTCTCTACACACACACACACACACACACACACACACACACACACACACATATATATATATTCTTTACTTCCCCTTCTTTCTTTTTCCTTTTCACTCGTCTCTCCTTCCATTTCTACATATAATTTCCGTTGAGTTGACCGAATTAATAGGTCAATGTCTCATGCTTACCCCGTCCTTCCTCAATATTAAGTTTGATAGAAAGAAATATAGAATGAAACCCTCTCACACCACTCCTCGCTACCTTCTCTGCTTAATTACATAAACTTGATACTACCCGTCAAATGTGTAAATTTTCATTTCATTTTTCGTTTCACCTTTTGAAAGTGATGTCTGATGATCCAGAATACTTTAAATGGTCTCTGGTGAAATAAAATATTACATGGAGCGTTAAAGTGATCTGTTTTTCTTTAAATTATATATATATATATATATATATATATATATATATATATATATATATAAAAATAAGTAATTCATCGACTCTAGAAGGAAACCAGAACAGAATGCACTGGACGGCCGTTTCGTCCTGTATTTGGGACTCATCAACAGTGCGCATCCATTACCGAGAATTGAAATTCGGACAGTTACGTTATCAGGCAAACGTCATACAAAATATACCAATTGGCCTCGGTGACGCAGAGGTAGGGGATCAGACTTGATATAGCGGCGTTTGATCACATATTCCGTGGTTGAACTCATACTAGTGTCTCTTTTACACATAGGACTGTGCTCCCACGAGCCACAAATATCCCCAAGCCGCCCCATCCAGAGCATTAGAAGCCGGTTCCAGCAAGGATATACAAGTGATAGAAATTAGGAGGATCTGAGAGAATTATAATTAAGTACACACACATTATTTATATATATATATACACTCTATATGTTATATATATATATATACACTCTATATGTTATATATATGTATATATACACTCTATATGTTATATATACACTCTATATGTTATATATATATACACTCTATATGTTATATATACACTCTATATGTTATATATATATATATATATACACACTCTATTTGTTATATATATACTCTATATATATATATACTCTATATGTTATATATACTCTATATTTTATATATATACTCTAGAATTTATATATATATATATATACTCTATATTTTATATATATACTCTATATTTTATGTATATATATATATACTCTATATTTTATATATATATACTCTATATTTTATATATATATACTCTATATACTCTATATTTTATATATATATACTCTATATACTCTATATTTTATATATATATACTCTATATTATATATATATATACTCTAAATTTTATATATATATATATATATATACTCTATATGTTATATATATACTCTATATGTTATATATATACTCTATTTATATATATATATATATATATATATATATATATATATATATATATATATATATATATATATATATATATATATATATATATATATACACTGCATTCTCTTCCATCAACAAATGCGGGTGAAATATCACATAAATGATGTTTGAAGAATATTGGGGACTATTTGTTAAGGTGAAGAAAAATAAATCTTATGTATCTAGCAACAGTGTTTAGACGTTTATAGCAAATATCTTTGTCCTGGGTTACTTTGTTTTCTTTTTAAGATTCGACGAAAAAAAAACTTCCAAAAGAAATTGCGGTCACTCATTGATTTTATTCATGAATATTCTTTATTTTTCAATTTCTCCAAGTCTGCCTTATTTTACATTGCAATCAACTTTCTTTTCTCCGACGAAGAATTCTGCTTTGCAGCCATTGCAATAATTGTTCCTGAAAGAAAGAAAAAAGGAAGCATATTAAGTAATACATGCTATAAAGAATATATTTAGTGTTTGTTAAGTGTATTTCAGTTCCCCTTATTTCTAAGAAGGAAATATTGAGAATATTATATTACGCGAGTCATCCAACAAGTGGAGGGACTCTATTGAAAAATGATATTTCAAAACTAGAACTTTTTCCCTGGGATCAAACCACGCCCTCTGGCACTAATGGAAAATATGTAAACACTAGCAAAGAATTTATTTCTTTACTTCTATCTATCGTTTATATCTGTCCATATCAATGTGTAACCACAGACAATATATATATATATATATATATATATATATATATATATATATATATATATATATATATACACGTAAAATGAGAACAAATGGTGTATAATTCCACTGTTTAAATTAAATTAGAGCTCAGAATAGAGAGAAATATTTATTTTAGTTAATGCATCTTTAAAATTAATTTAGTTAGCGAAGTGATTTCGCCATTTTATATCATTAACTTTACCAATTTACATTTTCTATGAATGATTCATTGTAATATACATTAAACTGCACCACATATTTGATATATATATATATATACATATTACGCAAATCATTCATACGAGAAGCCGATAATAAAGTTAATGATATGGCAAGAATCACTCTCGCAAACAATTTTTAATAATAAAATACATTAACCTCGAATCTGTTAATGAATGGTATGATCCTTGATCCTTGTTTATGAATGCCGGTTTTATCAAGTCTTGTTTTACTACTAGCTTTCAATCGTTTCATACGATCATCCTCAGGTAGGGAAATAGGCAAGTTTTTATATCCAGGTAATAACAGGACATCGAAAGATAAAGTGTAATCCGAAAGAAGTGTTTTTAGAAATGTGATATTGTTAACTGTAAGAATACTTTTGGAGCATGCAGTCACGACGCTGAGGTTGAATTTTAAAAATTTTTAAATTGTGCGTTCTTGTACTAATATAGTAATATGAGAATTCTTTTGTAGAAGTGGGTTTTTTTAGTAAAGGTGGCATGAACTAAATTGTTCAATAAATAGAGTAATGTCACAGTTATTATCAGGAATTCGCACGTCGGATCGGTTATTTTAATATCAATTATGTTGTGCGGGTTCAATTTATATTACGCAAATCATTCATACGAAAAGCAGGTAATGAAGTTAATGATATGGCAAGAATATATATATATATATATATATATATATATATATATATATATATATATATGAACATACAACGTGTATTAAGACGTGCGATACCCTGTCTACATCAGTCGCCGACCAGGGGTGATATCACGGTTTCGGTGGCTATGGCGGGACCGCCACCCCTGGCGCCACCAGCAGCGTTTGCCACCAGGCAGGGTATGGACATAAGCTAATTGATCGTTCCTATTTGTAAATTCTTGTAATGAAATAAATAAACGATTGTTACACGTTGCAGCTTCTATCCGTAATGAAATTTCCTGAACGCGTTTGCCGTTATTGACGCGCTCGTAAAAATCGTTTTGCGATTTTCATATATATATATATATATATATATATATATATATATATGAACGAATATAGTCTTAAGGTGTGCTATATTTATGGGATAAAGTGCTCAATATCAGAGATAGAGCGTGTGTAAATATAAAAGTCAACATTGAAGTTAAAACTTAGAGGCGACAGTCTGTTTCATGCTAGACGCAATCGTCATTCCACGAGTGCTTTTTTTTCTCGGCTATTTATATATACGGGTAAGTGGTGCATTGTGGGTAGTCTATTTTGGCGGTTATTTTGCCGGAAGTCGCTTATTTGTTTATTTATGTATTTATTTTTTTTAAAAAGTTTAAAGTTTTGACTTCAATGTTCACTTTTATATATATATATATATATATATATATATATATATATATATATATATATATATATAAATCAAATATTTGGTGCAGTTAAATATATATTTCAATGAATCATTCAGGCAAAATGTAAAGTTAATGATATAAAATGGAGAAATCCCTTCGTAACAAAATTTTAAAGATGCATTAATCTACTAATCACTCGATGAATGTTATGATCCTTGTTTTTTAAACTCTATTAGGTCTTCCTTAAATACGCAAGTACTTTCGACTGTATGTCCAGTCATCATCAGCCATGGAAATTATTTGTTTTTGGCAAAAATGCAGATAGCATCCAAGTCCAAAAAAATATAATGCGAAGCGTCATATGTTTTTTGAAAGGTATTATTGACAACGGATATAAACTTGTGGAGCGTGCAGTCGAAACGCTAAGGTTGAATTTTTTTTATATTTAAGAGAGTGTGTTTTTTGCTAATATGGCAATTTGAGAATATTTTGTTTTGTAGGAGTTTATCAACGTGGCATTTAACTAAATAGTTCAATAAATAGAGTAATGTCTCAGTTGTTATCCCGAAAATTTGCACGCCGGATCAGTTCTTTTAAATCAAATATGTGGTGCAGTTCAATTTATATTACAATGAATCATTCATACAAAAAGTAGATTAGTAAAATTAATGATATAAAATGGCGAAATCACTTCGCTAACTAAATTTTAAAGATGCATTAACCTACTAGTCACTAATTTACATATCATTCTCTTCATATCTGTCTCACAGTTTATCTGTCTATCTACAATGACGGACATCTTTAAGCAAATTTGTAATTGCAATATTTCTATTGTCTCTGTGATTATTCTAGAATTGTTATCAGTATTGTTATCTGTGAGAAGGAATGATTTTTAAATATATTTTAAAATAGAAATGCTTAATAAATTGCCTTGTTGATCAAATGCTCTGTCTTATAGCATTCTCAGCTGTAAGTTTGGATGTGTAATTGGTGTAATGGATCCGTGGTCGGAAAACGGATAGCCGAGTTCCAATTTCAGTCGGGTTCACTTATACGGAAATAATATTGGGAAAAACAGGAAGGAAAATGATAGATGATATCTTTTTATATGTGAAGAAAAGTATATACGAGGTCTGGTCAAAAATTATCCAGACTGTTGATATAGTAACGGAGCTAAAGTATGCAAAGTGCAAACGGTTGGCACAGATTGACATTGAATTCGCGCATACAAAGTTATAAATTTGTCACTCAATTCCGTAGTTTATAGCAGTGCTTGGAAGGAAAGTGTATAGAGGGTGGTCGTTTCACCATACAGAGATTGCAGTGACAACGGCTTGTGCAGGAATTTTTGGCCAAGCACAATATTCACCAGGTGCAAAAACCACATTATTTCCCCATATCTCGCCACAGGTCTGCAATGGATGAGGTGGAAGGTGAGAAAATTTGAAAGAAATTTAATTTACCATTGTCAGAAGGAATACATGAATTTTGTACATTAATTCATCTTTAACATATGCTAGGCCACAAAAATCTCCTGAGCCGACCAAGCATAGAAATGAATACAATATGGGAACCAGTAATAAGGTGTGCCAGAGAATAGCGATAATAACGACAAAAATTGCAATATGAGCTCTGGTAAAAACATGTAGTGATAATATCAAAAATTGCGATATGAGCACTGGTAAAAAAGTTGCTGAAGATATTAGATTTATAAAACCCAGAAAATTCATACACAGATGTCCTCAAGGACACATGGCACAGTGGATAAAGGCGTTAGTTCGATCCAGTGACAGGACCCAAAGAGTGTGAGTTCAATACCCGGTTATGGTTATTAAGGCAGTGGAGAACTTGGACAGGGGAATTAACAGGATATAACTGATAACTGACATCCATTAAACATGGCACGTGGAACAAGATATAAAGGGTTCAGTTCAACATTCCAACGTACAACGGCCGAAATGTTGTGATAAATATGGCGACAAAGATGATGACAATTGTCCGAATAATATAAATAATGCTCGTAAAATAATTGTTCTTTGGTAGGTGCTACAGGTCTGCAATTGATGAGGTGATTTGAAAGAAATTTAATTTACCATAGTCAGAAGGAATACATTTGAACACGTGAATTTTGTACATTAATTCATGTTTAACATAGAGCTCTCAAACGAAGAGAAAGAAAATTATTTTTTACATGTATACAAAAAGCTGAAATGAAAAAAAATCTCTTTATCTCTTCTTTTCATAGTCCTGAACGGTGCCACCACGCCGGCGTCTTGGTAGACAAAGTAATGGGTAATTATATTTCACAAAATAAAAGCAACCTAAACTGACAATAATTTGTGAATTAATGACACCAGAAGCGGTTTGATACTTACTTGCAAGTAGCTTCTGGATAAGCACTGTACATATCTATCTATCTATCTATCTATCTAAATCTGGTCATTTATAGCTCAATCTGTACATATCTGTCCATATCTATGTATGTATGTATGTATGTATTTACATGTATACAAAAAGATGAAAAGAAAAAAAATTATTATAGTGCTGTGAGAAAATATGTGATGTCATCGTGATTTGTTTCAAATGAAGTTAACTGGGCGGCTACGAAGTCTCTCCGGTGGCAAAGAGTACCTCGCTGTTGCTAGTATCTCAGGAGCAAAATAAAGGAAGATTTTTTTATCTCTTCTTTTCATAGGCCTGAACAGCGCCACCAAGCCGGCGTCTTGGTAGACAAAGTAATGAGTAATTATATCTCACAAAATAAAAGCAACCTAAACTGACAATAATTTGTGAATTAATGACACCAGAAGAGGATTGATGCTTACCTGCAGGTAGCTTCTGGATAAGCACTGCACGTTTGAAACCGACAGGGCGGAACAATGCAGTAAAAAATACGGCACTTTTCGTTTCCTGTATAAGAAAGGAAATTAAATGAAAAGTCAGAAATTAAAGACAGAAAAAAGAATAAAAGCAGAGATAATGGAAAGAGAAAAAAAAGGCCGAGATAATGGAAAGAGAAAAAAAAGACTTTAGAAAAAGAAAAAGAATAAAGGCCGAGATAATGGAAAGAGAAAAAAAAAAGACTTTAGAAAAAGAAAAAGAATAAAGGCCGAGATAATGGAAAGTGAAAAAAAAAGACTTTAGAAAAAGAAAAAGAATAAAGGCCGAGATAATGGAAAGAGAAAAAAAAAAGACTTTAGAAAAAGAAAAAGAATAAAGGCCGAGATAATGGAAAGAGAAAAAAAAAGACTTTAGAAAAAGAAAAAGAATAAAGGCCGAGATAATGGAAAGAGAAAAAAAAAGACTTTAGAAAAAGAAAAAGAATAAAGGCCGAGATAATGGAAAGAGAAAAAAAAGACTTTAGAAAAAGAAAAAGAATAAAGGCCGAGATAATGGAAAGAGAAAAAAAAAGACTTTAGAAAAAGAAAAAGAATAAAGGTCGAGATAATGGAAAGAGAAAAAAAAGACTTTAGAAAAAGAAAAAGAATAAAGCCCGAGATAATGGAAAGAGAAAAAAAAAGACTTTAGAAAAAGAAAAAGAATAAAGGTCGAGATAATGGAAAGAGAAAAAAAAAAGACTTTAGAAAAAGAAAAAGAATAAAGCCCGAGATAATGGAAAGAGAAAAAAAAAGACTTTAGAAAAAGAAAAAGAATAAAGGCCGAGATAATGGAAAGAGAAAAAAAAAGACTTTAGAAAAAGAAAAAGAATAAAGGCCGAGATAATGGAAAGAGAAAAAAAAAGACTTTAGAAAAAGAAAAAGAATAAAGGCCGAGATAATGGAAAGAGAAAAAAAAGACTTTAGAAAAAGAAAAAGAATAAAGCCCGAGATAATGGAAAGAGAAAAAAAAAGACTTTATAAAAAGAAAAAGAATAAAGGTCGAGATAATGGAAAGAGAAAAAAAAGACTTTAGAAAAAGAAAAAGAATAAAGCCCGAGATAATGGAAAGAGAAAAAAAAAGACTTTAGAAAAAGAAAAAGAATAAAGGCCGAGATAATGGAAAGAGAAAAAAAAAGACTTTAGAAAAAGAAAAAGAATAAAGGTCGAGATAATGGAAAGAGAAAAAAAAGACTTTAGAAAAAGAAAAAGAATAAAGGCCGAGATAATGGAAAGAGAAAAAAAAGACTTTAGAAAAAGAAAAAGAATAAAGGCCGAGATATTGGAAAGAGAAAAAAAAAGACTTTAGAAAAAGAAAAAGAATAAAGGCCGAGATAATGGAAAGTGAAAAAAAAAGACTTTAGAAAAAGAAAAAGAATAAAGGCCGAGATAATGGAAAGAGAAAAAAAAGACTTTAGAAAATGAAAAAGAATAAAAGCCGAGATAATGGAAAGAGAAAAAAAAAGACTTTAGAAAAAGAAAAAGAATAAAGGCCGAGATAATGGAAAGAGAAAAAAAAGACTTTAGAAAAAGAAAAAGAATAAAGGCCGAGATAATGGAAAGAGAAAAAAAAGACTTTAGAAAAAGAAAAAGAATAAAGGCCGAGATATTGGAAAGAGAAAAAAAAAGACTTTAGAAAAAGAAAAAGAATAAAGGCCGAGATAATGGAAAGTGAAAAAAAAAGACTTTAGAAAAAGAAAAAGAATAAAGGCCGAGATAATGGAAAGAGAAAAAAAAGACTTTAGAAAAAGAAAAAGAATAAAGGCCGAGATAATGGAAAGAGAAAAAAAAGACTTTAGAAAAAGAAAAAGAATAAAGGCCGAGATAATGGAAAGAGAAAAAAAAGACTTTAGAAAAAGAAAAAGAATAAAGGCCGAGATATTGGAAAGAGAAAAAAAAAGACTTTAGAAAAAGAAAAAGAATAAAGGCCGAGATAATGGAAAGTGAAAAAAAAAGACTTTAGAAAAAGAAAAAGAATAAAGGCCGAGATAATGGAAAGAGAAAAAAAAAGACTTTAGAAAAAGAAAAAGAATAAAGGCCGAGATAATGGAAAGAGAAAAAAAAAGACTTTAGTAAAAGAAAAAGCATATATTTTGAAATAAAAAAAGTACGGAAAGCAGAATGGGGGAGCAGTTGATGGGCGGCGGCAGAAATAGAAAAGATAACTAACCGGGGAAGGAAAAGGCGTGGAGTTTGTTGATACTAGTTATCTCTTTACTAACTATCTATTCTAAGTAACGGGGAACAAACAGCATTAATAATACTAGACGAAAATCTGTCTTGCAAACAATTTTAGTAATAAATTTATTTATATGTAAGGGGGTAGAAATGAAATGATTTGAAATAGACAACATTTTCTATTTCACTTTATATCTTCCCTTTTTTTTTCATTTTCTCACTGAAACCAAGTAGCCTCTCTGTTATGTCAGTTTTGTGTTTTCATGTCGTCACAACGGTATAGGCCATTATATATCAGGTATTAGCAGGGCGTAAGGGTCGCGGGAACTAACTAATGAAGGGATGGATAGCCAAAAACATGTCTTGCCAATATTTATTATTATTAATAAATGTATTTATAAGTAAGGGTGTACAAATGAAAAGATTTGAAATTGATAAAATTTTCCATTTCACTGAAACAGACGTTAAACATTTATATCTTTCCTTTTTCCTTTTTTTTCATTTTCTCAATGAAACCATGTAGCGGCTCTGATATGTCAGTTCCGTGTTTTCAAGCGGTCAAAACAAATATTATTTGTAAGGTATTGGCAGGGCGTAATGATTGTGCAAACTAAGGCATTGAGGTTTTTTTTAAGCGTTTCACCAAGGCGGGAAGCCAATAGCACGCAAGAGGTTTCAGAGAGTTGGAGCTAGAGAAAATAGGAGTGATAGAGGAAAGGATGAAGAGAAGGATAGGGGATAGATCAGGGCATCTGGAGACGTTGATTGACATTACATTTGAATAGGTGGAGATTATACCTATCAGGGAAACAGGAAAATGGGAGGGAGTTCCACAGGCAAGAAGTGCGAGACATGAAGCTATTGGAGTAGAAGAGACGGCTACATTTAACAGTTTTGACAATGAAAGGGTGAGAGCGAGATGCCAGCCTAGTAGAACGCTTAAATTCATGAAGTCTGGGAACCAGGGAAAGCAGCTCCTCAAAGCAGTTACCATGAAAGTATTTGTAAAAAAGACAGAAGGAAGCGACGGTGCGTGTGTGTGAGAGCGACTGAAGACGAGATGCTAGATCAGGGCCAATTAGGTTGCATATCCGTCTCTGGATCTTATCAAGAACCTTGAGACAAACATAAGGGGCACCAGACCTTATAAGGCAGCAATACTCCATGCAAGGGCGAATGGTTGATTTGTAGATTTGAAGGATACTAATTATACTATTTCCTTTATCATTTAAAATTGATTATTTTATTCCTTTATACTAGTCAAATCCCCGTCTTACGAATATTTCTCTTAATAACAATAATAATAATTTCAAAATTATTTAGCCGACGATGTTATTTTATTTATTGTAACTGGGTTTTTGGAGATTGCCTTACTCGCTCGATACTGTGCGTCTGAGAAATACCATAATCGCAGTCACCATTTTTTTTCAGCCTTTTGGCTAGGATCAAAGTGTAGTATCTGTCCTTGGAGAGGTAACTACCTTTCATCTCATCAGTGACTGTCTTCGGACAAAGCTGAACTGAAAATATTATAGTTATTTCTTTATTATTTTCAATTTTATTCCTTCATATATTTCATATATTTTCATTTTACATATTTTCGTTCTAAACTTTGGTCACGACTGTAAATAAATTTGTTGCGTAGAAAGACTGTCTAACCTTCTTTACACTCTGACTAAAGCATGGACCCTATTACTTAAGCAATGCCAATCCGTTATGAGTAGAGCGTCTGGAACTGTGGTAAAAGTGGGTCGGAAATGGCCTAGTGCTTGCCAGTCGTATGCTTGCTGCACGGAATTACTGTATTCTCAATCCATGTTCTCACGTGATGAAACTCTTCTTCACTCAACCTTTCGTTTCAAGTGTTTTCCTTACAGTCTTACTAACCAGCAACTATAAGCGTTATTCTAACTTATAACAATGGCGACGAAGATTCGGAACACATTTGACAAAAAGAAATTTGAAGTTGTGAGGAGTTTTGGACTCACGTCAAACAAATCATTGCTGCAGATATTTGTGGCCAGCAACTTGATTGGGGAAAGGAAACATTACATCAAATGTGTCCTGCTTTCAAAAGAGAAAAGGTGCCATTCTCCAGTATAACAATGCAAGGGCACACCCTGCAAAACAAATCCAAGAAAAACAAATAGAGTAGGTAAAACTGAAGGTTCTCCCACAACCTCCATACTCCCCAGGTTTAGCACCTGCAGATTTTCATTTGTTTCAATCATTAGAACACCTGATAAGTGACAGAATATTCAAAAACAAAGGTGTCATGGATCTTTCAAACCGAGAAAATCTCAGATTTCATTGGAAAAAAACAAACTCGTAACATAAAGAGCTTAGAAATCGTGGTAAAACATTTAGTGCAAAAAGAGCAACAAATGCTACAAATATTTCAACTCTAGAAAAGGATATTTGAAGTAATTTTGCACAAGTCAAATGAAACTAGAACGACAATTTCATTCACGCTTGATATGATCGTAAACTTTATTGGCCAATTTTTATGTAACTCTCAAGCTATTACGTTTTTGTCGTAATATAGATGTGACACCCGTCTTTTTTTGGTCACGACGCCAAATGTGACGCCGTCCTTTGTGACGGGCTAACCCTGGGACATCGGTTGAAGACTTGTTGGATTCTAGTACCAACTTGTCGTACTCGGCTCGCTTCCAACGCCTGGTCACCGAAGCAACGGCTTTGATCTCGATTCAACCTACCCACGTTGTGATTTGATCTTAGGTTGACGAGATCAATCAATCGTCGGGCCGTAGTGCCAGCTGAATCCGGGTCAAGGTGATACTGCACAATAATTGTAGACAAAAAAACAAAAAACAAAAGCACAAACAACAACTTCAAGGCGAGCGACTGGTTAGGAATAGTGATTAATTTTATGTCGGTTTGTTGAGTTACAGGAGTGCGTCTCTCTCTTTCTCTCCCAGCCCAGAAAAAATGTGGATTGTAACACTTTTGCGTTCTTAGCTAGCTCTGGATATCTGGGTTGTTTTTCAATAAAGTCGGCTCTGGTGGAAAATATAAGTCAGACCTCTATAATTTGTTCTTGGTTAGAAGTCTAAGTCGAAAACTTGCTTTGGTGGGAAATCTAAAGTCGGACATCAACAAATTTGTTCTTGGTTAGAAGTCTAAGTCGGAAGGCATGGAATCGTGCGGTCACCTGTGCGAGGCGTTATCTTCCGAGTCCCCTTGTCTCTTGGGCTCGACTGGATCTCTCTGCGAACTGCACTGCTCTTGGACTGCACTGCCAAAAACCAACTTAACTCTCTTTAAAACACCCGAAGACGTTTGCTTATATGGACGCCGATCAAACCCGGCGTGGGTCGGACGTGGTGTGGCCACCACGTTGATTTCAAATCCCCAATAAGGATTTTCTTTGTTTTCGGTCAGAAACACTTATCATTTTCCATTTTCGGAAATCTTCTTCCACTCCCACCCTCTTCTGCTCTCATATGGTTATCTCACCATACTTTAGAGGGCGTCAACAGTTTTCCCACTTCCTCGCAGCAACATCTCATACCAATCCTCTCAATGGGCGGTGGCAGGCCTCCTCCCTGCGTCACATGATCACCTCCGCATGGATATTCGGCCAATAGGCGTCAAAATAGTGTGAACCTGATAATCTCAATTTTTATCCAACTTCACGGCATATGGAATTCCTCAATCAAGTTTTTCGCCAACATTAAGTGGACGGAATTTTTTGCGAAATTGGGTTAATTAAAAAAAATCCAATAACATGTCTTTTGTTATCACAAACGAATTTCAACAGAACACAAATGTCTTGTCCAACCGACATCTCCTCAACTCAGGGTTGGGGCTTTGTGTGCGGTCGGCAGATGACCTATTAAATCCTTTCCCGATAATATAAGTTTTGGCTATCATGACACAGTTAATGTTTTATCTGCCCAAAAAAACTCTGGGATTCATCAACTAATTTTTACGACAATGACCATCAGAATTTTCGCCGTCCCGTTATCAAAATAACATCGCTTTGTGGGTGGCTTTTTTTTTCTTTCTTTTATCATCTAAGTTGTTAAGTCTTGTCCCTCTCTTTTTTTCTTTTCTTTCTCCTTTTCCTTCCTTTGTCCTCGCAGAGAATTCTCATCATTCTCTGATAACACTGTTGTCACTATAACACAGTCAATGGGTATCCATTCAAAACTCTGGGAACATTTGGCATATCTCAGCGTCAAACTTCCGCGAGAAAGTAAAAATTACCATCCTGATTCGCACCCGAAAACAACAAAATAAAAAATCCCTTTACCCATCCCCTGCTTGGAGAAAATAACGAAACAAAAAGAATATCACTCAGTATGTCTTTCGTTCTTTCTATCGGTTTAAGTAATCCCCGTAATTAACTTCTGTGGTTAATTAATTGGTTAATTAACCTGCCGTTTCTAAATAGTGTTACATAGAAAGTATGAAGAAATTTTCAAAAAATATTGTCCATTTCAAATCTTTTTAATTGTACCCCCTTACATATAAATAAATTTATTACTGAAACTGTTTGCAAGACAGATTTTCGTCTAGTATTATTAATTCTGTTTGTTCCGTTTCTTAGAATAGATAGTTAGTAAAGAGATAACTAGAATCAGCAAACTACATACCTTTCTGCTCCTGTTAGTTATCTTTTCTATTTCTGCCCCCGCCCTCCAACTTCTCCCCCATTCTGCTTTTGCACTTTTTTATTTCAAAATATATTCTCTTATTCTTATTCGCTCATAGTTGCTGGTTAGTAAGACTAAGAAAAAACACTGGAAACGAAAGGTTGAGTGAGGAAGGGTTTAATCACGGTTGCCCAGATGAAAAAAACAATTGTACGTTTACTATTAGAGAAATTGTGTCCATCGAAACACGAAAAAAAATTACATTTCACCTGAAAAACTAGAAAATATATTTGATGAAACTGTTAATTGTGTCTAAAATTTTCAGTGAAAGAAGTTCCCTATTTCATACACGTTGGTAATGCTTAAATCTGGCATGAATAGAGGAAGATTTTATTACTTATGCTGCTATTGTCAATTCTTACGTCAATCAAATATTGGAAATAAGCACACAATTGTGGTACTAAGAAATTGTAGTAATCCAGTTGTAGCAACAAAAACAAATGAAAATAGTACTTTTACAGTTTCATTCCCGCCTGATGCAGTTGCGAACTCCATTAGCGAATTTTATACAAATCTGACGGTGTTATGTTTTTGTTGTATTACAGAAGGTACAATTTGTTTTTTAAAAGAAGGAAAAAAAAAGATTACAAGGACTTGCCAGATACTTTTAATTTTAAGGAAATTGTGTCCTTAAGAGTACGAAAAATAATTCAGTGAAAGAACCTCCCTATTTCCTTCACGTCGGTAATGATTAAATAAAAAATGGCCGAACATTTTATTACTTATGCTGGTATAGTCAATTACGAATGCAACAAATTCATCTCTAGATATATTTAAATGTTTAATTTTTGTGCAAGCGTTTACTTCGAGGGAAAGGCGCGGAAATTCGTCTGTACATTCTAGCAAAATCTGAGCAGGACCTAAAATTAACCTTACGCATATTGGCAGAAGAATTTTAAAGAATTCTAAATTTAAGACATTATACTAAAAAAATTTCAAGCAAGGATATTGTACAGGTGTAGACATTGCGACCAAATATATTTGCTATTATTGTATTATTAATTCATGTCCCTCATGTTTTTAAATGTTTTCTTCGAAGATTTTCTTACTTATGCTGGTCAATTCTAACGTTGTAAGGAGTTTTAGAATCACATCAACCAAGGACTGGAAATAAACACACAATTGGGGAACTTAGAAATTGTAGTAATCCAGTTGTAGCAACAAAAACAGCAAATGCTAGAAATATTGGAACACCAGACAAGGATGAGGATGTTTGGAGCAATATTGAAGAAACCAAATGAAACTAGTATCAAAATTTTATTTACTTCTGATGCGTTCGTAAACATTATTGGCGAACTTTTATATAACCCTGACGATGTTATGTTTTTGTCGTAATATAGAAGGTACGAATAAATTTTCAAAAAACGATTGCCAAGGCTGGTCATGTGAAAAAAAAAAGTATTTTTACTTTTGAAGAAATTGTGTGCATCAAAGATCGAAAAAAAATATTGTAATTACATTTTTACTTGAATAAACAGGAAATATTAGGTTTCATGAAACTCTTAATGTTGTGTAAAATTTCCAGTGAAAGAAGCTCTATTTCAAACACGTTGTCTCACAAATGTGCCACTGTCTGTAAGGTTAATTATGGGTCCTACCCAAATTTTGTTAGAAGGCAAGAACAAAGTTTTGCGTTTTGGTTAACCCTTGCCCAAAATTTAAACATATCTGAGGATAGATCGTTCAATTTAAATTTTTTCACATTCGCAATTGACAGTATCAGCATAAGTAAGAAAAATCATCGTTTTTGTGAGATAAAAACATTGCTGATGTGCATAAAATAGGAATCTTCTTTCATTGATAATCTTCGACTAAATGCGCTGGCGAATCTTATGTTTTTGATATGTTCCGGAAAGGGATATATTTGTTCGAAGTAGCTAAGCCGTTTTGGCTACTGTAACCGGATAGTCGTAGGCGATGTACCTCCACATCAGTCTGTATTTATGGCTGACACCAGACAATCATATTACTGTGCGGGGGAACCCAGGTGTATATATATTCATTACATCAGTTTTGTTCTTGTCCTAAGTATTATCGTTTATTACCAACCTTCGTTTGATTATTCTATTCAGAAACCTTCCCTAGTGTACAACAGTCGTATTCATATAAAATAAAAAAATTTATTGTAACCTAATTGCATACAATAATGGATCATATGCTATATAGGCGAACAATTGAAAATAAATACAATGTAGCGACATGTGAAAATGAATCATTCCATATTAAATAAATCAGCAATGTTTTACGATAATTTTAACATCAACGCATTCAACATTATGGATAAAAAAGTAGTATGTTTAATATAGCGTTTCTTTCAAGATTTAGCATGAGTAAAACGAATTCACGGATTTGGACGAAAAAATAAACAGAATGACATCAAAAATTCGAAAATTTTTCATCCTTTAATAGCCAGTTTAATTTGAAACTTATATAAATGTAGGTAAAAAAAAGGAAACTTTTATAAGATAAGTTTGACAGAGCGCTGCTCGGAACCCCAATCAGATTTTCCCCCCTACTTCCCGATCGGGGGTAATATGCGCCGGCCCTGGCTATAATTTTTATAATTTTAAATAATATAAGAGAAAGATTTTCCAACAATATATCATACGTGTATCGTAAAATTACGAATATGAAATTTAAAGAATGTATTAGCCTGTGGCCACTACCTGAACCCTAGTGTTCCAGGGAACTCCAGTTTAGAAACACTGGTCTAA
The DNA here is from genome assembly GCA_964036315.1 of Acanthosepion esculentum. Taxonomy (NCBI): domain Eukaryota; kingdom Metazoa; phylum Mollusca; class Cephalopoda; order Sepiida; family Sepiidae; genus Acanthosepion; species Acanthosepion esculentum. Next base: position 29,763,512 of record OZ038506.1, on the reverse strand, counting down.
GCTATAATTAAAACCTATAATCTTGGTAAATTTTCAAGTTTTTATATGAAATCAAGAAAATATGAATTTTTAGAAAATTGGTCGTAATATATGAAAACAATTGCTCAGTATAACCTGACGCCAGTAAAATATGGCTTAATTTCTAACAACGATTTAAACTGAAAGTTAAATGATACTAGGTTTTATCGTGAAAATGGTTCACTTAAAATTCGAAAATACTGTAACTTCCGCCCTTCCGTCCGATAAATTGTCAGACATTAGTTTTCGATACATTGTCGTAACCGTCAATTCACACATCCAGAAGCAATCACCATGGTTAGATATGTTTCTCTTATTTCCGACTAAATTTATTTTTGTTAAAAAATAAAGTAATACTTGTCTCAAATTACATTAAATATACTTTAAATTTTCTAATTTTCCTAAAAATAACATTTGAAAAAAAGTATAATTGAATTATACAAGATTTTTAAACGGAGAATTTCCCTTTTGTTTGCCAAACTGACATGATTGATTTTATGTAAATTTTGGTGACTCAAAAGAAAAAAAAACAAGATTTTTAACTAAAATTTCGGACGTTCTAGAAAGGATTAAATTTTTTAAAAAAAAATTCAAAAACTACTTTGCTCTTTTCTCTTAATAATAACAAACATTTAGACAATAAAAAAATGTTTAATCTAGTTTGGGGCCTTTTTTCATCAGGGAATGCTCTTTTTTAGCGAAGTAGTGAATATACCTAAATCATACTAATCACTAAAGTCTTTGACTTACCCAATATTGGTAAAGCGACAGTGGCCGTGACCAGCAGTAGTAGACAGGCAAAGAAAAACTTCATGTTGTCTTGGCGGGTGTCGTCTTTCAGTCACTGCGAATTTTGTTCACTTTCGTCTGGAGCTGCTCTTGATTTGTGTTTACTGGTTCAGTCGTCAACGGCTTTTTATTTCTGAAGCATCAAATAACCGGAAGTAGAACAAGTGAAAGTGGTAGGGGAAGACACACTGAAAGACGGGGAGGGGGGTCTGAATAAGAAAAGTCTTATTGGCACAGAAACAGATTTTCTTTCACTCTCTTTCTAAATATATATTTATATATCTTTATTTCATGCAAACATTACAGTCAAATTGATCCACACACAACCTTATAAATATGAAAGAATGTGGGTGGGAAGGTTTTGGTGTGAGTGCATGTGTCAGATAGTTTGAAAAGAACAGTTAAGAGAATTTTCCCAGTTTTATTTCACATCCGGGTGACTGTGGGAGTGTTGCTCTTCTTGTTCATATTAAGATAATTTATTGTAAATAAAGAAGAAATGACAAGTAAATTTCCTATGTAATTATGATTGACGAATATGTGTTAGAGTGGATCTAAAGTGGTCGAATAACAACATATATAAAAAGACAAAAGACAAAAGACACATACACTTGTTTGATTAATGACTGTTATATATTCGGTCAACAAGGCATAGGGAATATATATATATATATATATATATATATATATATATATATATATATGTATACACAGATGAAAGTTTAAAAAAAAAGACCTTATGCAGCTGGAATTTATAAACAGAGACCATAACATTCATTTACAGGTTCGAGGTTAATGCCATTTATTAAATTTGTTTGCGAAGATGTATTCTCGCCATTTAAATCATTAACTTCAATATCTGTTTTTTTATGAATTATTCATGTAATATAAATTGAACTGCACCACACACACACACACACACACACACACACACACACACACACACACACACACGTACATACGTATATATATATATATATATATATATATATGTTCAAACAGGTTTGGTTAAATAATTTAGACATGTCATGTCGATTAGTTTTCGTTGTGATTCTTTCAAGTTTGCCGATTAATTTTTGGTAGACTTAGAAAATTGAGTAAGAGAAATAACAAGATTTTCTTTCGGATACATTTTATTTTCCCAAGTGTCTAAAATATTTAACCAATATATATATATATATATATATATATATGTATATATATATATATATATATATATATATATATGAGAGAGAGAGAGAGAGAGAGAGAGAGAGAGAGAGAGAGAGAGAGAGAGAGAGAGTTACACCACGGAATTTGTGAAGAGCGGCGCTATATCGAGTCTAATTCATTACCTCTTTCGTCCGATGGTACAGGTCTGGGTTCAATTCTCGGTAGTGGATACGCACTGCCGATGAGTCCCAAGGATAAGACGAAACGGCCGTCCGGTGCATTCTGTTGAGGTTTCTTCTGGACTCGATGAATTACTTAATTATGATCATCTGAAATTCTCCTAACATTTCTATCACACACACACACACACACGCACGCACACACGCACACACACACACACACACACATATATATATATATATATATATATATATATATATATATATATATATATATATATATGAATAAATAGAGAGAAGAGGAAACAATATTCTTAATTGACGCGTTTCGTCCCCTGAAGGATTTTATCAAGGCAATGTTCCTTGATAACGTCGCCTTGATAAAGTCCTTCAGAGGACGAAACGCCTCAGCGAAGAATAATTTTCCTCCTCGTCTCATTTTAGTTATTTTATTCCTTTACATATACACTCTATCTGAAAATAATTTACACACACACACACACACACACACACACACACACACACACACACACACACACACACACACACACACACACACACACACACACACACACACACACACACACACACACACGCACACGCACTCTATCTCTCACACACAAACACATATATATATTATGAAAAAGGAAAAGCAAAACTATTATTGTTTACTTTTTGGGGGGTCAGTTAAAAGAGATTGGGGAGAACGGAGATCAAGAGACAACAAGGCACATCGTAAAAATGGCGAAAGATTCTCAGTGAGATATAAACCTAAACAATTTTATTAAAATAAAATACAAGATAATTTTACTGAATTTGGTGGGTTTTGTGCCCGGAAGAAGGGATAATAGATTTCTGAACAAGTAACTTTTCTTTTTTTTCCCCTAAAATCAGTGGTAGTTGCAGGAAAAAGAACAATAAATAATTTGAAAAAACAAAACAAAATGGAAAACTTGACTTTTTCAGAGAGAAACTCGATATTAAAAAAAAATTAATAATAGAACTCATATTAATGCCGAGATAATTTCATTATTTTTAGATAAAGGTGTAGATGTTGATACCGAGGATGAGGAAAACAAAATACCGCACCAAACTTAACACTTTCACTGCTACTCATTTCCCCAGTGCAATTAGATACGAAACTACCATGACGTAGAGAAAAATCGAGGCTGACTAATAATTTGCATGATAGAACAGTTAAAATTTTCCGTATTTTACGATAGATGGCGCAACGGGACACTTATGCCAGCGGTATGCAAAAAACGTAGGTTTCCGTACTTAGCCAGCTGGAGCAAGATAAGAAAAACAAAGATCTCCGTAATTAGCAGCGGAAGTGTTAATTGTAGCGCTAGAGCGCTTAAGAGAAAATTGTGATGATAAAATAAATAATCTCCTTCCCTCTGCTAGCAAGGAGATGGGCGCGTCAAACATGCCATATCTCAACTCTTTTCTTTTTATGTGTCGTGTCCCTTCAGAACGTAGACGATCATGGCTCTCCACTTCCCCTTATCCCTTTTGGCTCTCAATAAGTTTCGTCCCTCTGCCACCACCCTCAGACCACGTTCTGTCATCCACTTGCTTAAGCTCGCCAGGTATATCATGCATTGCTTTCTCTTGTCTCTCTTTCTCTCTATTCGACCTTTGAGTATCAGATTTTGCAGGCCCGCCTTTCTCATTACGTGTCCCAGAAACTTTATCTGCCTCTTCCTGGTGTTGTATAAGCTTCCTCCTTGTTTGCATCCTCTCCAAAACATCATCGTTGCCCACACGCTCGGTCCATGGTATCCTTAGCATCCTTCTGTAGAACCATACCTCCGTTGCCTCTTCTTCATCTTTGAGGAGACCGTCCAACATTCGCTGCCGTAAAGGAAGACAGATGTCACGTAGCGGCTCAGTACTCTTTGTTTTGTTACCAAAAAAATCCTCCTGTCTCGCAATACTCTTCCTAGATTTTGGAATGCGTCCTTGGCCATCCCAGTACGTCTACGGATTTCACATCTCAGTGTGTACCATTAACTAAAGTACCCGGCGTTCAGTGGAAAGGACATTGAGAAAGACATATTCACCTTTGAAAATTGCGTTTCTGGTCTTGGATCAAAGGCCACGAAACTGCATTGTTTAAGTGGCTGCGTTGCAGATTAAGACTTACAGATAATTCAGTATATCACTATCAATGAAGAGAAATATGATGCGGTTGTCTAGATATTGAAAGAGGAATATCTGGATAGCAGCTGCAATATGAATGAAATCTCCCGCCAAATAGATGAAGCCAAACCGTCGTTAGACTCTGAATTCGTCAAAGTCAAACAATATTTGACAATAATCACGGCTGGTCTTTATGAACTGGGGCAATCGTTTAAACTGAATTTTATACTCCTGAAATAAATGCCTGGGCTTCCTCAGTTGTTCAACACTGCCCAGTGGGCTAAAGACAGGGTTTATCCATACCGAAGATACAAATTATCCCTCATGGAGTCAAAGTTTTTACAATTCTAATGAGCTGATAAAAACATTAATAATTACTAGAAATTGATCTAACAATAATATTAGCAAACCCAATTTTCCAAGAAACGAATTACTTCAGAGATACGATGTAGTAGTCTGAAAAACCTATTTCGGCATTTGAGAGAGAGCTGTTCAAATGTTGTTTCTATTCGGGTGTGGTTCATTGGAGCGCACATTGTCCCAAGTTTGCATCCCGGGAATCACGATTAGCTAGACGTAAAGGGAAGAACCTATGCTCACTTTACTTGAATTTTAGACACAAAAGCATTGGATGTAAAGCTGACGGGGATGAATTACTATATAAGCGTAAATTTTGTAGTCCAAAGGCACACGCTCTTGACAAGTGTCAAGGCTGATCTCTACGAAATGAGGAACTCGTTTAAACTGAATTTTATATCCCGGAAATAAATACCTGAACTTCCTCAGTTGTTCAAAACTCCCCAGTGGGCTAAAGACAGGGTTTATCCATACCGAAGATACAAATTATCCCTCACGGAGTCAAATTTTTTACAATTCTAATGAGGTGATAAAAACATTAATAATTTCTCGAAATTGAACTAACAATAATATTAGCAAACCCAATTTTCCAAGAAACCAATTCCTTTAGAGGGCCGATGGGGAATTCTGAATAACCTATTTCGGCATTTGAGAGAGGGCTGTTCAAATGTTTCTCTTCGCCTGTGGATCATTCGAACGTCCATTGTCCCAAGTTTTCATCTCGGGAATGACGATTAACCGATTAGCTAGACGTAAAGGGAAGAACCTATACTCACTTTGCTTGAATTTTAGACACAAAAGCATTGTAAAGGTAACAGGAATGAATTACTATATAAGCGTAAATTTTGTAGTTCAAGAGCACACGCTATTGTATCATGCCCCACTCATCGGCAAAAATGCCTAAAAGCTAAGAGGCGTTTTAAGGAAACAACCAAAGGAAAAAATTGGATTTTACCGCTAGTAAGCCTAGAAGTAATTAAAGGAAAGATGACTTCGTATTATAGACACAGTCAAAAATAATTTTTCACAAGATGTCTTGAATAAAGTTCAAGGTAATAATTGTCTTGTCCCTCCACTGATTTTCAAGTGAAAAATTTTTAGGTTCACAATTTAAAATATTTAGGGAAGCAAGGATGTTTGATATAAAAATTAATACGGAAATTCCTTCTGTACCTGTTTTCATAGGTAACAATTTTAATATCGATTTTAATTTTCAAGGGTTCCACCAAGTAGCAACTTTTGTAAAAAAATGAATTATAGGTTAGCTGTAGATTATATTAAATGCAACAAACCTACGCCTGTGCAGGGTCTGTTAGAAGTTGATCTAATAAAATATATGGGCCCTCTACACATGATTAATTGTATGCAAGGTTATATTTGAGAAACCCTGATAGGAGATTCCATTTTGGGGATATAACTAATTTCTTATGCACAACCCAACTATTTATTATTTAGGAGTTCATTCATAAACAAAGTAAATTTTGTTTTAGAACCAAAAGAAGAGACATGTATAGCCCTTTGCTGAATGTTTCGAAGAGTAGTGTTTAGTAGAACGTAATTTGGAGAAAATGTTTAGTGTGGAAATCCAGGGGTTGACGGATGATGAAAACTCCGTTAGCGACCACGCTAAGAATAAGATCAAACAATTTAAGGACTCCATAAAATATAAAATTAATTGTTTTTGCGTAAAGTTGCCATTGAACAAGTCGTGTTCCTTCCAAACATGCTGTGGAATTAATGTATTAAATAGGCTAGCAAAGAGATTGAAGCAGAATCATTTTTACGGTAAGGTTCCCCTTGAACAAAACCCATGGCCCACTCAAGGTAGAAGGTTACGTTAATGGGTAGTTTATATGGATAGGATAGGAAGATAAGGAATGGCACTAAACTTAAACAGGCTAAGATTGTAGTGATTGGGGAAACTTGGGAGTCTGTTCCATAAGGCAACGGTTCGCGGGAAGAAACTGTTCGAGCGGAACTTACTTCCTACTGATGGAATACGGGGGTAATGTGGAGGGTTTGGTACTTTGTAAGTGACATGGCAGTTCCTAGCCGTGAAGTTTAGACTTGGTTGAACCAGGAGACGTAGTTCGTCTGAGCACTTTTCACGGTAATAGCGATGAAGCAGTGAGAAACTCTCCACATCCCTTCTGTGGGAGAGAGAGAGGTCTGAGGGTGGAAAATAATTCTTTTCCAACAAGGACTCGGAGACGCTTTTCAGCTATATCAAGACTGGAAAGTTAAAGGTCTGGGCAGCTCCGGCCCAAACATGACAACAGTACTCGATTTTCGGTCTGATCTGAATGTAGAGGATAGCATAAGGAGTCAAGTTCTTACTGTACCGATACAGGGAGCCGATCATTTTTACAGCATCTTTAACGATGGATCGTATATAAGAATTGCACTTGAGATCGGGTGTGAGTTTGAGGCCCAATATCCTCTCGAGAGACGGTGCCTCCTCGAGGGGACATCCGTTCATCGTGACGGGCGGTAGTTCGGGGTCTGGTCGAAGGTGATGGAATGTAACCAGTTTGATTTTAGAGGCATTGAATGTAACTAACCAGTTATTTCCCCACTGAGAAGTTAGTGTTAGAACGGAAGAAAGGTCAGCTGCCGATCTTGGTTCGTCAAGACTTTTAGAGATGCGCCCGTATACCGTCGTATCATCGGCATAGACGTTTACAAATGCTCGGAGCATATTTTTTGGTAGATCATTTAGAAAGAGTGTTAGTCCGAGTAGTGACCAGTGGGGGACGCCTGCATTGACCGCCAGGTTCTTGGAGGACTGGCCGTTAATAATTACCTTCAGGAAGATGTAGGAAGGATATTGTAATAGAGAAAACTCTTCCAGTGATTCCATAGCTGGAGAGTTTGTGTAGCAAACCTTTGTGCCACAACTAATGCCATGTTCCTTGCGGTTTGTGCGACGTCAAAGGCGTCACTAATTATGTGCAAAATGGTAGTTAGGACATCAGCAGTGGACCAGGCTGATCGAAAACCATACTGCTTGTCGCACAAGAAGCTGTTCCTATCCAGGTGCTCGACGACCTTCTTGTTGATTAAGGCCTCAAAAGCTTACTGAGGAGACTAATGGGTCTATACTTGGATGGTGAGAATCAGTTGCCGCGTTCTTGAAGACCAGGCATACGTTTGCCACCTTCCATATACTTGGGAAAGATTTCTTCTTAAAGCAGTGGTTAAATCTCTTTGCTAAAATCGGGGATAATTCTAGGTTGATATTCTTAAGGACGACCACTGGAATTTTGTTTGGGTCAGTGGCTTTTTTGGGCTTGAGGCTTTTGATAAGTCTAGAGATAATATAATTCGCTAAGACCTGTTAGAAATTAACTAACAACACAAGTGCAAGAGCAAGGGTGACGGAAGCTTCTAGACCCATTCCCTCAAATACCTATATCCACTCGAATTAGCTCTGACTTTTTATACCTTGAAGGTATAAAATGTGAATGTTCTTGAAGATTCTTGTGATTTGATGAGAGTTGTCAAAGATCGTGTCAGAATCCGTTCGTGCCTTCATAGTTTTCAATTTAGAGCGTTGTTTTAAGAACAGCACTTTTTCTGTATAATGGAAACGACTATTTTGTTACAATAGTCGGGGTGAAGATAAAACTTATTTCTGTCGTGAAAGAGACAATTTGGTTGCCAAATCTTCGTTGCGAAATAGGTTTCTTTGAGTCTACGCTCGGTCAGGTCTTCAGATGTTTTGAAAGACGTCGTGTCTACCACTGCCCCTGATGATCGCATTCCAGGAATCTTTAGAGCAATAAGGTCGGCTCCGTCAGCACAAGAATTTAAGATTTTAATCGGCTCGAGAAGACATTGGTTAAGAAATCACGTTTATCAAAACAATTTATTGTAGTAAAAAAAAAAACTCATCTTTATTACCCCTTGCATAACTTTCACTTAACCCTCCTCCATTCCTTGGTCAAGGAGTTTTGCAAAAAGGCAGGTAAGTTACAGGTTTCAGAAATTGTTTTATTACCTTCACCCTTTCCCCCCAAACTACCGAGAGGCTAAATTTACTTAAAAAATAAATTTTAACATTATATTTTCCTAAGAAAGTTGCTTCAAATTTACATTAAAGTTTCGATACAAAATATAATTTGCGAACAAAATTAAGCATTAATAAGATTTAATGCTGATTAAATATATTTTCTGTTTTAAATATTTTGGCAGTATTTATCATCAAGAGAGAATATAATCGTCTACAAAGGTTCTCATATCAGAATTGGGGGGGGAATTATTTTTTATTTATAACCCGTTAACACTTAAAGTTAATTAGCAATTATTATATCAAACATATTTTGAACACTTTTAAGGCTGGAAACTTCCTTTGAAGCTAGACGTATTGACATGTTGTCGATTTAGTTTAGATAGAAAGTCTCTTGAAAACTTAATCGGGTTTTAGTTCACCAGATTAAGTCTTTATATCACTCGATTAAGTTCACCTGTAAATATAGACTTTTAACCGGGTGCGACCTCACTGAAACTCTCTTACTGTATATTTGTGTTTCTAATTTGAATTGTTTTGTATACGCCGGAAGTCTTCTTGTGAAATTTCATGTTTGACTGATTTTGATTGTAAACTTGATCATTTTTCCCACAACTACTCCATCTCCATCTCCATTCTCCCTAATCTCTTTTGACCCAAAATAAAACATACATTGATAGGTTTGCCTTTCCTTTTTTCATAATACATTCATACATTGCAGAAACTAATTCATCCACAAAACAGATTTTTTACAGTGAACTAAAGAATATAAAACAAACACTTGTTAATAATAGTTTTCCAAACTATATAATTGATGAACAAATAAGATGCTTTCTTAGAAATCTCAATACTAAGCAAATAGTACATAATACTGCTTCTACTAATCTCAAACATATTAATCTCCTATATCGTAATCAAATGCATACTAATTATAAACAAGATGAAAATATACTAAAAAAATTAGTAAATACTAACATATCCACAACAGATCCTAGCAAAAGAATTAAGTTAATTATATACTACACTAAATCTAAAATATCCAACTCAATTATTCGAAATGATTCTTCTCCCCCGGTTAGCGATTTGAAAAAAACCAACATAGTTTACAAATTCAGGTGCCCTTTGGGAGATTGTATCTCCAACGAACTAAATAATATCTATGTTGGTCACACCACAAACTCGCTTTCACGACGCTTGACACTACATTTGAATGATAACTCTAACATTTTTAGACATTTAAAACAACACGCCTGGCCGCATACACAATTCCGGAAAATCCTCGTCGAAAACACAACTATACTTAAACATGAAAACAATAAACAAAAACTAAAAATTCTTGAAGCTATATACATAAAACAGTTGAAACCTAACCTGAACAAAATAAACTATGAAATCTCCAAAAATATCCTTAAATGCCTATAATTAGTAACAGAAGTCATTGGTTCATACCAACGGCTTTCCATACTCAATACTCATCGGATTCACTCTCGCGTGGTCATGTGTGACGTCATGAGCTGTCGTGCGATTTTCGTTTTCAGCGTTTTATATGCACGTGTTTATCGTTGCTTGGAAATCATCCATGTAAACAAATAATACTATCATCAATTTCTTGTTCGTGTATTGCATAAATATATTGTGTAATTGTCATCTTTGATAATGGCTTATGTAAGCCGAAAGCTCAGATTGGATTAAATAAAAAAAAGTATGTATCAATATTGTGATTTTCTTTCATTATTTAATGATAATGTTATTAAGATTATCAGACTATATGAAAAAAACTTACATAAAATATATAGACATCGCTTATCTATATTATTTAATGAAACATGTATTAATATATATATATATATATATATATATATATATATATATATATATATATATATATATATATATATATATATATATATATATATCAGATAATCCTAAGGAGCTAGGTTTCACTAAACGGGTATTCAGGGTAAAACCGGCTAAAAAGGAAAATTACGGAACATTATTTATTGATAAAACAAAAAATAACCATGACCACGTGAGAAAAAATTACCCTGATGATCCGTTTAGGTGAAACCAGGTAGATTTGCCTGGCTCCTTAGGATTATCTTAGGTTTTGCTCTACTTAGTGTATTGAGCACGTTACGTAGTTGTCTTTTTACACGTTTTTTTTTCTTTGGTCTTGGAGATTAAGCACTTGACGATTGTTTTCGACTTGTTTTAATGTTTTTGGTTTTTTCTTTTTTATTTCCAATTTTTCCTCGGGTACCGATTTGTTCTATTGCAAGTTGAGCTATCCGAGGTTTTTCCAAACGAGTACCACCATTTATATATATATATATATATATATATATATATATATATGTGTGTGTATGTGTGTGTGTGTGTGTGTGTGTGTGTGTGTGTGTGTGTGTGTGTGTGCAGTTTCCGTGCCTTGTTGACTGAATTTCTTCAGTCGAATTAAAATGTGTGTGGTTTCCCATTAGTTAAAAAATCACGTTTATCAAAACAATTTATTATACTAGAAAAGACACTGCTTTTTTTTCTTTTCGCTTGCTTCACCTTCAATTGACCATCCTCCATTCCAAGGTCACGGAGACAAGGTAGAGGTTTAGCTAATTAGTTTATTATCTATACACCCGGGATGAATAAAACTGACGTATTTTCGTCGGTTGAAAAATATCTATCTTCCGCCCTCCATATGAGGTAATTTGGGATTTTGTTGTGTAATACTATTGATATGCTCGGCTATAATAAATACACTGAGTTCTTTTGGTGGATCAGTTTTAATATTTTAGGATCCACTTGGATCATATACCAACAGATTTATTACCCGTACAATATATGACGATCTGCCTAAGTGAAACCTTGGTAGGTTTGTCAGGCTCATTAGGTTTGACTAGGTCTGCTCTACGTTTGTATCGAGCTCTTCGGTTAGTTGTTTACTCGGATCTGAGTTTTTTCTTTGGGCCTTGAACCTGTATCTGTGCGATTATTTTCGACAGACTTTCATGTTCATGGCTCTTTCTTTTTTAAAACCTTTTTTTCCCTTCGAGATTGATTTGGCTATTGTTAAATCAAGAATTCGAAGGTTTTTCGACACGAGTATAGTCATATATATATATATATATATATATATATATATATATATATATATATATATATATATATATGTATATATATATATATATATATATATATAAGGAAGAGGTTATAGTGGTTCCAACGAGAGAAATGTGTGTTTATTAAAAAGTAGAGAGGTACCCCAAACGATTTTGGTTGTAATGTGGATTTAAAAAAAATATTATGCTTTATTTTCCATAATTTTACTACACGTGTTTCCGGTCTCGCGACCGTCTTGCGGTAAAGGGTGGAGATTTCCACATATTATTAAAAATAATTAATTTTTTCTCCTTTATGTTTTTCAATGTTAAATATTCTCGATATGAGACATTCTCTATTTTTAGAGAATGTCTCATATATACAAATATAGGATTGGTGTATGCGAAATAGATTCCAATAACCAACAAATACTATTCTTAAAAGAGTGCTCAATACAGAGTAGAGCAAATATAATTATTTATTCGAAAATTATAACATAAATGTGTTATAAAATCACTACAAAAATACCCATTTTGTTTCAACACTTCTGGTGTCTTATCAAGTGATGGTGTTGAATTATATATATATATATATATATATATATATATATATATATATATATATATATATATATATATATATATGTATATATATATATATATATATATATGTATATATATATATATATATATATATATATATATATATATATATATATATATAGTCTATCTAAAGTTATGTAAATCCCATAAACCTCAATAACTCGATTTTGCTTTTAAATTTATTTGACAATTTAAAAAAATATTAGTTTAAACCTGTAAAATCTAATAAAAGTATTTTTTTACCCGTAATAATAGGTAATGGAAAGGATCTAACAAATGCATAAATATAGAAAATACCTTGGTTATTAAGTAAAGGGAATGTCCGCATTGGATATAGCAAAGGAACTTCGCTAGGATTATCGAACGATAAAGTGGGCCGTTGAAAATATAACTAAGCTGCGATGTAGAAGTAAATGAAAAAGCTTTAAGGACTTATCTCTTCGAGGGTAGCGTAAACTAAAGCGAGTTAGAGCGAAACAACGACTTTTTTTTTGTGAGTGCTCAGATCTTTGAACGGACTGGAATTGAAGGAATCATGAATAACAAAAGGTGTAGAATACTTCGCAAATTGAGAGCTTGTCAAGAACTCTCTTAGGCAAATTCCTCTCAGTAAAACAAATATTTTAAAGCGTCAACACTGGCCGAGAAATAACTTAAATGTAACTTTTCTGAAGTCATTTTGAAAGACAAATCACGGGCGATACTCGATAGAAACAGGAGATTAACCAACTTAATGAAGACAATGCTCCGAATAGAAATCGGTCATCTTGGGTATGACGGTAAACTACATCCGCGTCCTGGGTAAGAAGATAAATTACATCCGCGTCCTGGGTAAGAAGATAAATTACATCCGCGTCCTGGGTAAGACGTTAAATTACATCCGCGTCCTGGGTAAGGCGTTAAATTACATCCGTGTCTTGGGTAAGACGATAAATTACATCCGTGTCCTGGGTAGGACGATAAACTACGCACGCGTTCTGGGTAAGACTATAAACTATATCCGCATCCTTGGTAAGACGATAAACTACGTCCAACAGCAAGGCCTCTGATCAGGAGGCTTTGAGGAGCGTGGAACCACCTCTTAATTGCCGGTGTTCCCAGGTCCACCCTGACCCGCGGTGGTAGCACCTGTTAGGGTCCCAGCTATGGGCACATAGTTAACACCCAAACTTGTGTAAAAATAGGTTTTAATACCAGAAATATTTTGTAATACAAAAATTATTACCAGCAATAATTCTTGAAGGAAAAATTATTATCAGCAATACTTTAAAAAAAATACCAGCAATACAAACAGCTATACATTCTTTGAAAAAAATATGGAGCTATAGATTTCTTCAAGGAAAAATATTCCCAGAAATAGATTTTTGAAGAAAAATATATTACCAGCAATAAAAATTTTGTCGTCATTAAATCGCCTATTGAGTTTGATATACCGTAAAACAAACCAAACCAAACTAAATAAATATTTGTTTCGGCATTAAATAACCATTTGAGGTTGATATGCCGTAAAACAAAACAAACCAAACCAAACCAAACCGAATAGAAATCGGGGAAACTTCCCCAAATAAAAAAAGGTTTATCTGATTTGAATAATATTTCCAGACGGAATGTATGTAACAGTAAGAGGAGATTACCCCAAAAGAATGCAAAAAAATGCGCCCAATATTACATCGGGGAAACATCACGGGATTAAAAAAGTTTTATGTGATTTGCATAATATCTTCAGACGGACTGTATGTTACAGAAACGGGAGATTACCCTAAAAGAATGTAAACAGTGCACCTAACATACATCAGGGGAAAATACCGAGATTAAAAGATAGCTTTATGTGATTTACATAATATCTCCAGAAGGTATGTATGTAACAGAAAGAGGAGACGACTCAAATGAATAGAAACTGTGCCCTGAATATAACTCGAAGAAAATCCCCAGATTAAAAAAAAGGAAGCTTTATGTGATTTGCCTAATATTTTCAGACGGTAATCTCCGATGATTTTATTGATAATCAAGAATTTAACATTAGCAGTATATGTTGGAATATTTAGTCAATTTAGTAAATTTATACCGATCGAGAATGGTGTATTGTATTTTTTATAATAATCCAGTTTATAAAAAATTGCATATTCAGAGTGTACATAAAGTTTGTGTGCACTTTAAAAAAATTATAACTTTATTTGTATTTGCGATAGAAATAATTTGTAAAAAGGATTAGAAAGAAGTAAATCTATATTTTTGAAGGTTTTATTGAAATTTTATTTAAGTTTCCACATGTCCTCCATCATTAGCAATACAAAGGGTAATACGATTTTGCAGTTCACGGAAAACATTTGCCAACTGATTTACAGTAATGCCTGAAATCACATTTTTTACAGATTATTTCTATCGCAAATACAAATAAAGTTATAAATATATATATACGCGCGCGCGCACACACACACACACACACACACACACACACACACACACACACACACACACACACACACACATATATATATGTGTGTATAATTAAGTAATTCATTGAGTCTGAAAGAAACCTCAACAGAATGCACTGGACGGCCGTTTCGTTCTATAGTTGGGACTCATCAGCAGTGCGCATCCACTACCGAGAATTGACGAAGAGGTAGCAAATCAGACTCAATATAGCGCCGCTCGGTCATACCGAGGCCCGTTGAACAGTTGGCATGACGTTTACTTGATAACTCAACTGTCAGGGTTTCAATTCTCGGTAGTGGATGCGCACTGCTGATGAGTCCCAAATATCGGACGAAACGGCCGTCCAGTGCTTTCTGCATTCTCTTGAGATTTCTTTCAGACTCAATGAATTACTTAATTATAAAAATCAAATCCTCCTTACAATTTCTATCATGTGTATATCATTGCTTGATCCGGCTTCTAATGCTTCAGTTTGAGCGGCTTGGTGATAGTAGTTGTAGCTCCTGGGGGCACAGTCCTATGGTTACAGAGAACTTCAGTTGAGTTCCACCGCGGTATATGTGAGTGAGCGGCGCTATATTGAGTCTGATTTGCTACCTCTTCGTCACCGAGGCCCGTTGGTACAGTTGGTATGACATTTGCTTAATAACTCAACTGTCAGGGTTTCAATTCTCGGTAGTGGATGCGCACTGCTGATGAGTCCCAAATATATGACGAAACGGCCGTCCAGTGCTTTATGCATTCTGTTGAGGTTTCTTTCAGACTCAGTGAATTACTTAATTATAATTATCAATTCCTCCTAGCAATTTCTATCATATATATATATATATATATATATATATATATATATATATATATATATATGAAAGTGAACATAGTAGTCAACACTTAGAGGCGACAGTCTGTTTCATGCTAGAGCATGAAACAGACTGTCGACTCTAAGTGTTGACTTCTATGTTCACTTTTATATTTACACACGGTCTATCTCTGATATTGAGCATTTTCCCCATAAATAGAGCACACTTTAACACTATATTTCTTCATATATATATATATATATATATATATATATATATATATTGCTGTTTGATATATATATATATATATATATATATATATATATATATATATATATATATAGAGAGAGAGAGAGAGAGAGAGATATTCAGTTAAAAAAGAAATACGATTTTGATAATGGCTAATAGGTTAGTCTCTTTTCAGCTTTTCAGAATCGAAAACACTCATACAAATGCCAGACAAATTTTAATAAAATGCTTAATCACAGTGCCTTGTTAGTCATCTTCAATAAAACTGTTAATAAAAACAAAATAAATCATCCTCATCTTTATTGCCATATTTATCACAACCTTTCGGCTGTTGTATCCTCCGTCCTTCTACAGGTGGTTGGAATATCGAACGGAACCCTTTATTACGCTCAGCTGTGGTAGACTATTCTACTTCCACGTGCCATGTCTAATGGATGTCAGTTATCAGTCATTTTCAATTAATTACTCTCGCCAAGTTTTTCACTGCCTTAATCAGCTATTGAACTGGATCTAACTAACGCCTTTATCCACTGTGCCATGTGTCCTTGAGGACATCTGTGTATGAATTTCTGGTTATTATAAACCTAATGTCTTCAGCCTCATTTTTTACCGGTGCTCATATTGCAATTTTTGTGTTATCCTTGCATGTTTTTTTTTTACCAGAGCTTATATTGCAATTGAAGAGAAAAGCAATAATAACAACGAAGTCATTCCTTGCAGATTGTCTACAGATTCTCGGGCCAGTCTATAGCACTTTGATTTGTTCACTGGTAAGGCTTGTCAGTGTGTTCGTGCAGCGTTACAATTTTCGTATGCTTCCTTGGATTAATGTCCATCGCAGACAATGTATGACAACTAATCGACAGTCGAGACAATAGTGTATGGGCGTGATAAAAATGTGATGCAATCATGGATGACATAATATTTTTCTAGGTCAAACAAATTTCATCATACACCCTGAAAACAGATTCATATTACTGCACACCACTGCAAATTACTTAATCTGAGGAAAAATAGAAATCAATTACACCCTGTCACACCAGGAGGTCTAAGACTGACCGTATGGTGAAAGAAAGGAAACCAAAGTGGCGGTTTCAATTAATTTTCACAAGGGTGTATATGATCTGTCACTTTAAGTGCCACGTCATCGAGGCTGAATGATGGAGTTCTGAACAATGAATCGGAAGAGTATCTTTTTTTACCAGACAATGCAAGACCCCACATCTCTTTGCAGACTCTGGTACAGCTTGACTGGCATGTTCTATTACACCTCCAGTACTTACCTGAATTGACACTTTCAGAAATACCATTTATTTTTATCCATACAAAATTCTTTTAATGAGAAGAACTTAAGTTCTCTAGAATCCAATAAAAAACACTTAATCCAATTGCACACTTAGAAAAGTGTTCAATTCTGTGTTCTCTTCCAGAGAATCTTCAAGCTGTCTTAAAAATGGCGAAGGACAGTGAAACAAAATGGCATATTTGTGGCTGAATAAATCTATGTGCAAATATCGAAAATATTTTCTTTGAAATTTACTTAAAAACTCTACGATCATTTGTTTGGACCCATATATCCCAAAGGTGGCCAGCATTGGCTATAGCAGTAGTTTTCTCTGATGAAACAAAAACAATAGTTGATAACATATGATTGTGTATAAAAAATATTGCATACAAATTAGATACCCCTACCCCCCGCAAAAAAAAAAACAAAAACGAAAAAAACAAAACAAAAGAAAACCAACCAAATCAACTCTGATGGAAAAACGAGATACAAATCCCTGTCAGGGGGCAGCTTTTTCTTTGGTGGAACGCTAGTTGATATTAATTTAGGTATGTTGGGATTGCTATGAATTAGTGTGTAATCAGAAGGGTTTTAGGTTTGTGGTAATAAACGTGAAAAGCATGTTCTTCATATTAATCACAACAATTTTAGCGTAGACATACAAAAGGAATAAATCTCAATGGCAATATTGAACGAAGAAACAAAGGTAGTCGTGAATTCAATTAGAAACAAACATTGAATATTTATGTACAAATAAATTACAATACAATTTTGGAAAAAGTTGTGTTTCAGTCGAAATAACTGAATTGTTGAACAAAAGTTGAATGAAGTATTTTATGAACTCAAAGTTCATGAATGTTCCTTTGTTTAGGAAAAGTGTTCACATAAAAATTTGAGGAAAATTTATCGAGAGATAAATTTTAAAGTATTGTAGTTGCGAGATTTTTTTGCTGAATTTTGTATGTTTTTGTTTTGGCAGAGTTATTCACCTTGGACCGTATTTTTTATATATATTTGCTTTAGTAATAATTTCTGTTTGGTAGTGTAGAATAACACTTTTTAAGAAACGTACAAAGATTTCAGAGAGAGAGAGAGAAAGAGGTTGAAGGTTGAGTCAGGTGTTGACGCGCGAAAAGTCCTTTAAGTCAAGGTGTAGACACGCGTGGATCTCTGTAGAAATCTCTCTGAGAGGGAATTGCTGACTAGTGAATCGGACTAAGATTCGTCCTTTTATTTACTCTGCGAAGATCAGATCGGCTCAGAGCGCATTCGCGCCAAAATTTATCCTGGGGCGTCTCGACCAATAATAAGCCGAGTTTCGCAATGTGTGGTGTTGATTGGTCGAAACTAGCTCTTATGGAAAATTCCGCCTTTAAACGGGTTGAGTGGAAAAATACGGACGATTCTACAAATAGCCCCACGAGATTAATGGTCAACGTAGTTTGGACATTAATATGTATAAAAGGTGGTGTACTTTGCTGGCCAATGAACGCGCCTGCCGGACCTGGTCCGTGTAGGTGGGTTAATTTGGGGTTCAGGCGTAGAAGATGGGTGTTTATGTGATGTCTCAGAAACAGGTGTTGGCTGAGTGGTCACAGGTTGGTCGTCACTGTTGATATAAGCTGGTTTTAACCGGTCAATGCTGACCGTAGTTCGCTTGCCGGCGAGATCTAGAACAAAATATTTCGACGCTCGAGAAATGACCTGATGCGGTCCAGTGTAGTTGGGTGTTAAAGGTTTACGGACCATATCTCGGCGTAGAAATACGAACTTGGCTGTATGCAGATCAGCTGGGATGTAATATGGCCTGTGAAAGGCTCTGGTCGGCGTATAAACAGTTTCAGACATTTTCTGCCGAAGGTCGCTGATAAACTGGCTGCTAGGTAGGTTGTCCGATACAGGGCCGAAGATCTGTCCTGGCAAGGTTAGGGGAGTCCCAAAAACCAAGTCAGCACTGGTACAGTTCAAGTCCTGCTTGACAGTATTCCTCAAAGCCAGCATGATCAGGGGAAGTTTATCAACCCAAGTTCGGCCTTTAGTTGAAGCAGTTATAGCATATTTAAGCTGCCGATGGAATCTTTCTACGAGGCCGTTGGAACAAGGGTGATATGCTGTAGTGGAAATATGTTTAATTCCCAATAGATCAGTGAATTCGTTGAAAAGGGCTGATTGAAACTGTGGACCTCTATCGCTAGTGATTACCGAAGGGCATCCGAAGTTTGTGATCCAGTTATTAAAAATAGCACTGGCCACTGTTTCAGCTGTAGTTGATTGCAGTGGGATGGCGACTGGCCACCGAGTAAACCGGTCGATTATGGTCAAAATGTACTCGAATCCATTCACATTTTCAAGTGGGCCCACCAAATCTGCATGCAAGTGAGTAAAACGACCGTCTGGGTCGGCAAAGGTTGATGTAGGTGCCCTTGTGTGTCTGCCAACTTTGGTGGCTTGGCAACGTAAACACGTGCGGGACCACTGCTTAATGTCAGCTGCCATACCGGGCCAGATAAATCTGTCCGATATGGTCCGCAACGTCGCCTTGCCTCCAGGATGTGCTTGTGTATGAAAATGGTCAAAAATCAGACGGCGCATATTTGGCGGAATGTACGGACGCGGGTTACCCGTGCTGATGTCACAATAAACTGACCTGTTTGTAAACGGGAGCGGTCTTTTTTCAATTTTTAAGGAAGTGTCCGAGTGGATAGCTTGCAGGGTTTCGTCCTTGTCTTGCTCGTCAGCTAAGTTATCAAAGTTCAGTGTTGTACTCTGCACTGCGCTGAGAGTTGTACGAGACAAGGTGTCGGCCACGGTATTACTAGCTCCACTAATGTAGCGTATATCCGACGAGAATTGTGATATGTAATCCATGTAGCGGATATCTCGCGGATTGTGTTTGTCCGACTTAGCATGTAGAGCGTATGTAAGTGGCTTATGGTCTGTAAAAATTGAAAAGTCACGACCTTCCAGGATGTGCCGGTAGTGTCTGATGGCTAAATAAATTGCCAACAGTTCACGGCTGAAGGTACTATACTTCTGTTGGGCCGTATTTAGCTTAATAGAGAAAAATGACAGTGGTCTTTCCACACCGTCGACTATCTGGTGAAGTACGGCACCAACTGTATCCGACGACGCATCGGTAGTTAGCGTCAGTTTCGCGTCGGGTGAGGACGTAATGTACACAAGTTTGGTACAATCCTGCAAAGCTTGTTTTGCTTTACGAAAAGAGTCCAGCTCGTCTGCAGATAACACAATCTTCGGGTTTTTTCGCTTATGATTAGAAAGAAGATTCGTCAGTGGAAGAAGTACAATGGCACAGTCGCGTATAAATCGGCGATAGTAGTTGATCATGCCAATGAATCGCCGTAGCTGTCTTAATGTTGACGGTGGTGGGAATTCACTGATGGCCTTGACCTTTTCGTCCAGGGGAGCTAAGCCATTCTCATCAATGACGTGACCAAGGAAAGTTAATTCGGGGACAGCGAATAAACATTTATCAATGTTTAACTTTAGTCCGTAATGTTGCAATCGTTCAAAGACCGACTGTAGATGGTTACGATGTTCCTCGGGCGTTTTACTTGCTATCAGTACGTCGTCAATGTACGCATAAGTATAAGGTAATCCGCGGAGGACTTCGTCTATAAGACGCTGAAAAGATTGCGCAGCATTACGGAGTCCGAACGGCATTCGGGTAAATTCGTACAAACCGAACGGTGTCGTTATTGCTGTTTTATGAATATCAGATGGTTCGATAGGAATCTGATAAAAAGCCTTCCTTAAGTCCAGCTTGGTGAAGACAGTAGCGCCTTCAAGGGACAAAGCAAAATCCTTAATATGAGGGATTGGGTATTTGTCTGGCACAGTCCGAGCGTTTAGGAGTCTGTAATCTCCACAGGGTCGCCAGGCATCAGGTTCGTTCTTAGGGACCATGTGTAACGGTGTGGAATACGGACTGGAAGATGGTCTTATTATGCCCAGTTTGAGCATGTTTTCGAATTCTTCCTTAGCCACCCGTAATTTAGTTGGGTGTAGACGACGGGGTGACACGTGGACTGGGGGTCCAGTTGTTTTAATAGTATGTGTTGTGTTGTGTTTTACGGGTTCTGTATGAGTGAACGGTGCTAAAAGAGATTTGTACTGCTTAAGCAAATCTTCGCAACCGTTCGCACTAGGTACCAGAGCAGTCAGTCCAACCGTGGAAAGCTTGGATAAAAATCCGCGTCGTCGCATATCCGTGCGCATATCGGTAAGTGTCCGAGATGACAGCTCCACGAACAAGTCGAAGTGTGCGAGGAAATCCGCTCCTATGATGGGTAACTCTACATCGGCTATAGTGAAGGTCCATGTATATTCTCTCCGTAGGCCGATGCTTAGAGACATAATACGCTCGCCATACGTGCTGATGGATGTGCCGTTTGCAGCCTGTAGCTTGAGTTGAGTTTGTCTGGACGTTAATGACGATTTCTTACAATAACTCAGCGGTATAACGCTGATCTGAGCGCCAGTGTCAACTAAGAACTTCAATCTGCTGTTGTTGTCCAGAACGTAAAATAGGCGATTTCCGTTATTTAGCCCAGCAGCACACGCCCTTAATGGCTGCCGGGTTCGGAGTTTCCCGCGTTCTTATACGCACATGGTGGCTGACACTTTCTTGCGCGGGCGCCAAACACTTCATGATACCAGCAATAGTTTCTCTGGCGGTGACGAGTATGTCTTGACGTTGATCGTCGCCTACCAGGATTGTGTCTGTTAGCTGAAGTATCGCGACTCCGTCCAGGAATGCTCTGAATTCTGTCTAGGCGTAAAGACAGGTTTCTTAGTTCGGTAGTCAGAAAATGGAGTTGCTGGTTAACATCCGGGGTCGGGTTATCTGTCACGACAGAGGAAATTTGGCGCGCTGGTCTAGTGTCCACGATTTTGTCCGCGATCGATGCCAGCTTGTGGACATCGACCTCCTCAGTTAGGACTGCTAAAATTTGCACTATATCGGGCGGCAATTTCTCCAGCCACATTTGTTTTAATACAGTTTCGGATATACTGTTGTCACCGAGTAGTGTAATCATTTTACGAAGAAGTTGGGAGGGTTTGCTGTTCCCGAGTGTTACATTCGTAAGGAGATCCTTAATCTTTCGTTCCTCGGAGCAACCTGTTCGTTGTAGGATTGCGTGCCGAAGCACCTCATACGGCTTTTCGGGCGGGAGATTAATAAGAATATCCGCTACTTCCGCAGCGATTTCAGCGGGAAGTTTCTCCACAACAAACGCGAATTTCGACTGCTGGGACGTCACGTGTCTGGCTTGGAAAATCGCGTCGAGTTGTATGAACCACGTTTGTGTATTCGTGGTATAGGAAGGGAGTTCCATCCTGAGTGCAGCTTCAATTGGTTGTACAGGATCTGCCATGTCGACTGAGGTTTTGATGTTTGAAATAATGTGGTTATCAATTTGTTGGTGGTTTTGCCTGTACAAACGTCGGGGTTACCAATTTGTTGGGATTGCTATGAATTAGTGTGTAATCAGAAGGGTTTTAGGTTTGTGGTAATAAACGTGAAAAGCATGTTCTTCATATTAATCACAACAATTTTAGCGTAGACATACAAAAGGAATAAATCTCAATGGCAATATTGAACGAAGAAACAAAGGTAGTCGTGAATTCAATTAGAAACAAACATTGAATATTTATGTACAAATAAATTACAATACAATTTTGGAAAAAGTTGTGTTTCAGTCGAAATAACTGAATTGTTGAACAAAAGTTGAATGAAGTATTTTATGAACTCAAAGTTCATGAATGTTCCTTTGTTTAGGAAAAGTGTTCACATAAAAATTTGAGGAAAATTTATCGAGAGATAAATTTTAAAGTATTGTAGTTGCGAGATTTTTTTGCTGAATTTTGTATGTTTTTGTTTTGGCAGAGTTATTCACCTTGGACCGTATTTTTTATATATATTTGCTTTAGTAATAATTTCTGTTTGGTAGTGTAGAATAACACTTTTTAAGAAACGTACAAAGATTTCAGAGAGAGAGAGAGAAAGAGGTTGAAGGTTGAGTCAGGTGTTGACGCGCGAAAAGTCCTTTAAGTCAAGGTGTAGACACGCGTGGATCTCTGTAGAAATCTCTCTGAGAGGGAATTGCTGACTAGTGAATCGGACTAAGATTCGTCCTTTTATTTACTCTGCGAAGATCAGATCGGCTCAGAGCGCATTCGCGCCAAAATTTATCCTGGGGCGTCTCGACCAATAATAAGCCGAGTTTCGCAATGTGTGGTGTTGATTGGTCGAAACTAGCTCTTATGGAAAATTCCGCCTTTAAACGGGTTGAGTGGAAAAATACGGACGATTCTACAGGTACCTCCACGAGATCGCTAAAAAACAAAGCATAGCATGATGAAAAAGACGCCAAACTTGACGAAAACAAAATTTTATTGTCTAAATGTTTATGTTATTATGAAGAGGAAAGACCAAAGTTTATTTTAATTATTTTTAAAAATGTTTCTTTCTTTTTAGAACATTCTAAATTTTGATTAAAAAAATGTAAAAAAAAAAATACCCCCAAAATACTTTGATCGTTCAAACAGGATGTGATTTCTTCTTGGCATGGCAGTTACTGCAGATTGTAGCTTCAAAGGTTTTCAAAATATCAAAATGCAAGGATCTTGAAGCGGAAATTTAAAACATGTGTCACATCGAGACATCAATAATTCCCGTTATGATTAGTGCAGTAGTTTTGTTTGGAATGGTTCTGATAGACACTTTTAAAGGGATCTCTAGTAAACACATGTCTTGAAGAAATACAAAGAATGTTATTACACGTACAACTCACACTGTACAAAGGGGTTTATCTATTCAAAATGTGTATGCGTTTGTAGATTCATTTTCTAAGAGAAATATGCAGAGAAAATGTAATGACGGTATTTTTAATCTTAGGCCTTTAGTTGGGACACAGGAGGAAATGAGTATACAACAGAATGAGGCCAATATGGGGACTTTTCAGTCACCCTCGTAGTCGTAACTTGTATATAGGTTTTAATTCTTTCAATGAAGAGTTTTCAATATTACTATTATCCAATTACGTGATTTAAAAATAGTTTTGTGTTTACTTATATCTCTGTGGGTCGTTTGTGACCAGTAAAGTCAAAATTAAAAAGGACAACAACTCGCAAACATTAAAATCGTGACTAGTCCCTTGTTATTTATTTGAATTTTACTGAAAATAAAACTGTCAAGTGAAAAATAAAGGAAGATTTCTTGGAGTAATAAACGGGCGTTGTCTACAAGTTCTCGACCCGGGCCACTTTGCAAAATCAGAGAAAATGACGTAGCGTCATAAGTAATGTTGTGTGTGGGCTGGGGGAGGCTTCTTGATCGTGCCGAGAACATTTCTAACGCCCAAAAGCAGCGCGCCATAAAATAAAAAGGGTAATGTTATATTTTAATGATTTAATTTTTTTTAAAGTCTATATTTTTATATGCTTTCACAAAATGAATATCTTTTGGAGATACCAACCATAAAAGGTACATTTTATTCGGATATGTGTGGAAGTTAACAATTAACGTTAGACTTATCCAAGTTAATAATGTAGTGATTGGGGAAGCATTCCCTTGGGAGTCAGTTCCACAAAGTAGCGGTTCGTGGGAAGAAGCTGCTCGAGTGACTTACATCTCACCAATGGCATACGAAGTGAATGAGGGTGGTTCGCTACAATGGGCGTGGGATGGCGGGTCCTAGTTGTGAAGGTTAGACCGGCTGGAACTAAGGAATGTAGTTCGTCTGAACACTTTCCATGGAAATAGCGATAGAGCAGTGTAAGAAGTACATTTTATGCATATATATGGGGAAGATAATGACTAACACTAGACTTATACAGGTTAATATTGTAGTGATCGGAGAAGCATCCTATTGGGAGCTGCCCTCACGTAACTGGGCCGGTCTGTCTCAATCCTGGGTTCTTACACGCTGGTCAGTACTGGCACCGGTCAACTGATGGTTATCTGCTGACCGCTTCGTTCCTTCATCTGCTCTGCCCACGTATTTTTTGATCACAGTGCAGTGAATATCTAACTTTCGCCCGCACTTAGGAGCTGAATCGAGTTGCTTCCATTGTCATAACAAAGAAGGCCGCTGGGCTAATTTTCAATTGGTTTATATAATCGTTGATACAACAAAATTAAACCTTCCCATTCGACTCTCTATCGTGACACTGTATCGATTGCTTCTAAAACTTGGAGCGGGTTAAAAATTCATACGAGATGTTAGGTCGGGCAACCTCGGCGGCAGGCCTCGTGGGGTTCAACAGCGAACGGGGGAGCTGTTGTTTCGTTTCAGTCTTCTCCAACGACAGCTCCTACTGCTGGCTTCAACCGATCATTCGGTTTATATGCATCTCACTCAATTCTCACTACCCCTCAAAGCTCATTACGTATTCAACAATTAATTATTTTCTCCAACCCTGGAGACATGACATCGACCCTAATCAAAGCGGTTTGGTATTTCAAAACAATAAACTCTTACACATTCCTCGCGACATCCGGCCGTTTTATCAAAACTATAATCTTTCCTGTCAGTACATTTTACAAATTATTTCTAAGGAATTTCTTTTTGTTTGTTGAATTCCAATGAGTTCTCTTTGCTTGTCGATTTCCAAAATTCGAGCCAATTCCAAATTTGTTTATATGTTTGATTTTTCTGATATTCGGTCCTCGGCCTACAATGACCTTCAAATACCAACACATCCAAATTTTCAAAAACAAAGTTATTTTCTTCAAATTTTTCTGCTGTTTTACATTTCAGCCCTTTTCGGAAGTGTAACAATTCTTATGTGCGTTTCTGTTTATCAGAAATAAAAACATTTTTTTTCTCTCGCTTCATATTTCAATTGCTGTTTCTCACTTTAACATTTTCTTGTTTAATTTTTTTCAACCTTTCCAATGCGTCAGTCTTATAAGAGGTTT
Organism: Acanthosepion esculentum; assembly: GCA_964036315.1. Classification (NCBI taxonomy): domain Eukaryota; kingdom Metazoa; phylum Mollusca; class Cephalopoda; order Sepiida; family Sepiidae; genus Acanthosepion; species Acanthosepion esculentum. Next base: position 29,737,454 of record OZ038506.1, on the reverse strand, counting down.
TCGGATGAACAATTTTACTCTTAATTCCAAACTACCAGAGTCGCGATAGTGTCACCTTTCTTTCAACTACCACCAGTGACCCTTTATAGTGTCACAGGAAGAAACTGTCCGAATAGAACTTACATTTCACCAATGGAATACGAAGGGAATGAGGCTGGCTCACTACAGTGTGCCGAACATGGCGAGTTTTAGCTATGAAGACTAGAACTGGTGGAACTAAGGAATGTGGTTCGTCTGAAGACTTTTCACCGAAATAGCGATAGGGAAGAGAGAGGCTTGCGACATTTCACCTGTAAGAAAGGGGTTGCAGGTTTTGAATTCAGAGTTGTTCCTTCTCTTAGACCAGTTGCTATCCAAGACTATAGAAACCATTCCGGAGGGAGAAGAAGAGGATTCATACCTTTCCAAAGGTTATTAGCACGTAATTCGAGCTGGAATTTGAACTCGGCTTTCCGATTCCTCAATCCAAGCCGTTTTCCATTATTCCACCGCGCCTCCTCAATATATATATATATATATATATATATATATATATATATATATATATATATATATATATATATATATAATCATTTTTCTTATGAAGGAATATAATAAAAACATATTGAAATCGCTACAAAAAAGCTTTCATGTTTCAATACTTTGATTGACGAAATACAATCAAGATTTTGAAACATGAAATCTTTTGTGTAGCGATTTCAATATGTTTGTATTATAATCTTTTATAATAAAATATAATAATATTTTGCTCTACTTTGTATTGAGCATTTTATTAAAAAGTAAAAGCAACGAGCAGTGGAATTTTACTCCATCTGTTCTTTCTCTCTCATATATATATATATATATATATATATATATATATATATATATACATAGTCTCCTCCAAGAGTATTGGATCAGTAAGGCCAATTAACTTGTTTTTCTCCGGCCTATAAGCCTAACAGTCAGATAGATACGTCGATGCGGATCGAATAAAATAGAATAGAAAGATAGATTAGTTAGTTAAAAATATACATACTAACAAATAATATATAGATATGGTTAAAATGAAATCGATATAGAATGAGAAATAGATATGCATAGAAATATATATATATATATATATATATATATATATATAGACTTTTCCAACCTTCTCACTCACACCACCACTCACATGCTGAACATTCCTTATGCACTCACATAATCTTTTTCTTACACAGCAAAATCTTCTGAGAACAGTCATTATAAACATTCTTCCAATAATAGTTAAAGAGAGACAACTCTTATTTTATTCAACTTTTTCTTACTTAAATGCATGCTTTCTTCCACATCGTTGTTTGATATTGTACATATATGTGTAACAATGTCTTTTGCTTATCTTTTTCTGCGTCAGCTCTGTTTCCTAGTCTAAAGTTAAATTAATGTGGTGAAGTCCACCACACTGGTCTAAACTATAATTAAAATCTATAATGTTTGTAAAATTTTTCAAGTTTTTATATGATATCAAGATATTTAAGAAAATTGGTCACAATTTAGCAGAAAGAATTGGTCAGTATAAAATGGCACCAGCAAGATATGGCTTAATTTCTAACAACAATTTAAATTGTAAGTTAACCAATCGCTAAAATATCGTCTTCAACTTACGAGGCATTGGTGGATGGGATGCGATGATGACCGTGATCAGTGGTAGTAGGCAAGCAAAGAAAAACTTCATGTTGTCTTGGCGGGCGTCGTCTTTCAGTCTCTGCGAATTTTGTTCACTTTCGTCTGGAGCTGCTCTTGATTTGTGTTTACTGGTTCAGTCGTCAACGGCTTTTTATCTCTGAAGCATCAAATAACCGGAAGTAGAATAAGTGGAAGTGGTAGTGGAAAACACACTGAAAGACGGGGAGGGGGTCTGAATAAGAAAAGTCTTATTGGCACAGAGACAGTTTTTCTTTCACTCTCTTTCTCAATATATATTTATATATCTTCATTTCATGCAAACATTACAGTTAAATTGATCCACACACAACCATATAAATATGAGAGAATGTGGGTGGGAAGGTTTATACTTTAAATTTTCTAATTTTCCTAAAAATAACATTTGAAAAAAATTATAATTGAATTTTACAAGATTTTTAAACGGAGAATTTCCCTTTTGTTTGCCAAACTGACATGATTGATTTTATGTAAATTTTAGTAACTCAAAAGAAAAAAAACAAGATTTTAAACTAAAATTTCGGCCGTTCTAGAAAGGATTAATTTTTTAAAAAAATATTAAAAAAATACTTTGCTCTTTTCTCTTAATAACAAACATTTAGACAATAAAAAATTGTTTAATCTAGTTTGGGGCCTGCAAGACGGGGAGAGGTCTGAATAAGAAAAGTCGACTTATTGGCAAAGAGACAGATTTCTTTCACTCTCACTCATTCTCTCTCACGTATGCACATGCATATCATCATACAGTCAAACATTCACACACACAATATATATATATATATATATATATATATATATATATATATATATATATATATATTGTGTGTATTTAGGCAACATTTTTTCAATCATGCATGTTTCATTAAATAATATAGATAAGTGTTGTCTATATATTTTATGTAAGTTCTTTTCATATCGTCTGATAAAATTAATAACATTATCATTAAAGGAAGAAAGAAAATCACAATATTGATACATATTTTTTAATCCAATCTAAGCTTTCGGCTTACATAAGCCATTATCAAAGATGACAATTACACAATATAATTAAGCAATACACGAACAAGAAATTGATGATAGTCTGTTTTTGTTTACATGGATGATTTCCAAGCAACGATAAACACGTGCATATAAGACGCTGAAAGCGAAAATCGCACCACAGCTCATGACGTCACACATGACCACGCGAGAGTGAATCCGATGAGTATTGAGTATGGAAAGCCGTTGATATAAACCAATGGCTTCTGTTACCAATTATAGGCATTTAAGAATATTTGTGGAGATTTCATAGTTTATTTTGTTCAGGTTAGGTTTCAACTGTTTTATGTATATAGCTTCAAGAATTTTTAGTTTTTGTTTATTGTTTTCATGTTTAAGTATAGTTGTGTTTTCGACGAGGATTTTCCGGAATTGTGTATGCGGCCAGGCATGTTGTTTTAAATGCCTAAAAATGTTAGAGTTATCATTCAAATGTAGTGTCAAGCGTCGTGAAATTATATATTATATTATATGTATATAATTATAAATAACGTTTAAACAAATAAATTATATATATATATATATATATATATATATATATATATATATATATATATATATATATATATATATATAGAGAGAGAGAGAGAGAGAGAGAGAGAGAGAGAAAGAGAGAGAGAAAGAGAGAGAGAGAGAAAGTAAGTCTTGTATGTGGAAATTTGTTATATCTACATCTATATTTATATATTTTCAGTTTAAACAGTCTAATTGATCTAAACACACACACACACACACACACACACACACACACACATATATATATATTTGTGTGTGTGGAGAGAGAGAGACAAAGAGGGGTTATAATTTTATATATCTATATATTATATTCATATATATATATGGTTTAGATTTATATGTAGAACATTTGAACAGTATTAATTTACACACACACACACACACACACACACACACACACACACACACACACACAGACTCATATATATATATATATGTGTAATTTGACAGCAACTTTTCTTTTAAACATGTAGTGTTGAATGTTAATGACAACATAGTCTTACATATTTTCTTTTGAATTTTCTCATATTCTCTAATGAGACTTTTTATTTGAAAATGGTTTCGAAATATATATATATATATATTTCCTGTCTGATCAAGTCACTCCAAGCAAGGAAACAATTCCACTAAGACACAAGGGGGCTGCTGGGAGTGAAAGAGAATGAAAAAAATTGAGAAGACCGATCCTAAAGTGGGAACAAGGGATAAAGCTATAGTCCTCTCTCTCACTCTCTTTCTGTATGTCTGTCTGTCTGTCTTTCTCTCTCTCTATATATATATATGTGTGTGTGTCTCTGTTTTTCTCTGTATATATATATATATATATATATATATATATATATATATATATATATATATATATATATACAGGTCATAATCCGTTGTTATATAATCCAAGTGAACTCTAATAATAATAATAATAATAATAATAATAATAATATATATATATATATATATATATATATATATATATATATATATATATATATATATATATATATGACAGAGAGAGAGAGAGAGAGAGAGAGAGAGAGAGAGAGCGGTTGGAGATATAGTTACATTTTCATATATTATATTTTATATGTTGTTTAATTCACATACAAACGGGCTTTTTTTCCTTCAACGATATTCACTCTGTACAATGTCTGAGACCTACTCGAGGTAAAGGGTTACAGTGTAAGAGGAGCACAGCTTATGCCCAATGCTCATATGTAGAGAAGATAACGATTAACCCTTGACCTGTACAGTTTAAGATTGTAGTGATCGGGGCTCATCCTTTGTAAGTCGGTTCTACATAGACTGACCAAGTTATTCGCATGGAAAGTGACTGAATGAGGTTTATTTTTTTACATAGTCCCCTTGCGTCCTACACACTACTTCCGTGAATGTTGCAGTCTTTGAAACACATTGGTGATAAAGCTCTCATCCTGTTAGTAAAACAAAATATCAACGGCATATATGACGTCATAATCACTGCGATATTGTTTCTCCCCCAACTGGTTTTCATTTTGGTTGACTGATTCGTTTTTACGGTTTATCAACCCGTTGCAGGTTATTTAAAGGAAGAAAATAGTTTTAGATTGTAAATTTTGATTTTGGAGATAATAATGGTTTACTGATGCAAGACTTACTATTTATCCCATATCTGAGGAGGAGAGGAGAGTTCTTACCTTTCCCAATGGTAATTGCGCGCAAGTGAATATAAAGAACCCAACGGGAATTTGAACTTGCCACTCTGATTAACAATTCCGAGCCATTATACATTACACGATCCGCACATCCTACCTTACAGCACCTGGTAGTCCCAGTAGGTCATGCGTCTAGGTACTGACTGGGATCGTCTTCGCTGATCGCACAGAAAACGATGTCTCAGCGTGATGTTGCTTTAATCTTTTCCTCTTGAGAAACAGATGATAGTCAGAGGGAACCAAATCAGGAGAATAGGGAGGGCGATTAACCAGTCGCGTAAAGCAGCCATTGAGTATTTCTGGTCTTTCGTAACTGCCTCAGCAAGTTGGCATAGTAGTCTCCATTGATGGTGCGGCCCTTTTGAAGATAGTCAATAAACAAAAAGAATTTTGCATCCCAAAACACTAAGATCATCACCTACCTTGCAGATGAAACGCCCATGGTCTTCTTCGAAGCAAGTGTGGAGAGAATGCCAGCTGGATCTGCCTCAAACAATGACATATTTTCCCGTGATGTGATCAGCCTGGTGCGCTTTTGATCAGGTGTCAGAAGACGTGGCACCCACCAAGCAGAATCCCTCGTCATGCTGAGTTCATTATGCAGAATATTCTCAACTCACTAACGGGATATACTCATCGCATTGGCTATTCAACAGTCGCCTTTCACCCATCATCCTGTGGTGAACAGTATCAATGTTTTCCTTGGTGGCACAAGTAGCAGGACGACCATATCTTGGGTCATCTTCAAGATTCTCTCTTTCACTCCTAAATTCAGCTGCCCACATTTGAACTGTTGATTAAGCAGGAGAGCCATCCTCTAATGTAGCAACCATGTCAGCATTAATGTCCTTGAAGGCTAAAAAAATTTTCTGCTCTGATTGTAAAATAAAAAATCCAATAAAACTAAGACAATATTTAATTAGAAAAGCTTTTATGAAAAAGATATATTATGGACGCTATTGTCTTACGAAAAAAATGTCGATGAATAGTAAATGTTTTACAGGAATTGTTTTCATTTTTAAAAAAATTATTAGAGTAATTTATAAAGTTTTAAATCGTTTGTATCACTTATGTAGTATTGTTATTAGGCAAAAACTATATTTACTAATCATAAAGGGAAAGCCTTACTTCAATTCAGCGATCCCCAGAATCATAAAAAGAATTTTTTTTTTGCTTGTCTGTATAAACGTATCGATTTTTGTAATTACGGATGTCCATTCACGACATTATCAGAAAATAAAAGCGGTAACTACAGTAAATTGAAAGCCGAAGTACCTAAAATTCATTAAAACCTGAGATTATTTAGAATATATTCAAAAATGTTTGACATTACTGGGTAGTTAAAATATTATATAAAAAAGGAGCGCACGTAATATTTGTCAGGTAATTTTTAGGGATATATTCCCCGTAGAACAATAAAACATTATTTGATCAATTTAAATTCGTTATAAAATACAGCAAATTATTTTGGTTATTCGAAATATTAAATTTAATTTATTAAATTGAAATTAAAACTAACATAACATATTCAAGAAAGATTTTTTACTTAAATAATTTAAAACTTATGTATCGCTTTTTTTGGAGGTACCTATATATATATGTATATATATATGTGAAAAATTTCTCTGAGTTAACCTGTAGAAAAGATAATATTTATAAATATAAATGACA